>CM021110.1:216311239-216649926 GCA_007115665.2 Sequoiadendron giganteum
GCCATCAATGCCAAAGGGGAAGATTGTTGGATGTTGAGGTTGTGTTTTTGATATTTGGTTTTCATTGATGTCAACACTATTAGCATTGATGATTCTGAAGACTATATATGTCGAGGAGATTGATAAAATTGTAATAAATATATTGCAAGTAGACAGTGAAGCTAAGAAGGTCAGAGTGATGGAAATTTCTATACGTTGATGATCAGAAGGCATGCACTAAATGGTTTTTTTCTAAGCATATCTATTATGTTATCTGGAAATTTCAATGGTACACATCAAGATTGAAGAAAGTTATAAAACATTGTGTTCCTACAATTATTATGTTACTATAGCAAGTGCTATTGAGAGAACAAAATTCAATTTTGGTGAATTGAATTGTTGCGTATTTTCCTGACATGTTCTGTGATGTTTCTAGATCATGCTCTATCAGTGTGGTACATCCACATTGATCAGTGTGTTCATGATTGAAGATTTTTCATTTTTTGTTTAATTTTTTCATGTTCTTGGCCGACATGATGGTGGTAGCGTGTTGTGGATCCTTATGGCTTAATATTTTGTTGTTTTGTGTATTTGAGGATGTTTATTTAGGTCCTCACTATCTTGTGACTGACTTATGTTGGTGCGGATTAAGACTTATTCATGTATTGAGGTCGACAGTTTGTAATTTATTCATTATTTTGTTGTTGATAGAGTAGGTGATGAAAATACATGTAGAGGATATATAAGAACAATTGTTTTTCTCATTTTGAAGTATGCTCGAGCTATGTCCATATGTGTATGCAAATATATGTGTAAAAAAATATCAGATCATCCGAATGCATAATAGAGTGTGAAGAAGTTTGAGCGAAGTATATCTAAGCCTAACTGGAATTGTAATCAGGCTTATGAAGAAGCTAATTTCTTAGTTCATGTTTATCATATGGTTTTAATCTGATTTTGAGCAGTGAGCTCTAGGAAGTGTGTCTAGATACAAGTGCATTCTTTATTCATTCTTCATTATACTTTTAACAGGGTATAATCTTGTGGACTAACATCCACCGCGGTTTTTCCCCTAACAGGCTTTCCACGTATAAAATCTTGGTGTTCATGTGTCTTTGATGTGTTTTTGATTTTTGTTTGCACTTTTATTTATCAGATCTGATATTAAAGGTTGATTAAGTTTGAATAAGTTCAAATTTCTGCAACAACTGATTCATCCCCCCTCTCAATTGTCTATCCCTATTTTTCCAACAATAATATCCCCAGTTATGTTGTACTCCTAACTCCAGACTCCACTTGTTGGGCCTAAGGAAATCCAAAATTTCTTGTGCAATCTGATTCTAGTTCAACCCAAAATTTCAATGACTTGTCTTATAAAGAAAATCTAAAAAAAATAATAGACAGACTCACTACAATGTTTGTCCCAGATATGGGTCCAACATTGCACTGGGAGATTGTTGCCCTCTTTATCTTTCATGTCCAGTTGTAAAAACTATTGAAATGGTATTTCACTTTGTAAAAAATCATATGTCAGAGGAGAGAATACAAAATTAAATTCACCTTTGGCTCCTTACCACTCTAGCTTCTCTTCATGTCCACCAACCGATTGTGAATAGCATCAGCTAAAAGTTTGGCATAGTTAAATTCACTATTAGCAAAAGGATATTGTACATCAACAACAATATACATAAGAGGTGTCTCCATTTTTGATCCCGCATCTTGTCCCAACACTTGACATAATTCCCAATATGTGCTTCTAAAATAGTCTTCAAAAGACTTGACATCAAAAGGATCATGTTCAATATCAAGGATTCTCAATGACTTTCCATATAAGCTTTTATGTCTAAACCTAGGTAGCCATTTCACTCTAAACCTATTTTTATCTTGCTTGTATTTTGTTCTAAAAGAAGCAAGGTCTATAGCCCTTTTTGTGGCCACATTGATTCTAAAAACCCCACAAATTTAAACTCCCTAGTTATATCCATTACGACACTTCCATCTAATGCCCTAATTACTCTGATATTTTTATCATACCCAGAAGCAAGGCATCTAATGAGTTCCACATTTATAAAGACATTAGGAATAACCAACTTTCTCAAATCATAGGTCCATGCATTGGAGATAGGGGAATGGCATTTTTTTCCATACCAGTGTAGGAACAATTCCCACCTAGTGACTATGTCATCCTTGTACTTCAGCTCAACATCTCTCCAACTTTTGGCTATGTCTACCATCCCCTCTACTGCATTATGGATGAGGTTACATTGATGTTGAGGATTTTTTGTGGTGTTGGGAAGAGACACTACACAAGTCATTTGGTGTTGTTATTGATGGCAACCCTAGTTAGTAATCCCATCCACATCTTGGTAATTGCTTATACCAAAAGTCAAATTGAACATATGTGTTATATGTCAAAGCTAAAACAGGGTATCCGATAGAGTTGTGTATATTGGCTCATACATAATTTTTTGTTATAATTTTATGTCATGGATCTTAGGAAATGTATTTTGATGTATGTACTATCATATATGTAAATCATTGGGGTTCACATTGATTGGTGTGCAAGTTAGAAGATTCAGCGCATTGATTTTCAATCTAGCAGTGCAGAAAGGCCAACTAAATGAGTGAAGTGTGTTATGGATCTTTGAGATATATAATTATTTAAGGAGTTTTTTTTTGAGACATGTTATTTTGGGTCCTCACTATGTTTTGGCTGACATTGCTTGATTCATAGTAACAATTGTCCATGGATTTGAGCTGACAATTTTTGCATGTTTTATATTTTGTTTAAGCTGACATGCAGTTGTTCTAATCTCTAGTGGTGGATATATATAAGTGATAATTCATATAATTTTGCTATATTTTTCTATGTGATGTGAAAGTTAGAAGGAATATAGATCAATTGTGTGTAGTTTCATTTGAGTAGAACAAAGATTGGTGACCTGAATTAGAACAAATAGAGTTTCATGAGCAGAAGTAGACAAAATGAAAAGAATGTAAATAATGTGCTTAACTGGAACTATACTTTGGAATTAGCAGATGCCACTTCATAGTTCATCTACTCCAGTAGTCTTCTGGAAATGACAGTAAGAAAGTGAGTCTTCTTTTGGGTAGAAATCGTTTTGTATTTGAGTAGTGAGCTCTAGGCAGTGTGCCTGAATACATGTGCATTCCTTTTGTAAACACCTATATTGAGTATACTCAAATTGTGGATTGATCTCCACCGTGGTTTTTCCCCTAACAGGGTTTCCATGTAAAATTCCTTGTGTTATGGTGTTGTGGATGCTTGTCTTATGTTCTTTCCTCTTTGTTTTGGTTCAATACTATAAGTGGTTTAAAGATCAAGTTAATATAGTTAGATTTTTCAGAACACTAATTCACCCCCCCTCTCAGTGTTCCTTGATTCCAACAATTGGTATCAGAGCCTTGTTCCTCAGAAGAATTTTAAAAGCTTGGGGAAGATCCAAGAAGGTGATTCAATGGATTTTGGCAGTCTTCATCAACTTTTGGTAGCACTAGATGATCTTGATCAGTCCAAATATGAAGTTAGGGAATTCCAAGCAAGCCTCATGAATGATGAGAAATTCATTCAATCATTGAAAGATCAAATCAATAAGTCCAAGGAAAATAGAAAGGAACTTTGTGATTAGATCAAGCAGAAAGATAGTAAAAGCATGGAAGATGAACACCTAAGTAAAGCCTTGAAGGAAAAGATAGAAGAATGTGAAAATCTCACCAGAGATAATGTTAGCCTGAAGCATGAGATGGAATCTATTGTGATGAGGATGACCAAGGAGATTGAAGATAGAAAGAAGAATGAAGAGAATCTTACTCAGTCCTTGAAAGAAAGATCTGATGAATGCAACAGATTCAATCAGTTGGAGCTTGAGAGGCATATTATTATTCTTAGGGATGAACTTGCTACTGCAAATGAATATAAGGAGAAATTCAATATTAGCTCAACTAAGCTTGATGAACTATTCCAAAGTTAAAAATTTGGAAATGACAAGTAAGGTCTTGGATATGAGAAAGGAGAAAGCTATGGATATGGTCAAAGGAAATTTAGGTCAGGAAATTAAATGAGCAAAGCTAGAAGGTATCTGGTAAGACAACTAATGCTCAAAATTTTAATGGATATTATTTTGTTTGCAATAAATTTGGTCATATGGATTCTCAATGTAGAAGTAGAATCAATCCAAGTGGTCCATCATTTTATGTTCAGTGTTTCAATTGCAATAAGTATGGTCATAAGTCAATTGAATGCATAAATATGATAAACAACTCTTTCACTAGAAATATCAGATGTTATGCCTGCAATAAATTTGGCCACATTGCTAACTAGTGCAGATCAAGAGAAAATCAATGGAATAATTGGTCTGGACAAAGAAATGTTGTGTGCTATAAGTATAGAAAATCTAGTCACATTGCAAGACTTTGTAGAAGAAGGAAGGGTCTGGTAAACAAAGGGAAAAATATGCAAAAGGATGAAGGGAAAAGGAAAATTTACTGTGGATGAGATCAAGAATCAAATTAAGAAGACATGGGTGAAGAAGAGTGCTTCTGATGTAGGAAATGGATCAGCACCAAAATCTGGTACTGAAAAATCCTCTGAGAATTAGTCTATGGCCTCAGGCCTAGGGGGAGCTTTCAAGAAAATATTTTAACCCCCTATCGGTAGTTGGTACTAGAATGTGGTAAATTGTAGTGATTATGTTAATGATCTACAAATCTTTTGAGAACATTTGTGAAGAGAATTTATGCAAATTGAAGGTTCACAGAAGAATTTTCTTTCTCAATAGGGTATATAGAAGACCTAGGGAAAATGCATTTAATGCGATAAAATTTTTGGTGTGAAAATGATAGAAAAGGTTACTTCTATTACTCATTTGTCACTTTTCACTTTGAGAAGAAGAAGTTTGGAGAGCTCTACAAGTGAAATTTGGTGAGATACAAGTCTGACGGCAATTCGGCGATCAAACCCTAATTCGGCAAAAAGGTATTTATCTGTGAAACTTGTGAATTTGAAACTTTTGGAAATGGCTACTATGTTAGTTGTTGATATTAAGTATATTCCCCACCCCAAATTCAAATGGAATCCATTCAAATTTGTTGAGACATAACCAGTAGGTGCATTTTCTTCAGTTTCGTATGGTGTTTTATGCATTAAAAATATTAGGGCATACATTCATCTGAATATTGAGGAGTTAGGTAGTTCCTAGTTGTTAAATATGTACACAAATAATATTGTGGGAGAAGATTTCTATGTTAAACCTGAATTTAAGGCTTTGGAGGAGAATAAATTCACACAAATTATGAAGTTTCCCATGTTCGACAAAAATGAATGGGTTCGATACATACTAAGTCAAGTGCATGTCGATTTCATGTGGTTAAATCCGCCTTTTTAGGTTATAAGCATAGTTACTGGTCTAAATTCAACTAGTGGGTTATCAAAATTGAAAGTTGTGAAGAACCAAACAGTCACTGAGGCATCTGGTTCCAATTTTGACAAAAGAGCCATGACAGTCAATGACATCAATGAATTGGATGTTAAGTTTGATTCTATGGTCATTGGATAAATCTATATCTGGTACTACAATATATGTATCTTATCAAATGGTCAAGGAAGATACAAAATATGACTTATGTGAGTTACTGTGGAACTAGCTAATTGAAAATCTTGGAAAAATCAAGAAGGACAAGAAGAACACTTTCAAGTATAGAAATTTTCTATTGTGTCGATTCTTCTACTTCATGAATGAAGTTCTAGGAGTCGGTAGAGTGCAATGGGAAAGTGAAAAACTTGTAGTTGTTCAAATCAAAAATATGTTATACAGAATTGGAGATATCAAAGCAAGGAAAACTGATATCCAGGGCTACTTTAAACACTTTCAGAGTGTAATGCAAGCTAGGGAAAGGATTCCTAAGTCTATTTTGGAAAATTATAAGGACACGATTTTCTTCATGGTTGAAATTGATCAGTGTTTAATGGAAGCAGCAAAACCTAGAATAGTTTGAATAATGCCTATGGGATATGAGGTTGGAGAACACATTTTGGAGTTGTATGTTGAACACTTCTTGAGTAAACCTCGGGATCTGACAAAAGAAAGGTTTGGTACCTTTTCAAAGAAGGACATACAAGTGCATAATGAACTGAGGAAGCTTGTGATAGTCCAGAGAGTGAGAAAGGAAGTTAAATCTTTTGCAAAAATCCTTGGTATATTAGTTGAAGCTATGAGGGAAGCTAGGAAGAAAAGAGAAGAATTTGAAAAAGGAGAGCCTGCTAGAACTAAGTTAGCTAGTCTTGCAGCATCCTCTGCCAGATCTAGATCTACAAGGAGCTCTATACCCTCATCCGGTCCTACAAAGAAATCAAGTCCCATAAAAGTTCAAATCAAGACATCTAAAAGAGAAGGAAAAAGGAAGAAGGATAAAAACACAAGAGTCTATGTTGTTGTTGAAGATAACAAAGAAACTGAATTAGATGAAGAAGTCAAAGAAATCAAGAACAAGGGCACAAAGGAATCAAAAGTCTCTAAGGACAATCCCTTAAATGAAGAAAAAGGAAAGAAAAAGTTGAAAATTGACAAATCAAGTATGATTGTAGAGGAAGTGGAAGAAGCATTAGTTAAGGATGGTAATATAAAAACACTTTCTGAATGGTATGACACTTTTGATAGTGCCAGTCAAAGAACTCTTGAAGAAGCTACAATAAAATATTTGAATATCTTCAATAAGACTCTCATAGAAATAATGTCAGGGTTACCTAAAGGGTTATATGAAGTATTAAAAATGAGGAGAGTGAATGTAAGAATCAAAGAAGAACGAATGAGAGAATGCATACTTGCTAATATATGTTCAGTAATGTCAATAGAATAAATGAAGAAAATCCTCAATGATGCTAAAAAGGATTTTAAGAGAAAATCAAGGGTGAATAATTGTATGATCAGATAGATTGAGGAAGTGGCAACAGATACTAAGGAAATTCTTAAGGTAGTTATGTTGAAGAAAAAATATACTGGTGTGTCTGAAGAAATTCATGTTGAAGATGTTCCATCTGGTGTGAAAGTTTAATATGTTCCGATTAATATTGAAGAATTGAATGTAGATACAATTGAGGACACTCAGAATCCTCTAAATGTGGAAGATACTGAAATTCCCATGGAGATTGAAGCTCCTAAAGATATATCAGTCGAATAAATAGAGATTCCTAAAGTCAAGCAAGAATCTAAGATTGAAGAAAAGAAGGCAAAGACAAAAGAAGTTGTTATGGAAGCAAGAGAAACTGTGAAGGCAATAAAAAAGTTTTTAGAAGAACAACATGAGGAGTTTGACCCTGAATTGGTTGAAGGTCCTATCAACTTGGCCACTTTATCCCATATTCAAAAGTTGAAGGTGGCATCATTTTCTCAAACCAAGGCAAGGGAAGAGTTATTGAAATCTCACATTGAGGACAATGAACTAATCAATCATGCATCTGGTATCTTGGAGAAGATCATGCCCACACATCTCAAGTATCCATCCAATTCTCCATTTGGTTAGCTGAAGAAACTTATCAACTTTGTAAGTACTCAATTTGAGTCTCTTGAAAAGTCAGCTAAGGATAAGGTTCAAAAATAATTTGATGCAAATAGGTTCAGCAGGTTGAAGTGTATGATTTCTAATGATAAATTATTATTAGCTACCCATGAAAATAATATTCAAAGTGCATTATCTGAAGGTGGAAATATTTACAAGTCGCTAAGAAGAAAATTAAGGAATATGAGAAACAGTTAGCAGATATTTCTTAAACCTTTGATCCTCTAACCATTTATGTGAGTAAGCATGAAGGTCAAGTCATATCCCTGCTTGAAAAAATCAAAATTTTGAAGCATGAAGAAGACAAAATTGTTGAAAGGGTATGTGAACTTAGAGGACTAATTGGCCCTAAAATGGATACAATGATTAGTGCATTGAAGGAAACACAAGATGCTATGGATGTCAGTGATCCTACGAATCTTGAGTCAGCAGAGATGCAATCCTACTTGTTATGTGGTCACATGACTATTTTGGAAAGTCTCAAGAAGGGTTGGGACACTAGTTTAAGCCTATTGAAGAACAATTTTGCAAACATATTCAAGTTAATATAAGTTAGTAAAGCATGTTTTTACATATACAGTTTTGTATGACTTTTTGGAATGCAGATTCCCATATTTTCCATTGATGTCAAAGGGGAAGTGTGGGATAGTGAAAATTGTCTTATTCATCTCAAGGGGAGTTGTGGATATAAATATTTTTGAGGTTTTGAGGATTTTGGTGTATTCATGTTGGTATTGCTTTCGATATTTCGTCATTTTTCACTAAGTGTTGTCATCAATGCCAAAGGAAGATATTGTTGGCAAGAGACACTGCACAAGTCATCTAGTGTTGTCATTGATGGAAACCCTAGTTAATAATCCCATCCACATCTCGGTAATTGCTTATACCGAAAGTCAGATTGAACATATGTGTTATTTGTCAAAGCTAAAATAGGGTATCCGATAGAGTTGTGTATATTGGCTCATATGCAATTTTTTATCATTTTATGTCATGGATCTCAAGGAAGGTATTTTGATGTATGTACTATCATATCTATGAATTATCATGGTTTTCATTGATTGGTGTGCAAGTTAGAAGATTTAGTGTATTGATTTTTAGTTTAATATTGCAGAGAGACCGACTAAATGAGTGAATCATGTTGTGGATCTTCAAGACATAATTATTTATGGTGTTTCATGTTTGAGACATGTTGTTTTGGGTCCTCAAATTTTTTTGGCTGACATTGGTTGATTCACATTGACAATTGTCCATGGATTTGAGTCGACACTTTGTGCATGTTTTATATTTTGTTTAAGCTGACATGCAGTTGTTCTAATATCTAGTGGCAGATATATATAAGCTATCATTCATATCATTTTGATATATGTTGCGATTTGATGAAAAATTTAGAAGGAATATAGATTGATTATGTGCAGTTTCATTTGAGCAGAACAAAGATTGGTGATCCGAATTAGAGTAGAAAGAGTTTCATGAGCAGAAGCAGACAAAATGCAAAGAATTTGAATAATATGCTTAATCGAAACTATACTCAGGCATTAGAAAATTCCACTTCATAGTTCATCTACTCCAATAGTCTTTTGGAAGTGACTATAAGACAGTGAGTCTTCTTTTGGGAAGAAAGCCTTTTGTATTTGAGTAGTGAGCTCTAAGCAGTGTGCCTGAATGCATGTGCATTCCTTTTGTAAACACCTATATTTAGTATACTCAAATTGTGGATTGACCTCCACCGTGGTTTTTCCCCTAACAAGGTTTCCACATAAAAATCCTTGTGTTATGGTGTTGTGGCTGCTTGTCTTATGTTCTTGCATCTTTCTTTTGGTTCAATGTTATAAGTGGTTTAAAGATCAAGTTAATAAAGTTAGATTTTTCATAACACTAATTCACCACCCTCTTAGTGTTCCTTAATTCCAACATGTGGAAATCGACAATTGAACCAAAATATCATCCTCAAAGGTTAGTTTAGATGTAGAGCTAGAGGGTTGGGTGTTTAACCGACTCATAATTCTAGAATGATTTAAAACTGATTTCTATAATATTTTGCAAGAGAGTTTGTAGACCTGATTAGGAGCTTCAAGAATAACAATGGTGAATTTTTCCAAGAAGGACGTACCTATTTTTTAGTTTATCTCAATTTGACACATAAAATGCACACCTTTATGGTTTTTGATACTATGCCGGACCAAACAATTGAACTAAAAATTTATGAAGGAAATTATGATCCATCATCCATCACATCTGACATTACTTCTTGTTCGCATGAGTGAAATTCATTCATCTATCCATTTATTAATTTTGAATGTGGGTCATCCATTTGGAAAGCGATGTACAAATCTAAAATTTTAGTGATGAGTAAAGCCTTGATTTTCTTGAAAATGATGAAACTATCCTCTTTATCCAACATAACTCTCCAATGCCCATGTGCTAATATCATCATAGTTTGTTCTTCCATGGTTCCTCAACCAAGAGAAGGACATTCCACTATGGGCCCGTGCACTTATGGAATACTTTATCTTCTGCCACATAATGAACATAAAATAATAAAATTATAGAAAAGTAAAGGTTTTGATATTAGTTTTATATTTGATATTAAAGGGGCACTTCCTAGCAAAAGGGAACATGGGACTCATGACATTGATACCCATAAGTCATATCTTAAAGACCAGTCAAAAAGTGAAGGATGTCAACAAAAAAATATAAGAATGCTAGGGTTTTAGGATAATAGGGTTTGAGAAAGTCCTAGGTAACATGTTGTAGACCTAACAACCCTAATTTAACTAGTTGAGTATTACCACAAATTTTATATTTTAAACTATAGTTGATATTTTATATTGTATTCCTTAAATTTATGCATTAGATTGAATAAATTAACATATTATTAATAATTTCATATTATTGTGTTAAACATGTACTTAGAGGTTCATCACTCAACTCAATGCTTAATAACATATTGACAACCATAGCATATACAACAATGAACATTAGCAATGTTGGTGTAATTAAATGTATTGTACCTTGTCCTAGGTCATAATTACACCTTAGTTAAGTTTACTTAGGGACCACATAGGAGGTAGTTGGAGCTTTTCCACCTTTGGTGGACTTATCATGTTATTATTTTATCACTTCCACCTTTTCTGGACATATCATGTGATTACCTCTCCACTTTTTGTGGGTGATCCATCATTTGTGGTGATTATCACATTATCACTTTTCCACTTTAGGTGGAGTGATATCTTTTCATAGTTTTCTCATTTCATAAGATTACGACACTTGCCATAATCTTATGCCCTTCTATGTTCTCGCCTTGGCTATATAATCAAGGGGTCTCTCTCATTGTAAAAAATCATCTCATATCATTGAATCATGTTGATGATAATATAGTTTATTCTTGTCACATTCATATTCTCTTCTTTGTTCTTTCCATTTGGTTTCAAGATCTTGGCAGCCATAGCCAATTCTAAAAAGCAATCATTTAATGTGTATCTATTAGTTGAAATTGGAGTTTTTCTTCAATTGATAAAATAAATAATATAAATAATTGAACATCAATACATTACAAAATTTGAGTTTTCTATTGATTTTCAAATGAAGGAATATATAGAGGCAATGAAAAATATTGCTCAGAGACAACTTTGCACAGAGTTGAGTTAGAACTGTTCAGGAGATGGAATTTTCATTTGTTCCAACCCATGTTGTCTGACTTGAAAATTTGTTAACAATGTATGATTGAATTTGGATCTTGACTTGAATGTTTCATCCAAAGTTACATTCAAGGTTATCAATGGTTTGATGGAATCTAAATAGTTTTCCTCATCTTGGTTTTGAGGAAACTGGTCCAAATCAATCATCCTTGCACCCTCCATATTCTTTTTGAAATCATCACTGCCAATGAATCACTCATTTGTGTCAAAAGCCTCTAGAAAACCAAGCTCTGTCATGTTCCTTACCTTTTCATCCAACTTATATTGGACTCAAGGGAAAATTGAGGGGGTGGGTGAATCAGTGTTTAACAGTATTTAAACTTCATAAAATCAAAACATAGACCCATTTCATCATTGCATTAAGGAAAATATGTATGCATTGAAAGTAAACATCCATAACATCATGACACACATATTTTTGCATGGAAACCCTATGAGGGGAAAAACCACAGTGGATATTAATCCACAATTTGAGTACTCAAAAATATAGTGTTTACAAAGGAATGCACTTGCATTCAAGAACACTGCCTAGAGCTCACTGCTCAAAAGAGAAAGGCTTACTACCTACAAAACTTAGATTAAACCATCTAAAGGGTGAACTATTATGATAGCATCTAATCATTCCAGGTAACATTTTTGGTGAGGCTCATGGATCTTATTCTAGATCTGCTCTCTGATTTTACACTTCACTTTGCCCTATTATGCTCTTTACTACTCTTCATATCACTTATGTTCAAATTCACATTACTGCACTACTAGATCTCACAATTCACACTTATTAATATTCATACACCTTTCTCACACCTTTAAATGATAAAAAAAATCTCTTATATATATCCGCAATTGAAGACTAATTCATCCAACAGTCGGATTCATAAGGAATTAAGTTAATTTAAATTGTTGGCCAGATTCACCACAAAATCTTTATGTGCATCCTCCAAAGTTGGTTAAGACAAAGAGAGGACCCAAATAACACTTAATCCAACATTGAGACTTATAATTAATTTCATCTTATACATTAGTGAATTCCATCTTTGTTGGGTTGGCCTTCTAGCATAGATAATTAACAAATTGGTGCACCATACCTCCTAGATCGCTTAGCAATGAGTGCACATCAAAACCAAGATACTAAAAGCCTCTTAAGACCTTCCTTAGAGATCCATAACCAAAAATATCTATCTGGTGGGATGAATAGATCAACTTTTATGCCTTTAACCGGATCCCCTATTCTTTACTCTATTTTTTTGATAGGAGCCAAAATAGTGATGCTCATTTAGATGCAAGACTTGAGTTGCATGACTTGGGTTTCCATCAATTACAACACCTACAGGCCAAACTCCTTAGCCATATGTCAAAAATCTCCCCCTTTGGCATTGATGGAAACACTTAGTGAAAAATGACTAAGTGTAAGAATCATTATAGGTATACTGCCAAACTATTTGATGCACTTACTCCCCCTGAGATTCATAAGGAATGATCTCCCCTTATAAGACATTTTTCACTGCATTCTCTCTCCCTTTGACATCAATGACAAAGCTTGGATACCATATGCCAAAAAATTTGACAAAAAGTGACAAGACACATGTTCAAAATCATCAATTCTTCTGAAATTTAGCATATATATGCTTATAGTTCTTTTTTGGAAAAATAAATGTGTACTCCATGGTTTCTTTATTTGTGTCAAATGTAGGTAATACCATGGTTGTTGTAAGCTATGAACTTACAACAAGCACACTCTCCATTAGTTGCTTCTTTTCTTTTTTATATAATTCTGATTTCTTTTTAAACTCTTCAATGTAATCAAAACCTAGGGATGTAGGAATAATGTAATACTTGAATGGTGAAGGACAAGGAGTACTTGTAGTTTCTAATGTTATTGCAACCACACTAACTGGGGGAGTTCTTGGAAATAACTCCTTTGTGGTGGAAATGGTAGTGTGACTTGGACCTATCAAAATCCTTGCCCTCTTTTGTATGCTTTGATCACTTGGTGTTTGTGCGGTATCTTGTATTGTTATCCTCTTGTGTGTAATTTATTGTTGTAGAAAATGTTGATCACTATTAGTACCACTACCCATACCATCACCACTAGTGGCAGTTCCAGTTGCACTAGGTTCTCCACCATGGGTATGTCCTAGTTGTGATTGTATTTGATCATGATGATTAAGATTTGAAGCTCTAAAAAAATGAATTGTTTCAATTGTACTTGTATGCCCTTGGTCTACTTTATCAACTCCAAGGCCAAATTTATCAACTAGTTTTCTATGCTTTATATTTGTTACATTTTAAGGGCCTTTTCCTTGGGACCCCAAAGTACCACCTTCATAACCCATTTTTTGGCTATGGATGCTCCTGAAGTATATGTTGCTTTTGTGATCTCACTTAAAACAACTCTGGCATAGCTTTGTTCTTCCCTATCTCATTAAATTCATCATCAGTTTCTTGATCTTCATGTTCATTGGGATGCTCTATATTCCACAATTTTCTAAACTCACGATCTTCTTTGTTATTTCAAAAGTGTGCAAGAGTTCTTGGTTCACCTAGCACCTTCCTCATAGACCAAAAGGTAGTAATTTTTTATCATGTCCAACTTTTATTTGTAAGTTCCTTATCTAGAGAATCTAGCATGTTTACTCTACTAGATGGTTTATCACCTTTTTCATAAAAAATGTTGTACCTCCTGATTATCTTTTGGTGCAATGCCAAATATTTTTCTGACAGTTGTTCAAAATAAATACCTTTCTCAACAACACTTTTCTCCATTGCTATTTTGACAGCATCTCAAGAATCATTGTTTCTCAAGTTTTCAAGCAAGGGTTTACTTTGATGTTGAATTCTACTAGTAGCATTCCTATTGGCCACAATCATTGATTTAATGGTGTCACATGGATCATACTGCCAGTGATAGAAAACATCAAAATTCAAAAAAATTCAAAAGATCATGTACCACCTTAAATGATTTTCTCTTGAATGTGAACCCTCCACATGAAAAAGGAAAAAGGTAAAGAATGAAATAAGGTCTTCTTTTGTTGATTGAAAAATTGTAGTTCATCAATACTCTACATCTGCCTTACATATTCCAATGCAAAATCCCTTGCTGTCACATGTATTGGAAGTTTGTATGGCTTTACTCCTAATCCATAAAATCTTAGCAGATTATATTCTTCCATTAATTAGCAATCATCCAAATCTATTATTTTCCTAGTTGAATGCAATTTCTACATGACATAAGCAATCTAGGAATTGGAGTACTTTTAATTGTTTGATTCCATGGAGTCAAAAAGTAGTCTAAAAAATGATTGTAGTTCCTTCAAGAATCATGCATCCTTATCTTAGTGGTCCAATCATATATTGGAACCATTTTCTTTTCCTCGGCATTTGTATAAGGTTGAATCTGAAGCTTGTTAGTCTGAAACATTTCGCTAAATTTGAATACAAAATAATAGCACAAGTAGGTTGTGGACCTAAATATCTTAGTGGACTTTGAGTGTGTACCTCCTTTAATCATTAAAAATTGTTCATGCATAGATTCTACAATGTTATCAATAAAGTTATATTTGACAAGTTGAGATGGAACAACATAATGGATATTATATACCATTTCAAGGAGGCTTGCACCCACTTCCCAATTGCTATCTAGTTCAATGAAAAATATTAGCATGGAAAAAGTATCCTAAACCCATCGTCTAAAAATATCAAAATCATAAGGAGGCTTATGATTACCTTTCAATTTATTTCAAACTTGTACGTTATCATGAACTATTTTATTTAGGAAATAATTTTTTATCCCTTTCATCCACTGCTTCATAATCACTAGCAATATTTTTTAGGTCAATGTGAACGTTTCTAAATTCTTCGGTTGTAAACCCCAACTCTTTTCCAAGTTCTTATACATTAATGGATAAAAATTATTCTTTTCTATCTATATTAAAAATTTCTCGTTTGCTGGAATTCAACATGGTTAACATCAAAATTAGGGGATTGAAAGAGAATGTGCATAATATTCCAAAAGGATCTACCTCGCATATTCTAATTAATAGAATTGTTGATCTTGAATGTTCCTTCATTCTTTTCAAGTCCCTATGTGAACAACGCCTAGCGGATTTAGAGGGCAAGGTGTTGGATATCAACACAAATACCAAGAAACTACTCCATTTCTATCATATTTCTATGAAGAATAACACAGATTCTTTGGAGGTCCTATTTCACAAAATCATTGAGCTTAGAGAGGACTAGTTGTATTTTCTTGAGTTGATAGAGAAGGATTAGATGAAAAAAGGAAAAAAGGTGGAAAGGATTATGTTCAAGGCTCTACTGCTAGAGGGATGGGTGACTGGAGGAAGTATTTTGAGGATGAGAAAAAGTAATTGTTGGACACAATTGGCCTTCATTGAAACTAGGAACTTGAGGTGGTTGTTGGCAATCAGGATTTCACCCTTTAGGCAAGTTGCACTTGTCTATCTTGTTGCAACATGGAAAAACTCTCTCATTTGTGCGTAAACCAATTGGAGAGAGTGAATCTCCAGAATGGGTTGGTTCCATTTCAACTAACCACCTAACATATGCAAATTCAAGGGAAAAGGAGTAGGAGAGAATTGAAATAATATAACACCTACAACTTAAGATGATCAACTGAATACGAATATCCTGATGAAACCTAACTCACAACATTTCTTTGACTACAATTAACTCTCACAACCCACCACAATGCATTCAGTTCATCAATATTTTGCATAAAGACTCTTAAGACAAAATTCAATGTGCAACCAAAACCTATGGCTAAAGTTGAAAATCACCCACAATAACAAGAAAAGGAAGGATTCAACAATCTGAATCAAAACAAAGTCATACTATCACCATAAGATTATGACAAGGAGAGAAGGAGAAATATACTGCTTTATTGCAAATGGAGGAATAGTACACCAGAAACTGATTCAAAATTGTGTTTATAAAGCTTTCAAAGTAGATAAAAAAGCAAGAAATTGAGGAATTCTAAACCCGAAGAAATTAAAATTTCTCTGAACTTATAGCCAATATGTGACCCTATAGTGCCAAAAATAGAAAAATCAGGTTTTTGCCTCTCCAAAAGGCAACCCTTCTGCATTTTCAAGCTCCTTTAAAAAGCTTGAAAATGAGACCCCAAAACAGCTCCAAAAGGCATCAAAAAGCTGGAAAATTTCTATCATCTAAAGGTTGATCCTAAAAGGCCTCAAAATCAGGTACCAACTACTGGAAACTGAAAATGCAAACTTCAGTGTGCCATCTTTTCTTCAAATCCGACAGACTGAGTTCAAGAATATAAAGTTTCAGTTGACAACTCAACTGCATCACTCAACTGCATTTAAACATCTAATCAAGCAATTTATAGAAATATTGCTTAATCATTTTTTTATAATTTTGCAGTCCCTGAAATACAAAAATAGAAAGCCACCTTGTTACATCAATTTTTTATTGTCTTCAAATTCTTTATCTCTTCACTCATGATTTTTCCTTTTGATCTCCAATTGTTTTGATTTTTTTTGCATTTATTTATTGTAAAAAAATAATTTTTTACATGGTGCTCTCATATACATTAGATTTTTATATAAAAAATCATAAAAAGAATATATGTTCCCCACATATAATCACTTAACTTAGGCAAATAACAAGCCTAAAGTCATTTTTTTTTAATCTTCAAAGGCAATTGGCATGAAAAGTTTCCAAGGCATTGAAAAAAGGGGAAAACCTAGTGAAGGTCCATGTGCATGTTTTTGACTTGATTTTCTTTAAAAAATCAAAGAAAATAAATGCCTAAGGCATTCAACCTAGGAAATATATGAAGCAAAGAATTAAAAAGAAAAAAGAAAATGTGATAAAAAAACACATTTTTCCTAGGCATGGGGAGAAACCCTCACCACAAAACTACCTCCAATACTTCATTTGATTGTCATTCACATCGGCCTTTGGTGAAGAAAGAGCTATGCTTGTGTTCCACCATGGAGGAATTAGGGTTTTATCTTGGAGCCACCATTCATCATCTCTTTTAATTTTTTGATGCATTCGATCCTCCTCACCTGACAGTAAGCTTTGACTATGATTTTTCTCATTCCTTGGCTTTATTCGATGAGAAATATGGCTTTTTGGCCATGGGTTGTCTGTGGTTTTGATGTGTTTCTTGTTCCTCTGTTGTGTTGACATCTCCTTTGAAATACCCATGGCCTCCATTAGAAGGTTTTCCGAGGAATTTTGTGGGGCTTGGTCATGGCTTCCATCGAGTTCTTCCACAGATTATGAAGGTAAGCTCCATTGTTGATTTCATTTCATGGCATTTCCCTCTTAAATAAAGCTTTCTCAAGCTTTTCTCTACAAAAATAGGAAGGGTTGTGGGTTTTTTGGGCTTAGCCATTTACATATGGCATGGCCACTATATATTTATTCCTCCATTTTTCTTTTGAAATATGAGGGGCTTGGCCCTACGATGTAAATATTATTGATTTTTTAATGAATGAATTTTTGTATTGATGCCCTCCATTTTTCTGGGTTTGCAAAACCCATCATGGCCATGGCTTGTAACTCCATCATTTACACTTTATGCTGGAAATTTCCACTAGTAATAAGCTCAAAGTATGTTTACCTACTTTGTACTTGTGTTTGGAACATAATAACCTAAATGGGTATTCCATTTGTGAGAGAAAATTAACTCTCGGGTCGCGGTCATGAAAGTTAATTTAAGGTTGCACGCATTCATCCATGAGCTTGAAATACTTTTCCTTTTGAAATTTTAAAACATTTAAATAGGAAAAATATGGATTTTCTCTTGAGGGCTTGAACTCTACATCTTTTCCTTTGCACTTGCACCCCTTGAAACCCTGGCTTGATATTGACACTAGCTTACCATAGCATAGATGCATTGTTTTGAAAGGACAAAATGAAATCATTTCATTTTATTGTTATAGATCACTTACTTTCTTGATAAAATATATAGATCTTCACTCTCAAATGCATATTTTCCTTTTTATGCTTTGCTTCTCATCATGCAATCATTTCCTTTTAGCCATTGTGTCGTGAGAAAACACCTGACATTCAGGAAACACTCCTTTGCAACAACTATGATGTTTTCAGTGTTTCATTTGTAGCCATTTGTCATGAGTTCAATGCATTCTAATGCTTCAAAACATGCACATTTCACTTATTTTTCACAACCTTATGCTTCCTTTAGTGATTTTTCTCTTCAAATAACAACATGGTAGTATGAATGAACTACACTTGCATGGAAGATTTTGAAATATGAAATATTTGATTATGATGTTCTAGAACTTTCTAATTTGATTCACTTGTAATTAATGATTATAAAAATGAATTATGTATGCCTATTCACTATCGCATTCATGAATTTATACTTGAATAGTTGATCACCCATGATTCTCAATTCATTGCACTTCGAGAGTTGACTATCCCGAATGGTCAACTGTTGAGTCTCTTGGATTTTATGATGCACTTATCTGATAGATATCTTTCCTTGATATTTTGAATTTGTTTCTTCTCAGTCCCTCTTTGAATGAATGAGGGATAGCATACCAGGTCTCAACCCTTGTGGGGGCCTATTTTACACCACATGCTTTAAAATTTCACACTTGGTCAATAGTATGACTTATCCTATACCTTCACAAGAAGAAAACAATGTTAGATCACAATAATATATTATCATGATGTTTCCCCCTTGGATTCTATCACACTTCTTGTTCTTGCAACTCCAGTTGTTTCAATGTATCATTAGCAACACTCTACATTATTATTGATGATTCATATAGGAATGTTCATAACTAGAGCTCTAACAACTTTTTACATCTCTTGTAGGTCAATCAAGAGCTCGGAGTTGAAGGATAGTGCACCATTCCAGAATCAATTGAAGACATCAGACAATGATGATTATGTTCCTTCTTATATCTTTTTTCTTTCTTTAATCTTTAGTATTGTAGAATGTTCCTTTTGACACACTTTCTCAGCTACTCCCACGGCTTGTATGGGACACTTGGTTTTTATTATCCATTTAATACATACAACATTTGTGAAACACTTGTTCAATTCTATACTTTTCTCCTCTTTCAAAACAATGTTTGAAACATTGTAATTGAATATCACAAGGAAAGCATCTCCTTTTCATTTCATGCAATACTTAATGTTGTAATTGATATCAAGAAATTCTAAACATATCGTATTTTAAAATTCCAAAACATTCAAGCATTTGCAATGGTTAAACATATATAGAGGTTAATTAAAATTTTTAACTTAAAATGAAACTTTGAATAAATTAGCTATATCAAATTGAGTTGTAAGTAAAATTTTGATAACACTTTTGGTGACCTCTTTGAGATGCTTGCTTGCTAAGCACCAGACCAGTTGCCTTATTCAAATACATTGGGCATGGAGTCACTTTTTCCCTTTCAAACTTAGAAAAATCGTGAATCAACACTAAAAAACTCCTCCAACCATCAAAGACCGAAGCAAAACAAAACACAACCAAAACAACGGCAGCAAAATAGGATTTGGTGGCCAAAAAAACATGTACAAAAACACTTATTGAGAGAAAATGAAAGGAAACGTACTTTAAAAGCACTTATTGAAAGTAGATAAACTACTAGAATACAAAGTAGTACCTCAAACTTCAAAAGCAGTGCTTCAAATGAATCCCATTGACTGGGATCAGAAGCATTTATCCATTCAACTTAGAGAGCTGGAATGAATTCCACTCCTTGCACTCTATTATGACATAAGGGCCATCCTAGAAAGCATCAAACTTTGAATGCCTTCCTGGTTTTCTCTTCTTCTCATCCCATTTGAGGACAAAATCCCCAACAAAAAGCTCCCTGAGTTTCACTCTCTTGTCAAAGGAACTCTTCATTTGGGCTTGGTGCACTTCAAGTCTCTTCCATGCTTCTCTCTTGGTCTCTTCTAGTTCCATCAATTCTCCAAGTCTCACCTCCATGGGCCCTTCTTCTAATAGTTCAAGCTTCTTAATGAAGCTCAAAGTTGGTAGCTCAATAGAGATGGGCAACTTGGCCTCCTTTCCATATGTAAGGACATATGGACAACAACCAGTGGCCTTCTTGGGAGCTATTCTGTCAGCCCAAAGGGATAATTTCAGCTTCTCATGCCAAACTTTTTGATTGTCTTCAATAGTCTTCTTGATGAGAATAATCAAGTTTTTGTTGGTAGATTATGCTTATCTATTACCCTATGGGTAATAATTAGATGAGGTTCTTAAGAAGATATTATTATTTACAAACCATTCAGAAATATTTAAACCAATGAATGCTAAGGCATTGCCAGATATGATAGAATATGGAACACCAAATCTTGACACTAAATCATGATAGAAATTTAGAATGGAGGCCTCATTTTATTCTTCTAGAGAAGCAACTTCTTTCCACTTGGTGAAATAGTCTATGGTAGTTAAAATCCACTTGTGGCTAGCACTTGAATGTGGATTAATTGGCCCTATAAAATCAAGCCCCCCACTTGGCAAAGGGTTGTTCAACCTGGATAGGATTTAGAGGCAAAGATGATTTTTTTTGTTTACCCACAAACAACACACATTTCTCACACTTCCTTACCCAAGAAAAAGAATCTTTGAAAATATATGGTCAATAATAATCAAATTTTATTATTTTAAGGGTTGTGGTCCTTGCTGCCAAGTGACCTCCTAGATGACCACTATGGAACTCTTCTAGTAGCCTCTCTAGTTGGCTAGGCTCAACGGATTTGAGCAACACACCTTGAAAATATCTAAATAGAACACCATCTACAACAGTATAAGGAATAGCTTGCAACCCGAAATATCTTCTCTTAGCTTTATCAAGGCCATTGGGACACTCACTAGTTTTCAAGTATTTGATAATTTTCTGCATCCAATTTGTGTTAGGAGTTGGAATTGTAGTTTGCTCCTTGTCACTTAGCACCATTGCAATGTCTGCATCTCCTTCTATGTTGTTTTCTGCACTTTCATCTAGTTTTTCACACAATCCTTTGCCTCTAGCTAGCTTAGTGACCTTGATTTCAACATAAAATTCCATTACCCTTGTTATCTAGCCAATCGTCTTATCATTCATGTCTTTGTTAAGTAAAAATTCCTTCACGGTTGGATGAGCAACTAGCAAGTGAATCTTATTATTTGATAACATGTGTCTAAATGTCTTAAGACTTTTGATTACAAAAAACACATGTTTCTCTAAAAAATATTATTTAACTTCATAATCATGTAGTACCTGGCTGAAAAAGGCTATGACCTACTCCAAACCTTCATCATTTTGTTGACATAACATGGTAGAAATGGTGTCAACTCCCCCAAACATATACAAAATAAAGTCCTTACTATAATTTGGGTTAATAAGGGTTGGGACAGTAGAAAGAGCTTCTCTTATTTGCTCAAAACTCCTTTTACCCTCTTTGGTCCACTAGAAAGGAACATTATTTTTAAGAATTATTGTGAGCGGCTGCAATAAAGCTACAATGTTAGGTATAAACCTTCTTACAAAATTGATTCTACCAAGGAAACTCTGTAATCCCTTCTTATGAGCTAGTAATGGCAATTCTAAGATGGCTAAAACATGCTTTGAATCAATAGAAATTCCATGCTTAGAAACAATATGTCCTAGAAGCTTGCCTTTGTGGATAGAAAATATACACTCTTTAGGATTAAGAGAGACTCCATATTCTCTAAACCTCTAAAAGATCAATCTTAAATGCTTAAGGTGTTCATTAACATTCTTTGAAAACAATGTAATATCATCCAAACAGACAAGCACTATCTTATTCATAATGCCATGAAAGGCCATGTCTATTGCTTGTTGGAATTTTGCTCCCACATTAGATAAGCCAAAATGAATCTTTCTATAAGACATAGTGCCCCATTTGGTTGTAAATGCTATTTTATATTGATCCTCCTTCTTAACCATAATCTGATTATATCCTGAGTATCCATGAAGTAGAGAAAATATGTAAGAACTAGATACAACTTGCATAATTTGTTCAATGGAAGGGAGCAAATAATGATCTTTAAGGGATGCCTTATTCAAGTCCCTAAATTAAACATAGAGTCTATTTTCTCCATTCTTCTTCCTAAACGACACCAGGTTTGAGACCCAGGAAGTATGCTTGATAGGGAAAATTATATTACTTTCAATCAACTTACTTAACTCAGCTTTCATCCAGATTTCTAGCTTAGGATTTAATGATCTCTGCTTCTATCTTACGGTCTTTGCATTAGGATCCAACTCTATGGTATGCTGGGATAATTCAGGGTCAGAACCTTTTAAGTCCTTCTATTCCCAAGAAAATATATCACTTAATTCTTGACACAAAGCAATAAAATCTTGTTATTATTTTTCATTGCTTACCTTGACTAACTTGAGGAGTTTACCTTTGAAAATATTGATTGCTTCATAATGATCTTGTTTAACAATCATGCCACCCTTTTCTTTCCTCGCTTGGTCATTAGAGTTAAAAACTGACTCTAAGGTCACAAACCCCTTTGGCATCTTATTTGACCGTAGGTGTACAATTTGATCACCATACTGCTTTTTCCATTTGAACTGATTTTCTTCAGCAAATTTTGCTTCATTTATTAAGAAGTTTACAATTTGTTCATCACTGTCAAACACTTTCCAACTCAAATTATTCTCAAGTACTGAAGGTCTAACCACAAATTTTACATAATTTTTCCCTTCCACATTATGTACCTCTTTAGGAATATTGAATTGAGCCCCTAAAGTGGCAAGCCTATTTGCATGCTTATTTTGGACTCTAGGAATGGAGAGCAAGTTAAATGTATCAAAATCTTCTATTAAATCCCACACTCTATATTTATACTTTTTGATTATATCATTTTTCACAGCATTTAAATTTTTGACCTAATTCACGATTAGCTCAGAATCACCATGAACTTGTAAACATTTGATACCCTTTTTTGAGCCCATTCTAGGCTGTGGATGAAGGCTTCAAACCGTGGATAAGACACAACACTTGCTAAAGGTTTTGCAAATGGGGTAGCAAGCTAAGTGGGCTTAACCTTGGGGGAAACTCTGTGGTTAAGCTCGCTTGAGCTGGAGCAGTACTGGGATGGCTGACCTCTCGGGACGGACCAATGCTTCACCTCTGTGAGCATCACCTAGATGCAATGAGTGCTAAGTGGACCATTCATTATCATGAGAGATGGGTTCTTGTGAACCACTACTCATGAATCATGGGTCAATGAGTTTGACTCGAAAACTACACGGTTGAATCTTGATAGCAATATCATAATAAAGTGAATCTTAAAGCTAAGTGGTACTTGTCTCCTTCAGGTGAAATTAACATTGCTCCTCCACCAACCCCTATTCTACACCTCGAACCATCAAATTACAGCTCCCAAAGATGGTTCTCATGTTGCTCAGGCTGCTCTTGATCCTTGATTAGGTTTGGGATTGGCATATTTGGTTCATGAATGACATAAACCCCCAACTCCACCTCTTAAGTATGACTAAAAGGATCAAGATCCCAATTTTCAGCAATGCAATCATCTAAGCTCTCCTCTTTGATAGGTGAACTAGGGTCACAAGCCACATATGTATTCTCCAACTCATGTTTGGATAGATGGTTTCTATTTGTAGATTTGGCATTGTGTGTTCCAATATAGGCCTCGACTATTGATTCTGTTTTGACGGCCAATGATGCTTGTTTTATTTCTTTACTTTGCTACCTACTCTCTAGTTTTGAACTGTTGGCAAGCACCACTCTATCCTTTTCTGCATTTGACAAATCTAAAGATGCAAATCCAGTTAGATAATTTTGTAGTAAATCCTTTTGTCCTAGAATGTGGAGTGCATCCATGATGGATAGTCTAACTAGATAGCCCTTTTTAAATGCTCCAATACATTGAATGATACAAGTGTTACCTTGTGTTAAATTGTTGATGCATCTGTATCATTTTCTCTCTATTGTCTTTGTAGAATATGCATATTCATGGGTACTAGGCCAACTTGAGATGGAGTGACTTGATTCTAGTCCTTTGTAGCTTGTTGTGAGTTTATAGCTTTCTGCTCTGCATTTGCAACTTGCTAATCAACATCCATTGCTCATCTTTTCGCTCTTGTGTTTGCTGCAATATATGAAACTTTTTTGTTCAAACCTTGGGAGTGACTGATTCCACAAAAATCAGTGCTATTCTAGTTCATCAAAGAAATTTCAAAATTATCACACTGATCTATATTTCCACTTGGTAAGTTCTCTTGGTCAACATAACTGTTTTATACAACAAGAGATTTATTTTCCATTTTGTTCATACAGATAGCCTGACTATGAGGCTAATCACAAGGGTAACACCACTCTTGTTCTTGGGATAATTTATTATGTGGCATAAGCTCTCTTGATGGGCTAGGGATGTTAGGATTATAAGGTCTGAAAGGCTTGGGGTTAGGATTTCATTTTTGATAATCATTTTGGTAAGGTCCCCTACTCTGTTCATTTTGATGATAATGGGTTGGATGAGGCATTTGTTCTTGGCCAACTTGTTTTTTAAGATTCACAAACTCATTACTGAAAGTCTTCCCTAGATATTGCAACATGTTTTTTATCTCTTGAATCTCCCTATTTGGCTTTGGAATCACATTCTCTTGGGTGGAGGCTTGATAGCCTATTTCTAGCACAACAGGTATAAAGGCTATGGGGGACAGATTTATAGTTGATTAAACCTTAGAAAATATAGGCATGGATGGCCTAGGAGCAATCTTACCCACTTGTATCAAATATTTTTCAGTTCTTATGGAAATTTTATATGAATTAGGTAGAATATAACCCCCCATTGAATAAACATGACTAAAATTTTGGAATTTAAAGCTTTTAGATAGAACAAAATTGCATGCTCGGGAGAGGGTTTTATAATTTTTGAGATTCTTTTCCAGGTTCACTGAAAGTAGTAATTGAAGTCATACATGTGCTTATGTGGAGCACACTTGATGGTCCTCAACTGCTCTAAAAGTGAAAGGTGGTTAGACTTGTCTATGAACTGTCTATAAAGACCATCACTAAGTTGGTCCCAAGTGGAAATCGAGTTAGTTGGAAACCCCTTGAACCATTGTAGATCTTTGCCTTTAAGCGAAGTATCCAGCAACCTCAGGGCCACGTTCTCCTCTGTAATGTTGTTCACAAAGAAAAGTGTGGACATATCCTGGATGTGCTCTATTAGGATGGTTTGGTATTCACCAATAAAGTATGGCAACCCTTTCACGACAACCACTAGAATATCATCCAGCATTTCCAATAACAATGGACTGCCTCCATTGAATGGTGCAAAGGAAAATTTCTGGTCCATGGGTGGAGCTTGTGAAATTGGAGTTGTGCTCCTTCTCATAGAAATTTAGGGACTGAGCTCTGGATGAGTGGATTTATCTCTTCTTGTTGGATCAAAATTTCTCGTCAGAGCTCTACCTCTCCTTCTTAGTGGGGAGATCTACAAGTATTCAAAATGGATTGGGCTTGATCTGGTCTAAATTCTATTCCCAAGCTTTCAACAAAAAATCTACAATCAAGACAGAGTTAGGAGTCACCAAGTATATTCATCAAAGCCTCTTATAGGTAGAAGAATTACTGCTGCATATACCAGACATCAACTTAGAATTTTCAAAATAACCCTAAAGATAGACTCTAGGGTCCGACCAAGCATGCCAAAAACTATTGGCAATCAAGATTGCACCCTTTAGGCAAGTTGCACTTGTTTATCCTATTGCAACATGCAAATACTCTCTAGTTTGTGGGTAAACCAATTCGAGAGAGTGAATCTCCAGAATGGGCTAGTTCCATTTCATCTAACCACGTAACCTATGCAAATTTAGTGGAAAAGGATTATGAGATAACTAAAATAATCTAACACCTACAACTTAAGACGATCAACTAAATATGAAGATCCTGATGAAACCTAACTCACAACATTTCTTTGACAACAATTAACTCTCACAACCCACCACAATGCATTCAATTCATCAATATATTGCATAAAGACTCTTAAGATAGAATACAATGTGCAACCTGAACCTATGGCTAAACTTGACAATCACCCACAATAATAGGACAAGGAGGATTCGACAATCTGAATCACAACAAAGTCATACTATCACCATGAGATTATGACAATAAGGAGAGAAGGAGAATTTTTTTGCTTTATTACAAATGGAGGAATAGTACACCAGAACCTTATTCAAAAATGTGTTTACAAAGATTTCAAATTAGATAAGCAAGAAACTAAGGAATTATGAACTCTTAGAAATTAAAATTTCTCCAAACTTGTAGCCAAGATGTGACCCTATAGTGCCAAAAATAGAAAAATAAGGTTGTTGCCTCTCCAAAAGGTAACCCTTCTATATTTTCAAGCTCCTTCAAAAATATTGAAAATTAGACCCCAAAACAACTCCAAAAGGCATCAAAAAGCTAGAAAATTTCTATCATCCAAAGGTTGATCCCAAAATGCCTCAAAATTAGTGTGGCACCTTTTCTTCAAATCCATCCAAGACTGAATCCAAGAATAGAAAGTTTCAGTTGACAACTCAAGTGCATCACTCAACTGTATTTAAACAATAACTAATCAAGAAATTTATAGAAATGTTGCTTAATCAGTGTTTTACAATTTTGCAGTCCCTGAAATACAAAAATAGAAAGCCACCCTATTACATCAATTTTTTATTGTCTTCAAATTCTTTGTCTCTTCACTCCTCATGATTTTTCCTTTTGATCTACAATTGTTTTAAATTTTTTGTATTTATTTATTGCAAAAAATCAAAATATTACATGGTGCTCTAATATACATTTGATTTTTATATAAAAAAAAAAATAGGCTCCCCACATATAATCTCTTAACTTAGGAAAATAATAGGCCTAAAGTCATTTTTTTTAATCTTCAAAGGCAATTGGCATGAAAAGTTTCCAAGGCATTGAAAAAAGGGGAAAACTTAGTGAAAGTCCATTTGCATGGTTTTGTTTTGATTTTCATTAAGAAATCAAAGAAAATAAATGCCTAAGGCATTTGACCTAGGCAATATATGAAGCAAAGCATTAAAAATTAAAAGAAAATGTGGCAAAAATCACATTCAGCCTAGGCATGGGGAGAAACCCTAGCCACAAAACCACCTCTAATACTTCATTTGATTGTCATTCACATCAGCCTTTGGTGAAGAAAGAGATTTTCTTGTGTGTCGTTATGGAGGAATTAGGGTTTCATCTTGGAGCCACCATCTGAGCACATCTCCTTTGATTTTTTGATGCATTTGATCCTCCTCACTTGATGGTAAGCTTTGATTGTGATTTTTCTCATTCCTTGGCTTTATTCAATGAGAAATATGGCCTTTTGGCCACGCGTTGTTTGTGGTTTTGATTTGTTTCTTGTTCCTTTGTTGTGTTGACATCTCCTTCGACATACTCATGGCCTCCATTGGAAGGTTTGATGATGCATTTTGTGGGGCTTAGCCATAGCTTCCATTGATTTCTTCCACAGATTATGAAGGTAAGCTCCATTGATGATTTCATTTTATGGCATTTCCCTCTTAAATAAAGCTTTCTCAATATTTTCTTTACAAAAATATGAAGGGTTGTGGGTTTTTTGGGCTCGACCATTTACATAGGCCACGACCACTATATATTTCTTCCTCCATTTGTCTTTTGAAATATGAGGGGCTCGGCCATACCATGTAAATGCTATTGATTTTTAAATGAATGAATATTTGTAATGATACCCTCCATTTTTCTGGGTTTGCAAAACCCATCATGGTCATGGCCTGTACCTCCATCATTTACACTTTATGTTGGCACTTTCCACTGGTAACAAGCTCAAAGTATGTTTACCTACTTCATACTTGTGTTTGGAACACAATACCCTAAATGGGTATTCCATTTGTGAGAGAAAATTAATTCTCATATTGCGGCCATGAGAGTTAATTTTAGCTTGCTTGCATTCATCCATGAGCTTGAAATACTTTCCATTCTGCTATTTTAAAACATTTAGATGTGAACAATATGGATTTTATCTTGAGGGCTCAAACTCTAGATCTTTTGCTTTGCACTTGCACCCCTTGAAACCTTGGCTTGATATTTACACTGGCTTACCATAGCATAGATGCATTATTTTGAAAAAAAAAAATGACATCATTTCATGCTATTTCCATTTCTCACTTAATTGCTTGATAAAATATACATATATTCACTCTCAAATGCATCTTTTCCTTTTTATTCTTTATTTCTCAACATGCAATCATTTCCTTTCTACCACTGTAGTGTGAGAAAACACCCAACATTTGGGAAACACTCCTTTGTAACAACTTTGATGTTTTTAGTGGTTCATTTGTCATGAGTTCAATGTATTCTAATGCTTCAAAACATGCACATTTCACTTCTTTTCCACAGCCTTATGCTTCCTTTAGTGATTTTTCTCTTCAAATAGCAACATGATAGTATGAATGCACTACACTTGCATGGAAGATTTTGAAATATAAACTATTTGATTATGATGTTCTAGAACTTTCTAATTTGATTTACTTATAATTGATGATTATAAACAAGGCATTATGTATGCCTATTCACTATTGCATTCATGAGTTTATAGTTGAACAATTGATCACCCATGATTCTCAATTCATTGCACTTTGAGAGTTGACTGTCCTAAATGGTCAACTATTGAGTCTCTTGGCTTTTATGATGAACTTATCTGATGGATGTCTTTCCTTGAGCACTTTGAATCTATTTTTCTCAGTACCTCTTTGAATGCATTAGAGATATAATATCAGGTCTCAACCCTTGTTGGAGCTTGTTTTACACTACATTCTTTAAAATTTCACTCACGGTCAGTAGCATGACTTGTCCTATACTTGCACAGGAACAAAACAATGTTAGATCAGAAAAATATATTATCATGATGTTTCCCCCTTGGTTCTGTCACACTTCTATTTCTTGCAACTCTAGTTGTTTCAATGTATCATTAGAAACACTCTACATTATTGTTGATGATTCATATAGGAATTTTCATAATCAAAGCTCTAACAACTTTTTACATCTCTTGCAGGTCAATCAGGAACTTAGAGATAAAGGATGGTGCACCATCCCATAATCAACTAAAGGCAACAAGAAATGATGATTATGTTCCTTCTTATATTTTTTTTTATTTCATTTAATCTTCAGTAGTGTAGAATGTTCCTTTTGACACACTATCTCAGCTACTCCCATGGATTTTGTAGGACACTTGGTTTTTATTATCCAACATGAATACATGCAACATTTGTGAAACACTTGTACAATTTTGTACTTTTCTCCTCTTGCAAAACAATGTTTGAAACATTGTAATTGAAAATTAGAATGAAAGCATCTCCTTTTCATTTCATGCAATACTTAATTTTGTAATTGATATCAAGAAATTCTAAACACATTGCATTTTAAAATTCAACAACATTCAAGTGATTGCAATGGTTAAACATCTACAGAGGCTAATTAAAAATTTCACCTTAAGAAGAAACTTTGAATAAATCAACTCTGTCAAATTGAGTTGTAAGTGAAAATTTGATAACACTTTTGGTGACCTCTGCAAGATGCTTTCCTGCTAAGCACCAAGCCAGTTGCCTTATGCAAGTCCATTGTGCATTGATTCACTTTTTCCCTTTCAAACTTAGAAAACTCATCAATCAACACTGAAAACTCCTCCAACCAGCATAAAATTGAAGCAAAACAAAACACAACCAAAACAATAGAAACAAAATAGGCTCTAGCATCCAAAAATATATGTGAACACACACTTATTGAGGGAAACTAAAAGGAAACATGCTTTAAAAGCACTTATTGAAAGAAGCTAAACTACTATAATACAAAGTAGTACCTCAAACTTGAAAAGAAATTCTTCAAATGAATCCCATTCACTGGGATCAGAAGCATTTCTCCATTCAACTTAGAGAGTTGGAATTAATTCTACTCCTTGCACTCTATTATGACATAAGGGCCATCCCAAAAAGCATCAAACTTTGAATGCCTTTCTGGTTTTCTCTTCTTCTCATCCCATTTGAGGAAAAAATCCTCGGCAGCAAACTCCTTGAGTTTAGCATTCTTGTCAAAGGAACTCTTCATTTGGGCTTGATGCACTTCAAGTCTCTTCCATGCTTCTCTCCTGGTATCTTCTAGTTCCATCAATTCTCCAAGTCTCACCTCCATGGGCCCTTCTTCTAATAGTTCAAGCTCCTTAATGAAGCTCAAAGTTGGTAGCTGAATAGAGATGGGAAACTTGGCCTCCTTGCCATATGTAAGGACATATGGAGAACAACTAGTGGCCTTCTTGGGAGCTATTCTGTCAGCCCAAAGGGATAATTTCAGCTTCTCATGCCAAACTTTCTGATTGTCTTCAATAGTCTTCTTGATAATCGTAATCAAGTTTTTGTTGGTAGATTCTGCTTTTTTGTTACCTTGTGTGTAATAGTTAGATGAGGTGCTTAAGAATATATTATTCTTTACAGATTGGTAAAAAATATTTAAACCAATGGATAATAAGGTATTGTCAAATATGATAAAATCTGGAACACTAAATCTTGATAAAAATTTAGAATGGAGGCCTCATTTGCCTCTTTTAGAGCAGAAGCTTCTATCCACTTGGTGAAATAGTCTATGGTAGTTAAAATACACTTGTGGCTAGCACTTGAAGGTGGATTAATCAGCCCAATAAAATCGAGCCCCCACTTGGCGAAGGGTTCTTCAACATGGATAGGATTTAGAGGCAAAGCTGCAAACTTTTTTTTACCTACAAACAACGCATGCAATGCCCCACCATGCAACCCTAGAAGAATTTTTAATTCACAATAAAAATGTACAATTTTTATTTTTATTAAAGTGAATTAAACATACATGTTCATCTACAATTGATAACATCCCCTAAGGCTACGTAACCGAGATTACTTAAACCCAAACATACATTAACAGATGCCATAACATTTAATTACCTTATGATATAAGCATTAAAAACATAAAGATACAACATATCTTAGAGAGAAAAACATCCAAAATACAAATTCATTAACTTAAAACAAAAGGTTACATCTCTCATTCCTAGAATGAGGCCATAGTACAAATGTGTTATAATTACATAATTCCACCTCGTAAACATAAGAGGGGTAAAATAACTTATAACAAGTTGAAATATTATAATGCTTGAATTAAAACAAGAACCGTGAGTTGTCCAATTAGATGTATCGCCACCAAGTACTAAAGATAAAGGGGGGCCCAACGGTGTATGGTGCATGTTCCACCCAACCAAGTGGTACTTGAAGGCCCACCCCCCATGCTAGGAGATAGTAACAACATAACATGGACAAACACTACATCCTCTAACCATAGGTAGACTCATACTAACACATACTAACTCAAATAAAAACATGTGCAGTAAAAAGTCCAACACTAACATGGTCACATTGCTTCCAGACATATAATTTGATCAAGTATGATGAGAAATCTATATACACAAAACAAATACCAATGATGTCCTAGACAGAGTGTCATCACACAGTTTGTCATGAGATCTTCTTTGGGCATTCTTCATAGGCTCCGGTAATCTTGGTGACCTCAATCGAATCCCGGCCCTCATACTCACTCATGTGGAATCGACTACCTCTCGTAAGGATAAGATAGTTGACCTTTCCATTCTAGGCCTTCCCACTCATCCCAAGTCTAAACGAGCCCTTGTGTCTATGAGTGAGGCTAAATTATCTTGATTAGTGTGTACCACTTCCTAATCATCTAAGTACATTAATTTAGTTATCACTTGATTAAATCACCTCTGAAGGTTACCCAGTTTACCTCATTAGGATCTGGTGCCTAATAGAAGCCACTCTTCTAATTGACAACATACTATACAAAACTAAACTCCAAGGGTAACTCAAGTGCATACAACTAGACAATGCAACCGCTCCAACTCTAGGAGGCAACATATAAGGAAACTCACTCCAAACACTTGGAGGAAACCAATCACATAAAGCACTACCCAAGGGAAATATAAATGGTTGACATAATAAATCGACAACCCTCAACCTCTGGAAGACATACAAATTAAAACCCAAATAACCCTTTTTCCCCAATCATGAACATAAGGGAAATAATTACAACAAGCAATGGAGAGGAATAATCTATTTTTGGATATATTAAATCCATATCTCTTTCTAATACATTTCACAGTAAATAAACCAATTGCCTTAACAAAATATTTAATTACCTCAATAAAATTGCCTCTGCAGCAAAACCATTTTTTTCAAATACTTTTAAAAACAACATAAATCCTTCTAATTTCATTTCCTTACATTTTCCAATCAACATAAATTTTTTGAAATAAAAACTATTTAAATTAACCACATATATATTTAATATATATTCATAAGATATACATACACAATTATATTTTAATATATAATTATGTATATATACTCATGGTATATATATTTATAAATACTGTTGTTTATTCAAATAACAAAAACTCATATTAAAAAAATATATATATAAACATATACACATTATATATATATAATATATATACATAATGTATATATATTTAAATATTATTCCAATTAAGAATTTACGAAACCACACAAATTTTCTCGATTTCCAAAAATGGAAATAAAACAAATGGAATTAAATTCCGAATATATTTTAAAATAAATATATAAAAAAGCCAAATCACAAAGTCCGCTGGACTGTACATAGTATAGCTAGCCTGGTGCATTGGGCACTGGACTGTACATAGTACAACTAGCCAACCCAAGTGTTGGGTGCCGGTCTATACTATGTACAGCTGGTCCCATCAGTTGGGGCAGCGCTGCTGCCATGGGAGCAGGCTCTCCCATGCGGTGCAGTACGGTGGGCGGTGGGGTTTGACCTCCCCACCAACCACCAAACAAAAGAATTTTTTTTTAATTTTATATAATTTTTCTAAACACAAACGAAATCCAAAATTTTGTTTTCCTAGCATGTCATACGAACGATGATTTTTTTTAAATAAAAATAAATTAAATCCTCAATATCATAATGAATATATATATATATATTATATGTATATATCAATGTATACTACATATAATGTGTATATATATATAATGTATATATAAACAGAATTTCAATTACTGGATAAATTGGGAAAATTTACAAAACATCCATCTACAGCAAGAAAATATAAAATTTTCCAGAAATTTACAGAGGGTTTAAAATTAAATCTTTCAACTAACTTTCTGAAATTTATACACAAAGAAAAGACCAAGGTAACTACAGGAAGATCTAGATTTCTTTCCAGAGGCTTTCAATAAACAAATCCTATAGGTTTTTCCACCGCAAAATATACAGAGGATTTAAAGAAAAATATATTTTTATTTTTTTTCTATAGAGGTTTAAATTTTCTAAAAACAAATCTAAGTGTTGTTTTACCTCTAAGTTTGATTTAATGTCAAATCTATCAATTTCTTCAAATAAATTAAATTCTAATAGAGATTTCATAAAAGAAAACTTCACGGGAACAACGGAAGCTTTTTAAAAAAATTCTCTCTAACAACAAATCCTTTGCCTAAATGGAATTAACAAACAATTCTTTAAACACTACAATTTCAAATGTAAATTATAAACAATAAATAACACAGAAGAAAACCTAAATCAAGAAGCTTTAGGTAAATAGAGTATTTGATGCCAAGCCTCCTCCAAAGCTTCCACAGCTTCTATCCAACAATTCCAGTGATTCCAACAAAAGAAGTATCCAACAATCACAACAAAAATACAAGAGCAACTCCAATACAATCCTACAGCCAAGAATTCCCCCAAAAAAAACCTCTGTGTATTTTCCAAAAATCTTCCTCCAAAAATATCTTTCTTCCCAAAAATATCCTCACACTCCCGTGAAGAAGCTTTCCTCTTTTTTTTTTCAAATCCAAAATTCTCTCCGTGAATAATCTTTCAACAAACTCTTAATTAATTTAACTCTCACATGCTGGCATAATTGAAATATCTTCTAACAACCAAATCTAATTTTCATTTAATTTAATAATTCTAAATTATAATTTAATTCCAAATTGAAATTAATTTCCACCAAATAAAATAAAATTCCAAAATGAATTAAATTATTTTCTTTCTTTTAATTTTCTCAACATAAAATGTAATTAATCAATTTTAATTATTTAATAAATAAATTCAACCCATTGGATTAAATTTAATTTAATTAATTAATTTAAATATAAACTTCTATCCACAATATCAACTTTAATTAAATAAATAACAACATTAAACAATGTAATTTCTAAATATTTATTTTCATAATCAAGAACCCCTCATAATTTAATAATATTAAAACAAGGCAATCAACGACTCAACAAACATGACTAACGACACACTATGGCTAGGGTGTAGACTTGACAAAAACCTAGCTACTATCTCTCGTTCAACTTCACCGTTGGATCAACACGCTCAAACCTGTGAAAATAGGTGGAGTCGATGTCATGTACCTGCAAACTTGAAAACAAAGTAACCAACATCATATATATATAAGTAGCGTAAAATACACACTGTGAAGAGGAAATCACAGAATCGCAGGGCGCTCACAAGCAAGTGATACCATCCCGTCCCCTTCACCAATACACTCATCATAAATGTCTCTTCCATAATACTTCAAATATCCCATGCACAATAATCATGTTACCACATCAAGTAACTTAACACCAATTAAAACATATCAAATCAAACATAAGATAAACCACATCATATCACATAATAGTTTGTCGCTCTATAAGTAGCGATCAAATAACACATATGATAAAATATGCAAAGTATCATAGTAGTTGAAACCAAAACAAAACATGAAAAGTTGTCTGAACAGGAAGCAAAATGGAGGGGTATTACAACGCACATTTCTCACACTTCCTTACCTAAGAAAATTTATCTTTAAAAATATCTGGCCAATAATAACCAAATTTCATTATTTTAAGGGTTGTGGTCCTTGCTACGAAGTGACCTCCTGGATGATCACTATGGAACTCTTCTAGTAGCCTCTCTAGTTGGCTAGGCTCAATGCATCTGAGACACACACCTTGAAATTCTCATCTAAACAAAAAACCATCCACAACAGTATAAGGAATATCTTGCAACTTTGGAATATCTTCTCTTAGCTTTATCAAGGCCATCAGGACACTCACTAGTCTGCAAGTATTTGATAATTTTTTGCACCCAATTTGTGCTAGGAGATGGAATTTCAGTTTTCTCCTTGTCACTTAGCACCATTGCAATGTTTGCATCTCCTTCTATGCTATTTTCTGCACTTTCAGCCAGCTGTTCACATAATCCTTTGTCTCTAACCAACTTAGTGACCTTGATGTCAACATCAAATTACATCACCCTTTTTATCTAGCCAACCCTCTTATCATTCATGTCTTTGTTAAGTAAAAATTCCTTCACAGTTGAATGAGCAACTAGCAAGTGAATCTTATTATTTGATAACATGTGTCTAAACTTCTTAAGAATTTTGACTATAGAAAACACATGTTTCTATACAAAAGAGTATTTAAATTCATAATCATGTAGTACCTGGCCGGGAAATGCTACGGGCTGCTCCAAACCTTTGTCATTTTGTTGACATAACATGGAAAAAATAGTGTCAACTCCCCCAAAAGCACACACAATAATGTCCTTACTATAATTTTGGTTAATAAGGGTTGGGGTAGTAGAAAGAGCTTCTCTTATTTGCTCAAAACTCATTTTACCCTCTTTGGTCCACTAGAAAGTCACATTCTTTTTTAGCATTATTGTGAGGGGCTGCAATAAAGCTGCAATGTTAGGTATGAACCTTCTTTCAAAATTGATTCTATCAAGGAAACTTTGTAGTCCCTTCTCATGAGGTGGTAATGGCAACTCTAAGATGACTGAAACATGCTCTGGATCAATAGAAATTTCATGCTTAAAAACAATATGGCCTAGAAGATTGCCTTCATGGACAAAAAATATAAACTTTTTACGATTAAGAGAGACTCCATATTCTCTGCACCTCTGAAAGATCGGTCTGAAATGATTAATGTCTTCATCAACATTCTTTGAAAACACTATAATATCATCAAAACAGATGAGCACTATCATATTCATAAGGCCATGAAAGGCCATGTCCTTTTCTCTTTGGAATGTTTCTCCCACATTGGATAATCTAAAAGGAATATTTTTGTAATCCATAGTGCCCCATTTGGTTGTAAATGTTGTTTTATATTGATCCTCCTTCTTAACAATAATCTGATTATATCCTGAGTATCCATCAAGTAGATTAAATCTATCAGAATCGAACACAACTTGCAGAATTTGTTCCATGGAAGGGAGTGGATAATGATCTTTAAGTGGTTCCTTATTCAAGTCCCTAAAGTCAACACAAATTCTGATTTACCCATTATTTTTCCTAACCGACACCAGGTTTGAGACCCAAGAAGTATGCTTGATAGGGAAAATTATATTAATTTCAATCAATTTACTTATCTTAGCTTTCATCAAGTTTTCTAGCTTAGGATTTAACAACCTCTGATTTTGTCTTACTAGCTTTGCATTAGGCTCCAACTCTATGGTATGTTGGGCTAATTCATGGTCAAAAACTTTTAAGTCCTTGTATTTCCAAGAAAATATATCATTGAATTCTTGACACAAAGCAACAAAAGCTTGTTGTTCTTTTTCATTGCTTACCTTGCCTAACTTAGGTATTTTACCTTTAAAAATCTTGATTTCCTCATAATGCTCCTGTTTAACAATCATGCCACCCTTTTATTTCCTCGCTTGGTCATTAGAGTTAAAAAATGACTCTAAGGTCACCAACCCCTTTGACATCTTATTTGACTACAACTGTACAATTTGATCACCATACTTCTTTTTCCATTTTGACTAATTTTCTTCAACAAATTCTGCTTCAGCTATCAAGAATTTTACAATCTATTTAACGTTGTCAAAAAATTTCCAACTCAAATTATTGTCAGGTACTAAAGGTCTAACCACAACTTTTACATAATGTTGCCCTTCCACATTATGTACCTCTTTAGGAATATTGAATTGAGCCCCTAAAGCAGTAAGCCTATTTTGGACTATAGAAATGGAGAGGAAGTTAAATTCATCAAAATCTTCTATTAAATCCCACACTCTATATTTATACTTTTTGAGTGTATCATTTCTCACAACATTTAAATTTCTGACCTGATTCACGATTAGCTCAGAATCAACATGAACTTGTAAACATTTGATACCCTTTTTCTGAGCCCATTCTAGGCCATGGATGGGGGCTTCATATCTCCATTGTGTTGTTAGTACAACTGAATGTGAATCTCAAAGTTGAGTAGTACTTGTATCCTTCAAGTGAAATTAAAATTTCTCCTCCACCAGCCCTTATTCTACACCTTGAACCATCTAAGTACAACTCTCAAAGATGGTTCTCATGCTGCTCAGGGTGCTCTTGATCCTTGATCATGTTTTGGATTGGCATATTTGGTTCATGAATGACATAAACCCCCAATTCCACTTCTTCAGTATGGCTAAAACTATCGAGATCCTAATTTTCAGTAGCCTAATCATCTAATCTCTCCTCTTTGATAGGATAACTAGAGTTACAAGCAACAAATGTATTCTCCAACTCATGCTTGGATAGATGGTTTCTATCTATAGAGCTAGCATTTTGTGGCCCGATATAGGCCTAAGTTGTTGATTCCATTTTGACAGCCAATGATGACTATTTTATTTCTTCACTTTATTTCCTACTCTCCAGTTTTGAATTGTTGGCAAGCACCACTCTATCCTTTTCTACATTTGACAAGTTTGAAGATGCAAATATAGTTAGAGAATTTTGTAGTACATCCTTTCATCTCAGAATGTGGAGTGCATCCATGATGGATAGGCTAACTATATCCATTTTTAAATCCTCTACTACATTGAAAGATATTAGGGTTACCTTGTGTTGAATTGTTGATGCAGCTATATCATTTGCTCTCTATTTTTCTCTCTGTAGAATATGCATATTCATGGGTATTGGAGCAACTCTAGATGGAGTGGCTTGATTCTGGTCCTTTGCAGCTTGTTTTTGTGAGTTTACAACTTGTTTCTCTACATTTGTAGCTTGTTCATCAACATCCATTGCTCATCTTTTCGCTCTTGTGTTTTCTGCAATAGATGAACCTTGCTAGTTTAGACCTTGGAAGTGATTGATTCCACAAAAATCAGTTCTATTCCAGTTCATCAAAGAAATTTCAAAATTATTATGCTAATCTATATTTCCACTTGGTAAGTTCTCTTGGCCAACATAACTATTTTGTACAACAAGAGCTTGATTTTCCATTTTGTTCATATAGATAGCCTAATTGTGAGGTTGATCACAATGGTAACACCACTCTTGTTCTTGGGCCAAGTTATTATGTGGCACAAGCTCTCTTGATGGGCTAGGGATGTTAGGATCATATGTTCTGAAAGGCTTGGGCTTAGGATTTATTTTTTGATAATCATTTTGGTAAGGTCCCCTACTCTATTCATTTTGCTGATAATGGGTTGGATGAGGCCTTTGTTCTTGGCCAAGTCGTTTTTCAAGATTCACGAACTCATTTCTGAAAGTCTTCCCTAGAGATTGTAACATGTATTTTATCTCTTGAATCTCCCTATTTGGCTCCAGAATCAAATTCTCTTGGGTGGAGGCTTGATATCATATTGATGGGTCAACAGGTATAGAGGCTATGGGGGTAGATTTATAGGTGATTGAACCTTAGGAAATATATGCATGGGTGGTGTAGTAGCAATACTACCCACTTGTATCAGAAAATTTTCAGCTCTTATAGAAATTTCATATGAGTTAGGCAAAGTATAACCCCCCATTGATTGAATCATGACTGAAATTTCAGAATTTAAAGCTTTTAGATAGAACAAAAATGCATGCTCGGGAGAGGGTTTTACAATTTGTGGGATTCTATCCCTAGCTCGCTAAAAGTGGTAATTGAAATTAGACATGTGCTCATGTGGAGAACGCTTGATGGTTCTTAGCTACTCTAAAAGTGAAATGTGGTCAGACTTGTCTACAAACTGTTTATGAAGACCATCACCATATTGGTCCCAAGTGGAAATCGAGTTAGTTGGCAACCCTCTAAATCATTGTAGAGCTTTGTCTTTAAGCAAAGTAGCCAAAAACCTCAGGGCCACGTTCTCCTCCATAATGTTGTGCACTGAGAAAAGTGTGAACACATCCCAGATGTGCTCTATTAGGGTGGTTTGGTCTTCACCAGTAAAGTATGGCAACCCTTTCATGGTAGCCACTGGAATATCATCATGCCTTGCCAATAACAATGGACTACCTCCATTGAATGGTGCAAAGGAAAAAATTTTGGCCATGGGTGGAGCTTGTGAAATTGGATTTGTGCTCCTTCTCACAAAATTTATGGTACTAAGCTCCAGAGGAGTGGATTTAGCTCTTCTTGCAGGATCAAAAGTTCTCCTTGGAGATCTATCTCTCCTTCTCAGTGGGGAGAGATGAAATTATTCAAAAGGGATTGGGCTTGATCTGGTCTGAATTTTGTTCAGAAGCTTTCAACAAAAAATTTTCAATCAAATTAGAGTTAGGAGTTTCCATGTATATTCATTAAAACCTCTTATAGGGAGAAGAGTTATTGCTACATATACCAGATAATAGCTTAGAGTTTCAAAATTACTACTACATATACCGGGCGTGCCAAAAACTGTTGGTGATCAGGATTGCATCCTTTAGGCAAGTTGCACTTGTCCATCCTGTCGCAACATGGAAAAACTCTTTGGTTTGTGGGTAAACCAGTTGGAGAGAGTGAATCTCTAGAATGGGTTGGTTCCCTTTCAAATAACCACCTAACCTATGCAAATTCAAGGGAAAAGGAGTAGGAGAGAATTGAAATAATCTAACACCTACAACTTAAGATGATCAGATGAATATGAAGATCCTGATGAAACCTAACTCGCAACATTTCTTTGACTACAATTAACTCTTAAAACCCACCTCAATGCATTTAGTTCATCAATATTTTGTATAAAGACTCTTAAGATAGAATACAATGTGCAACCTGAACCTATGGCTAAACTTGACAGTCTACTCAATGTTGAGGTTGTGTTGATATGTGGTTTTCATTGATGTCAACACTATTAGCATTATTGGTTGCATATGTCAAGGAGCTTGAGAAAATTGTCATAAATATATTGCAAGAAAATAGTGAAGTTGAGAAGGTTAGATTGCTGGAAAAAATTGTACATTGATGGTCTGAAGATGCACACTGAAGGGTTTATTGTTGAGCCTATCTAGTATGTTGTCTAGAAGTTTTAGTGGTATGCATCAAGATTGAAGAAAGTTATAAGTGTTATGTTTCTACAGTTATTCTATCACTGTAGCAAGCGTTTATAGGTTAAGAGAATGTAACTCTAGTGAATTGAATTGTTGTGTATGTTCTTGATATGTTCAATGATATTTCTAGACCATTCTCTATCAGTGTGGTACATTTGTGTTAATCGGCATATTCGTGATTGAATATTTTTCCTTGTGTGTTTATTGTTTTCATGTTCTTGGCCGCCGTGATGGTGGTAGCGTGTTGTAGATCCTTAGATATTAATATTTTATTGTTTGGCATATTTGAGGATGTTGATTTAGGTCCTCACTATGTTGTGACCAACTTAGGTTGGTGTACATGAAGAATTATTCATATATTGAGGCCCGCAACTTGTAATTCATTCATTATTTTGTGGCCGACAAAGTAGTTGTTGAAAATCCATGTAGCAGATATATAAGAATGATTGTTTCTTCATTTTGACATATATGTGAGGTGTATGCTCAGTGTATGTTTGTGTGTGTATGTGAATATATGTTTAAATAAATATTAGATCATTTGAATGCAGAGAAGAGTGTGAAGAAGTTTCAGCGAAGTATATTTGTGCCTAATCGGAATTATAATCAGGCTTATGAAGAAGCTAATTTCTCAGCTCATATTTTTTAGATGGATTTAATCTAATTATCTTATGTAGGGTAGTGAGCCTTCCCTTTGAGTAGTGAGCTCTAGGTAGTGTTCCTGAATGCAAGTGCATTCTTTATTCATTCTTCATTATACTTTTAACAGGGTATAATTGTATGGACAAACATCCACCATGGATTTTCCCCTAACAAGGTTTCCACGTATAAAAATCTTGGTGTTCATGTGTTTCTGATGTGATGTTGATCTATGCTTGCAGTGTTAATTATCAGATCTAAGATTAAAGGTTGACCAAGTTTAAATAAGTTTAATTTTTGCAAAAATTGATTCACTCCCCCTCTCAGTTGTGTATCCTTATTTTGCCAACAATTGGTATTAGAGTTGGTTCCTCTGAAGAATTCTAACAGCTTGAGGTGATCTGATATGGCATCATACAAGAAGGATAGTCCTAGATTCGATGGTACAAACTACTCACTATGGAAAGTTAGAATGGACTATCATTTGAAGTGCATTGGTGAGCTTTTCTGGAAGATAACAAAGAATTCATATACTATTCCTCATAATGGTCCCTCCTCTTCTGATGAGATCAAGGAAGCAGAAACCAATACCAGGGCTATAGAAGCATTGTTGAGTGCTTTGACAGATTGAGAGATGACAAATGTGATAGGATTGAAGACTACACATGAGATCTGTAAAAAGTTGGAAACATTGTATGAAGGAGATGCACTAGTGAAAGTTGCTAAGATACAAAATCTGGAAGGCAAGTGGGAGAACATGAAGATGAGTGAAGATGAAAACATCTTTTCTTTTGCACAAAAGATAAATGAACTATTGATGGACATTAGATGTGTCGATGGAGTCTTGGAAGAAGATGAGATTGTGGCTAAAATACTTAGATTTGTGCCTACTTATTACAAAAAAAAATCTCATGCTATTGAAGAGCTCAAGATAGTAACAAATATGACAAGAGACATGGTGATTGGAAAACTTGTTGCCTTTGAGTTGAGTGAATTTGGTGAATCTTCTCCTAAGATAGAGTTTTCATTCAAATCTACTATATCTGGAAAAATCCAACAGAGATATGATCTGGGAGAGAGTTTCAAGAAAACATTAAAATATGAAGAAAAAATGAAATTGATTGAAGATAAAGAAAGAGAGCTAGAAGAATTGGAAGCACTGATTGTGAAAAGAGAAGCCAGAGGACAAGGTAATTGAAAAGGAAAGTTTCCTATTAAATGTTTCTCTTGTAGTAAGATAAGTCATTTTGCATCAAGGTGTCCTGGAAGGGTTTCTAAGTATAAACCTGATAAGTCTAGATTTCAAAAGAAATGTTATTATATTGAAGAAAGTGTTATTGATGATGAATTTGATAAAGAAACTAGAAATGAAGATGAATGGGTATTCATTTCTATCAAGGAAAATGTTCTAGTGTCCATTGAATCAACTAGTAATCAGAATATTGAGAAAGATCTTGCAGCCAAAATTTATAAGAAGGATGAGTGGGTGATTGATAGCGGATGCTCACATCATATGACTAGTGTCAAAAGAAAGTTTCTAAGCTTGGAAAAATATTATGATGGTGTTGTAGGATTTGGAGATAAAAATGTTGGTGTGATTTATGACAGAGGCACTATTTCTCTTGGTGGAAAATGCAATACTAATGATGTCCTATATGTTGAAGGTTTGAAGCACAATCTGTTGAGTGTTGGACATATGGTTGAAAAATGTTACAATCTTCAATTCAAAGATGGTAAATGCAGGATACTGAGAAGCTCAGGAAATGTGATTGCTTCAGGTACAAAGACAAGAGGTAATATTTTTCACTTGAATGTTGCTAGTGAAATTTGTTTGATTGCTCAATTTGATGTAAGATGATTATGGAATAGAAGGTTGTCTTTGTACCTGAAGAAATCACATTTCCTGAGCTTCCCAATATCCTACATTTACGAGGTAATATTTTTCACTTGAATGTTGCTAGTGAAAGTTGTTTGATTGCTCAATTTGATGTAAGATGGTTATGGAATAGAAGGTTATGTCATGTGAATTTTGATAACATTGTCTAAATAAGCTCCACACAAGCAATCAGAGGTCTACATATGTTAGTGAAGCCTACTAACACTATATTTAAGGAATGTCAAATGGGAAAGCAGACAAGAATTTCATTCTGAATCAAACAACATCATTCCAATCGAGTACTGGATTTGGTACATACTAATCTATGTGGTCCATCTAGAATCAGAAGTGTACGAGGATAAAGGTATTTCATGTTGCTTAATGATAATTATTCTAGAATGGTTTGGTTTGCTTTCTTATGAGAAAAAAAATGAGGCATTAGAGAAATTAAAAAGCTTCAAGGCTATGGTAGAAAATGAGACAAGTTTGAAGATCAAATGCTTGAGATTAGACAGAGGTGGTGAATTCACTTTTTGGGAGTTCAATTCATTTTGTGAAGAGCATGGAATTAAAAGACAATTATGTGCTCCCCGAACCCCACAATAGAACAAAGTTGTTGAGAGAAACAACAAAAAAATTTAAGATGCTGCTAGAACTATGGTGTTGGAAGGTAATGTTCCTCATACCTACTGGAGAGAAGTTGTAAACACTATTGTATATACTATCAACTGGGTGAATCTCAATGGTAATTCTAGTAAGACTCCTTTTGAGCTATGGTTTGGTTATAAGCCTACTGTTAAATATTTAAAAATCTTTGGAAGTAGATGTTATATCAAAAAAGATGAAGATATAGGAAATTTTAAAGCTAGAAGTGATGAAGGAATTGTTGATGGTGTTTTCTGCACAACAACAACTCAGACAGAATATGATATCCTATCTCTCTTGAAAGTTCAATCTCTATTGGAAAAGAGATAACCACAAGGTCTCTAATGTCAGGTATTGACAATGAAAATAAAACAACTCAGAGATAATGTGAAAATGATGGTAATCACAAAGGGACCTTACTACAAGCAAATGTTGAACTCAAATTTATCAGATCTAGCAATATATTGATACTTCAAAGCCTAAATCTAACCCAGATAATAAAATAAATAACAAAAGATAAGGGTTTCAAGGATATTTCTAAGACTACTTCTAATTCTAAAATTGACAATGCAAATGATAAAATGATCGAAATGGACCAATCCGTAAGAAACTAAGTCCTGTTTGACCTAGATAAATCTGCAATCTTATAGAAATAGTGCAATCTTCTAAGGTATAAAATATTTTCAGATTATGCATATTCATTCAAGAAAACCCTATTGCAATTGAAATGAACAAACATTCATAGTAGAACTAAGCACAATTTTAAGTCTAGGCTAACTTTGCAAAGCAGCTAACAATCAACTAACTACAAAAAGTATGGGCTAGAGGTTTCTGCAAACACTTCAAGCATAAAACCCTAAACATCATCAAATCATCTAACATCAAATAAACTTAAGCAATTTCAAAGATAGAACATAAAGAACCATGCCAGATAAAACTCAACACAAGAAAGGCACCAAATCACAATGTCTTTACTTGTATTAAATCATCCAAAGTGGAAACAATTCTAGTCTTCTGTTACAACACTTGCTTGAAAGATAAATTAAATTCTAACTCTAATTCTTGCTCTTATCACAATTCGCTCCAATGTAAAAATTGTCTAACTAACTCCAGGATATCACATATCGATATGTATTTATAGCATCAATAATCCCTCTCCTTTCCTCGAGAGTACATACCTTACCAATAAAAACATTCTTTATGTCATCCTTTGTCCCCATGTTGTATGTTTCACATTGACTATTGAGAGATTCCCTTTTGACTAGTTCTTCCTAGTCTTTTATCCTATCCAAATCAAAAATTCATTCTAACTGCACCATACCTCTTGGGATAGTGTTGGTCTTCAGGTTGATAACCCCTCCCAAGTCCATTTCTTCCTCTTGAGGCTCTACCTCATTAATTACTTGAGAAGAAAACACATCACAACTTGTAATGAAATCAAGAATATGCTTATCATCTTCAAATACCTAGAAATTGGTAACATTGTCAGGTACCAAAGGTACTGGAGTGAGTTCCATAGTAAACTTCTTCAATCTTGAAAGTGATAAAGGTTGCAATGTATTAGACGCTTGTGCCAAAGAATCTACAACTTGGTTCTTACTTCGAGGAATCAACTAGATGTTGAAAGCATTGAATCCCTTAATAAGATCCCACACTCTATTTCTATAATTAGTCATCCTCCTGTCATGGCATGAATATTGTTTCCTCACGTGCCTAACTACCAACTCAAAATCCCCAAAAACTTGTAATATCTTAACTTTCTGCGTTGATGCCATTAACAACCCATGGATTAAAGCTTCATATTTAGTCACATTATTAGTGCATTGGAATTGTAGTCTATGAGCAGCAAAATAACTCTTGCCTTTAGGACTAATCAATTCAAGCCCTGCTCTAGCACCTTGCTTAGATTTGGATCCATCGAATCTTAACGTCCAACAACCACCATTCCCTGATTGCTTCAAATCATCTTTCATTTTATTGTAGATAGGAGGATCTTTAGGAAGCATTGGACTTTTACCCTTGTCATTATTTCCTTCTCCCTGTATATTATGTCTGACTTGTTGTTGTGCAGAAAACACCATCAACAAGAATCTTTCTGGGTTACTCTACTAGGAGCAAAGCCTAATGGTGCTACAATAAAATATTGAAGAAGATGTTTGAGAGTACAAATTTCAGAGTTGATGAGGATATTGAAATATCATCCAGGTATTGTGGATATGATTGATATGACCAACAAGATAGTACTGAGAATGGGAAGAATGCACATATATAGAATCAAATCAAAATTCTTCCCGTGAATCAAGAAAGTTCTGAAGAAGAAGATAGTGGAAGTGTAGAAGAAAGAAAAGAAGAATCCAAAATCCCAAGGTATGTAAAGCAAAGTCATTCTGAAAGTTAGATCATAGGAGAAAAGAACAAAGGTGTATAGACTAGAAGAATAATTGTAGAAGAATATTGTCTAATATCCAAGACTAAGCCTAGCAATGTCAATGAAGCATGTAAAGATGAATGTTGGATGGAAGCAATGAAGGAAGAACTAATACAGATAGAGAAAAATGATACATAGACTCTTGTTCCCAGACCTCAATTCAAAAATGTGATTGGAACCAAGTGGGTCTTTCAAAATAAGCTAAATGAACAAGGTGAAGTGATTAGGAATAATGCAAGACTAGTATGTAAAGGATATTCACAAATGGAAAGTATTGATTTTTAAGAAACCTTTGCCCCTATTTCTAGAATTCAAGTTGTAAGGTTATTTCTTGCTTATGCTACTTTCAAGAACTAACAAGTATATCAAATGGATGTAAAGTTAGCATTTCTGAATGGTGAGTTAGAAGAAGAAGTTTATGTTGAGCAACTAGATGGAATTCAAATGACTAGTGAAAAGGACATAGTGTGTCGGTTGAAGAAAGCACTATATGGACTCAAACATGCCCATAGAGATTGGTATGCAAGACTGGATAAATACTTGTTGAAGCTTGGATTCAATAAAGGTACTGTTGACAACAATCTTTATTTCAAAGTGGATAAGGACAAATAATTGATTATTGAAGTATTTGTTGATGACATTAGTTTTGAAGGTGGTGATGATCTATGTGTGAAATTTTTTGATGAAATGAAAAGTCAATTTGAAATTTCAATGATAGGAGAACTGAAATTCTTTATAGGATTGCAAATTACTCAGTTAGATGATGGAATCTTTATATCTCAATCTAAGTATGTGAAAGAGTTACTGAATTTTTTTGGCATGGAAGATTCAAAGCCATTTGGTACACCCATGGTAACTAGATGTAAGCTAACAGAGAATGATGATTCTCCTAAGGCTAATCAAACAAGATATAAATTGATGATTGGTGGATTTCTATATTTGACTCAAACTAGACCAGACATTATGAATGTTGTATGCATGGTTGCTAGATATCAAGCTGATCCAAAGGAATCACATGTGACTCCAGTAAAGAGAATATTCAGATACTTGAAAGGAACAGTTAACTTTGGGTTATGGTATCCAAAGGATGATAATTTTACTTTAAATGCCTTCACAGATGCAGATTGGACAGGTGATGTATTTGACAGGAAAAGCACAAGTGGTGGTGCGTTCTTCTTGGGGAAGAAGTTGGTGTCTTGGCTAAGTAAAAAGAAGAATTTCATTTCTCTATCTACTATTGAGGCAGAATATATTGCTGCTGCAAACAACTATACTCAAATGTTGTGGATGAAGCAAATGCTGAGAGACATCAAAATTGAATATGATGAGCCTATTGCTATTTTCTGTGACAACTGAAGTGCCATAAAAATTTCCAAGAATCTGGTGCTACATTCAAAAAAAAAGAATATATCTATCAAGTATCACTTTTTGAGAGACAAACTAAGTGAGAAAGAAGTCATACTAGAATATGTACCTACTAAGGAACAAATTGCAGATATTTTCACTAAATCATTGCCTAAGGATACTTTTGAGTATCTTAGAGGAAAGTTAGGGGTAATTTCCCCTCCTAATTTGAACTAAGATGCAAGTATTTGCATCAATCCGTGCACTCACAGTCAGATCTTGTTTCAAATTGATGTTATGGTGGTTGCTACTCAAAGGGAGTAGTCAAAAGATTCAGATATGTGGTTTAGAGCATGTGTACCTTTACCATTGATGTCAAAGGGGGAGAAGAGTAATATAAAAAACCCTTGAGGAAGAAAGGGGGAGAAAAGAAAATCATATGGAGAAGAGTCATGAAAGAAGAGTAATACTAGAAGTGTAGAACAAAGGGAGAGAAGTGAACAGTTAGTTGTGTTGATGGTATTTTTCACATCATGTGTTTCCATCAATGCCAAAGGGGGATATTTTTGGATGTTGAGTTTGTTTTTCTGATATGTGGTTGTCATTGATGTCAACACTATTAACATTATTGGTTGTATATGTCGAGGAGATTGAGAAAATTATAATAAATATATTGCAGGCGGGCAGTGAAGCAAAGAAGGTCAGAGTGCTATAAAGTTATGTACATTGATGGTTTGAAGGCATGCACTAAAGGGTTTATTGTTGAGCCTATATAGTATGTTGTTCGGAAGTTTCAGTGGTACGCATCAAGATTGAAGAAATTTATAAAGTGTTGTGTTTCTATAGTTATTTTTTCATTGTAGCAAGCATTTTTGGGAGAAGAGAATGCAATTCTGGTGAATTGAATTGTTGTGTATATTCCTGAGATGTTCAGTGATATTTCTCAATTTTTTTCTATCAATGCGGTATGTCCACATTAATTGGCATGTTCGTGATTGAATTTTTTTCCTTGTGTGTTTTAGTTTTTCATGTTCTTCGTCGACATGATGGTGGTAGTGTTTTGCGGATCCTTAGGGATTAATATTTTATTGTTTAAAATATTCAAGGATGTTGATTTAGGTCCTCACTATGTTGTGACTGACTTAGGTTGGTGTGCATTAAGATTTATTCATATATTAATGGTGACAACTTGTAATTCATTCATTATTTTGTGGCCAATAGAGTAGTTGATGAAAATCCATGTAGTGGATGTATAAGAATGATTGTTTCTTCATTTTGACATATGTGTGAGGTGTATGCAAAGATATGTGCAAATAAAGATTAGATCATCTGAATGCAGAGTAGAGTGTGAAGAATTTTGAGAGAAGTATATGTGTGCCTAACCAAAACTATAATCAGGCTTATGAAGATGCTAATTTCTCTGTTCATATTTGTCACATGGATTTAATTTGATTGTCTTATGTAAGGCAGTGAGCTCTAGGTAGTGTGCCTGAATGCAAGTGCATTATTTATTTATTCTTCATTGTACTTTTAACAGTGTATAATTTTGTGGACTAACATCCACCATGTTTTTTCCCCTAACAGGGTTTCCACGTATAAAAATATTGGTGTTCATGTGTTTCTGATGTCATGTTGATTTATGCTTGCAGTGTTAATTATCAAATCTGAGATTAAAGGTTGATTAAGTTTGAATAATTTTAATTTCTCCAACAACTGATTCACCCCCCCCCCCCTCTCAGTTGTCTATCCTTTTTTTGCCAACACAATCACCCACAATAACATGACAAGGAAGGATTCGACAATCTGAATAACAACAAATTCATACTATCACCATGAGATTATAACAAGAAGGAGAGAAGGATAAATTTGTTGCTTTATTGCAAGTGGAGGAATAGTGCACCAGAACTTGATTCAAAATTGTGTTTACAAAGCTTTCAAAGTAGATAAGAAAGCAAGAAACTGAAGAATTCTAAACTTGAAGAAATTGAAATTTCTCCAAACTTGTAGCTAAGATTTGACCCTGTAGTGCCAAAAATAGAAAAATCAAGTTGTTGCCTCTCCAAAAGGTAACCCTTCCGCATTTTCGAGCTCCTTCAAAAATCTTGAAAATCAGACCCCAAAATAGCTCCAAAAGGTATCAAAAAGCTGGAAACTTTCTATCATCCAAAATTTGACCCCAAAAGGCCTCAAAATCAAGTACCAATTGCTGGAAACTAAAAATAGAAACTTCAGTGTGCCATCTTTTCTTCAAATCCCACCCAAGACTGAATCCAAGAATAGAAAGTTTCAGTTGACAAATCGAGTGCATCACTCAACTACATTTAAACAAAAACTAATCAAGCAATTTATAGAAACATTCCTTAATCAGTGTTTTACAATTTTGCAGTCCTTGAAATACAAAAATAGAAAACCACCCTATTACATCAATTTTTTATTGTCTTCAAATTCTTTGTCTCTTCACTCATGATTTTTCCTTTTGATCTCCAACTGTTTTGATTCTTTTGCATTTATTTATTGCAAAAAATCAAAATATTACATGGTGCTCTCATATACATTTCATTTTTTATATAAAAGATCATAAAAAGAATATAGGCTCCCCACCTATAATCACTTAACTTAGGCAAATAACAGGCCTAATTTTATTTTTTTTAATCTTCAAAGGCAATTGACATGAAAATTTTCCAAGGCATTGACAAAAGGGGAAAACCTAGTGAAGGGCCATGTGCATGATTTTGTTTAAAAAATCAAAGAAAATAAATGCGTAAGGCATTTGAACTAGGAAATATATGAAGCAAAGCATTAAAAATTAAGATGTGATAAAAATCGCATTCGGCCTAGGCATGGGGAGACACCCTAGCCACAAAACTACCTCCAATACTTCAATTGATTGTCATTCACAATGGCCTTTGGTGAATAAAGAGCTATGTATGTGTTTCGCCATGGAGAAATTAGGGTTTTATCTTGGAGCCACCATTCGAGCTCATCTCATTCGATTTTTTGATGCATTCAATCCTCCTCAGTTGACGGTAAGCTTTCCCTATGATTTTTCTTATTCCTTATCTTTATTCGATGAGAAATATGGCCTTTTGGTCATGGGTTGTATGTGGTTTTGATGTGTTTCTTATTCCTTTGTTGTGTCGATATCTTCTTTGACATACTCACGACCGCCATTGGAAGGTTTGTTGAGGAATTTTGTGGGGCTTGGTCGTGGCTTCCATCAAGTTCTTCCATAGATTATGAAGGTAAGCTCCATTGTTGATTTCATTTTATGGCATTTCCCTCTTAAATAAATCTTTCTCAAGCTTTTCTTTACAAAAATATGAAGGGTTGTGGGTTTTTTGGGCTTGGACATTTACATAGGTCATGGCCACTATATATATCTTCCTCCATTTATCTTTTGAAATATGGGGGGCTCGACCCTACAATGTAAATGCTATTGATTTTTAAATGAATGAATTTTTGTATTAATGCCCTCCATTTTTCTAGGTTTGCAAACTCATCATGGTCATGGTCTATAACTCCATCATTTACAATTTATATTGGTACTTTCCACTAGTAACAAGCTCAAATTATGTTTACTTGCTTTGTACTTGTGTTTGGAACACAATACCCCAAATGGGTATTCCATTTGTGAGAAAAAATTAACTCTCAGGTTGTGGCTATGAGAGTTAATTTTAGCTTGCCTGCATTCATCCATGAGCTTCAAATACTTTTCCTTATGCAATTTTAAAACATTTAAATGGGAACAATATGGATTTTCTATTAAGGGCTCGAACTTTCAATCTTTTCCTTTACACTTGCACCCCTTGAAACCCTGGCTTGATATTGAAACTGGCTTACCATAGCATATATGCATTGTTTTGAAAGAAAAAAATGACATCATTTCATGCTATTGTTGTAGCTCACTTACTTGCTTGATAAAACATACAGATCTTTACTCTCAAATTCATCTTTTCCTTGTTATTCTTTGCTTCTCATCATGAAATCATTTCCTTTTAGCCACTGTAGTGTGAGAAAACACCCAACATTCAGGAAATATTCCTTTGCAACAGCTTTGATGTTTTCAATGTTTCATTTGTAGTCATTTGTCATGAGTTCAACGTATTATAATGCTTCAAAACGTTCACATTTCATTTCTTTTCCACAACCTTATGCTTCCTTTAGTGCTTTTTCTCTTCAAACAAGAATATGATAGTATGAATGCACTACACTTGCATGGAAGATTTTTAAATATGAATTATTTAATTATGATGTTCTAGAACTTTCTAATTTGATTCACTTGTAATTGATGATTATAAACAAGGAATTATGTATGCATGTTCACTATCACATTCATGAATTTATACTTGAACAGTTGATCACCCATGATTCTCAATTCATTGCATTTCGAGAGTTGACTGTCCTAAATGGTCAACTATTGAGTCTCTTGGCTTTTATGATGCACTTATCTGATGGATGTCTTTCCTAGATCATTTTGAATCTATTTATTCTCAGTCCCTCTTTGAATGCATGATGGATAGCATGTCAGGTCTCAACCCTTGTGGGAGCCCATTTTACACCACATGCTTTAAAATTTCACCCTTGGTCAGCAACATGATTTTTCATATACCTACACAAGAAGAAAACAATGTTAGATCAAAAATATATATTATCATGATGTTTCCCCCTTGGATTTTTTCACACTTCTTGATCTTGCAACTCTAGTTGTTTCAATGTATCATTAGAAACACTCTACATTATTGTTGATGATTCATATATGAATGTTCCTAATCAAAGCTTTAATAAGTTTTTACATCTCTTGCTGGTCAATTAGGAGGTCGGAAATGAAGGATGGTGCACCATTCTAGAATCAACTGAAGAAAATAGGAAATGATGATTATATTCCTTCTTATATGTTTTTTCTTTCCTTTAATCTTCAATAGTGTAGAATTTTCCTTTTGACACACTATCTCAGCTACTCCCATGACTTGTGTGGGACAACTAGTTTTTATTATCCAATGAATACATACAAAATTTGTGAATCACTTGTTCAATTTTTTGCTTTTCTCCTCTTGCAAAGCAATGTTTGAAACATTGTAGTTGAATATTAGAATGAAAGCATCTCCTTTTCATTTCATGCAATACTTAATTTTGAAATTGATATCAAGCAATTCCACACCAGTCAAGCACTTGCATTTTAAAATTCCACAAAATAAGATTTTAAGAAATGATGAAACATAGCCATAGGAATTATGTCTTTCACTTACCTGGATTTTGATTCTTGAAAAGATTAATACTGACAAGTGTGGACTAGCTTTGTTGAAACCCAAAATTTCCCTAGTGTACTGCAATGAGTAATATGAAATCTCCATGTATGTTGACTCTCTCACTTAAAAATAAAATCACTTACCAGTAGAAAGTTCACTTTTTTTTTAATATAAAAGTGAATGAAATTACAACATGTTGCCGCCAAACTACACAATTAGTACATTACATTTCTGTAATGACATTTAGAAATAAATTCTCAAAAAAATTCTCAACCACTAATCTTTGTAAATATAATGGTTATAGGGTGATTCTAGAGGTTTGAGTTCACAAGCCTGGCACTCTGTGCATTTCGTTTTGGAATGCAACTATAACCATCCATCAAATTTTCATCGAATAGTTGAGTAATTTATGATAAAAATAATAAACATGTGTTTTAAAGTTGTTGTAAACATGTGTTTTAAAGTTATTTTAAACTTTAGTGGCACTGTGATACATAATCCTAATGGAGTCATCGAGATGAGTCCACCTATCCATTTCATGGTCTTGTGAGTCACATATAGATCTACTTGAAGCATCCTACAGACTCTCATAATCCCTTTAAAAGAAAGACATTGATTGCCATCAAGGGCAAGGGGCTGGTAACTTAATGTTGCAAAGGACTTAATAAAATGATTAATGATATCGAGAACCAGGGGAGAAGGTCAATGAAAAATTATAAATCAATAACATTTTGAAAAACCCTAGCAAGAGTGACAAATTTTAGTGTTTTTTGTCAATTTGATGGCAACTTTCCTTTTTTCGTTTATATTGCTTTATGTTTTAAATCTGCATGTAAATATTTCATAAATAGATAATACTTAATCTCTTAAAGGAAAAAAATATATTTTTTCTATGTTTATTAAATATTTCATTCCATTATTTTATTCCATTTACATTACTTGTATAATTTGAGTAAACACTGTAAACACAAAATAATTCTTTACTGTAAATAAATACCAAAGAATAACACAACCATTTATTTTATTAAAAATGAATTACAATGTTAAATTATTACATAGATTTTTAAAGATGAGTAGAGCATGCAAGCTCTTGCTTTGTATAAATGACATGTGTCACTTTACATCAGACACAATTGATTCCAACCTATTGGGTTGCTAGCTGCTTTTGCTATTGGTGATAATACAAACCATACTCTCAAACCACGGGGCTTGTCGACCATGGTTTGGATCTTGGGATTTAGAAAATGGTTCTACATTTATAATATGATCAATTTGATGCACTAGAACACACCAAACCGCAAAAATTAATTCCAAGATGGTAGTGGCGGCTATGAGATCCATACCATATTACCAAAGGGATGAATTTGAGAATCCATAGGGCTTGCCTACCATGCTGGGGAAATGGGAGTTGTGAAGATACAAAATGTGCCTATCTTGTTTGAGAGCCAAATTCATGCAAAAGATGAGCGGTAGTAAATCTCCTACCACCTTCTACATGCAACTTCCATACATTTGGATAACACATAATGAGTCTAAAAGTCAACAGTTCCTCTTTGAGGGATTCTATCAAAATGGAGTATGAGAAGTCACCTGATTTTAATAAATATAAGAATAAAATAATTATGTGGGTGTACTCTCTATGAAAGCACTTATCTCCATCAAAGCTTCTTATCTTAGTTCAAAAACCTGTCTCAGAATTCATACAAACTAGATCAAATTTTCTCCAATTCCACCCATTCTGAACTTGAAGGGAATTGGTCTTTTAATCTGTAGCTACATAGCTAGAGGCAGAAGAATTTAGAGTATCCCCAATAATACCACATCATCTTCTCCCTTATTAACCTTAAAAAATTAAAATCCTTATGACAATTCAGAATATTACACTCAATAGTAAAGCCTTTAGCCTTCTATGAATGATTTTAGTTGTGCTCACTATCCCTATTTATGGGTCACTAGTACCACTACTAGCCTAATCCCTATTTACTCATGATTCATGTGAGGTTGTCTATAATGATAATCACACAAACTAAAAAACCATCTTAATCATCTAACTTAAGTATTACATTTACAATGTTTATTTTGATTGACATCTGGCTACATGCAAACTATACCTCAAATTGAAAAGCTATCAAAATCACCACTCGAACTATATGAAATCATTACAAATCTTGTTTCAATTGATCACTAGATTAATGACATCATCATCTATAGTACATCATGTAGTTTTCAATAACAATCTATCCAATCAATCACTTCAAATGTACATACGACATTAATCCATGGTACCACAACCACAATTTCTTCAAAGAAAGACAATTTAGAAAATATGCAGAAATCGATAAAAAAAGATGAAAATCAATAAAAAGAAAGCATGTGTCGCGTGCCATACTTTCTGCCATTTTTAGTATCAAGTTATAAATCAAACATTTCACTCACTTCAGATTAGAAGAGAAAGCTAATTTTGAATCTTTTAAAGATTTCCTAGGTACATATTGAATTAATCCATAGTACCACATACACATTTTCTTCAATGAAAGACTATCTAGTAGATATATGGAAATTGATAAAAAGATTGAGAATTAAATAAAAGGTAGAGTACTTCGAGGAATTGAAAAGAGACAATTAAATGGCTTGTTGTACCTTAATCATTATCATTAATATCCACTAATAAGTCACAATATTTTTTTCTCACTTATGATCAAAAGTATATGATCAAATCAAACATTTTGCTCGATTTAAATCTACATATGTCATTAATCCGCAATACCACAACCACATTTTCTTTAATGAAAGACAATCTGGTGGATATGCATAAATTGATAAAAAAGATTGAGAATTAAATGGCATGTAGAATATTTGGAAGCATTAAAAAGAGATAATTAAATGGCTTGTTGTAGCTTAATCATTATCAATGTCCACTAATAATTTACAATAATTTTTTCTCACTTATGATTAGAACTATATGTTGATAATTAATATTAGTTTTAAAAGCCACATTTTAATATTGAACAAAGAAAAAAGGATTTCCAAGAATGGAGCCACAAAAAAGTATTTTAATTTAAGTAGTTGAAGATTGAAGTACATACTACATAGCCAACCTAACCAAAAATCCACTAACTGTGATAAAAAAAACTAGTCACAAAATACATATTAAAAGAGTTATACAATAAAATATAGACACAATTCATTACTATTTTTTCTTGTAATAGTAGCAAAGGACCTCAATCGGGTGTTTGAGCATAAGGTGAATCGAATTTAACAAAGTAACAATAGAGAAGAAAAGGGAATCACCCAAATCCTTCCTCCAAAACTCTAGACTCTTTAATGATTCAATTTTTGTATCACATAGTAGACCACACCTCATATTAACCAAGGAAAGATATAGCACTGTAGAAGCATGCAATTCCACTTTGCAAAAGATTCCACCAACAAGTGCTAACCCAATTTCAAAATTTTAATGCTCTAATTCCAACTCTAATGAAGAAATAAAGTAAATGAAAGGCTGCAAATAATGTATTTCCAGCATCTTCACTAAATCTTTATCAAGAAAAATGTCCATGTAATTGGACAAGAAAGTTGAAGCTACCTCAGAAAATAGAGCATGGGGGTTGTTCTAATGCCATTCCCTACCCACAATTATTATTATAGCATCATCAACCTACACACAAGGAATTGTAAAAACCTTACCCAGATTTCGTATACCATATGCACCATCGCTTCTTTTATCCCAAAAACATTTGGGTAGCATGAGATGCCATGAAGACTCCATATCATAGTTAAATTGACAAAAGAGAAGAAAGAAAACAAAGCCAATTACCAAATGTATTATAAATGATATGAAAAACATCAAGTTCGTGAAGTATATATAGAACAAAGACATCAAATACTTAACACTTGAACATTTAATTCACCACTTGATATGACAATATTATTTTAAAAAAATTGAGTCATAACTTTAAGTGATTTAAAAAATAATAAAATGTCAACCATTGATATTTTAAAATATAATAGTTCTGGCATTATTTTAGATGTTTGAATTCACAAGTCTAGTGCTTTAGACATTTGCTTCTGAAATACAATTGTAGTCATCCATCTTGTGATAAATGTTGATCTTTGATGAACTTAGTGTTGAGCGTTGATTTATTTTGGACCATTAACCATGAGCTAAAGTTCGGTCCCATTGAGGACAGATTTCACAATCCCACATTACCACAAAAAACTAATGGCATCACCTTCTTAGCAATGTGAGCGTGTGGGAGGCACCTGATCATTAATCATCGATCTCAACTGTTGATTTTCATTAGAAAATATTTGTCACTTGACTTTGATACTCCATGGAACCAGTAATCACCTAGGTCGAGGGGTCGATCACCATGATGACTCAAAAGGATTAATTCACAACTTAAGTGACCTTCAACTGTCGATAGCCAGTCAATGTTAAAATATTATTTTGGGTTTCATGAATTTAAGTGATTTAATAAGTAATAGAACATCAACCATTGATTTTTGGAAATGTAATGGTTCTAGTGTAATTACAGAGGTTTGAATTTGTAAGTCTAGTGCTTCAGACATTTTCTTCCAGAATGCAACTACAATCGTCCATCAACAGTTCATCAAACACGTATGGGTTTTATTGATTTGCATTGACATCTGGATTCAGACATAATGAATACATTGACACTTGTCCCCATTCTAGACACTTTATGAAGGAATTTGGATGTTTGGAATTTTTTTCCTAGAATAGAACAATATGTAGCATTTGATATTTTTGCCACCCATGCTATGATTTATTATTGGCATACCGGTTTATTTCACCAATGATTTTTTTATTGGTTTGAGATTATGTTTAATTCACCAATGGTTTTTTTATTCATTTGAAAATAGGTTTAATTTTCCAATGAAAATATATTTTTTGGCTTGAAAACATTTTAGAATTACCAACAAAAATATTTTATTTGTTTGAGTATAGGTTTGATTCACCAATAGAAATGTTTTGTTCGTTTAAAAACATGTTTAATTCGCCAATGGAAATATTTTATGTTGGAATCAAGGAACACTGAGAGGAGGGTGAATCAGTGTTCTGTAAAATCTAATTTTATTAACCTGATCTTTCAACCACTTATAGAATTGAAAAAAAAGAAAGATGTAAGAACACAAAGCAATCAACCACAATACCATAACACAAATATTTTTACGTGGAAACCCTGTTAGTGGAAAAACCATGATGGAAGACCAATCCACAATATAAGTATACTCAAATATAAGTGTTTACAAGTGGGAATGCACATGCATTGAGGAACACTACCTAGAACTCACTGCTCAGATACAAAATGAAGACTCGTTGTCTTACAATCACTTCCAGAAAACTACAGGAGTAGATGAACTATGAAGTAGAATCTTCTAATTCTATATTATAGTTCCAATTAAGCACATCAATTTCATTCTTGACCTTATGTCTGATTCTGCTCTTCTACTTTGTTTTCTTCAATTCGCATCACCAATCCTTTTATGCACAAGTGAAACTATGCATAATTGATCTACAATCCTTCTGAATTTTGCAACACATATCAACACACATTGTACATATGTCCAAATGATATAAATAATCATTTATATATATCCACAACTAAATATTTAATCAACCACATGTTGACTTCAATAAAACATAAAATATTTAAAATAGTCGGCTCAATCTATAAATTTCAATGCACACCAACCAAGTTGGTCAAAACATAGTAAGGTCCCAAAACAACATGACTTGAGAAAAAAACACTTTCACAATTACCCCACAAAGATCCACAACACACTATATTCACTTAGTCGGCTTTCTTGCATTGTTAAACAAAAAATCAATCAACCGGATCTTCTAACTTGGACACAAATCAATTGTGAACCCTGATGATTCATGGATAAGATAGTTCATACACCAAAATATCTTCCGTGAGATCCACAACTCAAAATGATAATAGAGAACTACATATGAATCAAAAAACACAACTCTATCGGATGCCCTATTCTAGCTTTGATAGATAATACATTTCTTCGATCTGGCTTCCAATGTAAGCAACTACTAAAGTGTGGATCGAATCACTAACTAGGGTTTCCATCAATGACAACACCAAATTACATGTGTAGTGTCTCTTGCCAAAAATCTCCCCCTTTTTCATTGATGGCAACACTTAGTGAAAAATGACTAAGTGTCAGATCAGTACCAACATGAATACACTGCCAATCTGTAAAACTTCAAAACACAACTCCCCCTTAGATGAATATGACATTTTTCACTGTCCCACTCTCCCCCTTTGACATCAATGGAAAAGACAGGAATATGCATATCAAAAATCAAACAAAATTGGTAAAAACAAACTGCATATGTACAAACATGCTTCTACAACTTACATAAACTTGAATATGTTTAAAAAGTTATTTTCAACAAGCTCAAACTTGTGTCCCAAATCTTTTCGAGACTCCAAAATAGTCATGTGACCACATTATAAATAATATTTCATCTTTGCTGACTCAAGGTTTGTCGGATCACTAACAACCATAGCATTATGTGCTTCGTTCAATGCACTAAGCATTGTCTCCATCTTAGGACCAATTAGTCCTCTAAGCTCGCATACTCTTTCAAAAAAATTGCCTTCTTCATGCTTCAAAATTTTAATTTTGTCAAGAAAGGATATGACTTGACCTTCATGCTTGCTCACAAAAACTGTTAGAGGATCAAATGATTGAGAAATATCTGCTAAATTTTTCTCATAATCCTTCAATTTCTTTTCAGTGTCCTCAGTGAACTTAGACAATGATAAGCATGACTTATAAATGTTTTCACCTTCAGACAAAGCATCTTGAATATTATTTACACAGGTAGCTAACAAAAATTTATCGTTTGCAATCATTCCCTTCAATCTACCAAACCTGTTTGCATCAAATTCCTTTTGAACCTTATCCAAAGCTGACTTTTCAAGAGACTCCAAGTGAGTACTTACAAAATTGACCAATTTCTTCAACTGACTGGGTGGAGAATCATATGAATATTTGGCATATATAGGCATGATCTTCTCGAAAAAACTAGATCCAGGATTTAACAATTCATTGTCCTTAATGTGAGATTTCAGAATCTCCTCCCTTGGCTTGGCTTGAGCAAATGATGCTACCTTTAGCTTCTAAATGGGAGATAGAGTGGCCAAGTTGATAGGACCTTTAACCAATTTAGTGTCAAAATCCTTTACTTCCTTAGCAATGTCTCTTGCTTCCACAAGAATTTCCTTCACTTCTACCTTCTTTTCTGCAATCACTGATTCTTCCTTAACTTCAGGAATCTCAATTTCTTCAGCTAAAACAACTTTGGGAGCTTCACTTCAATCGGTACATATTGAGCTTCCAAAACAGATGGGGAATCTTCACTATGAGATTCTTCAGAAACAACATTGTATCTATTTTTCAACAACACTACCTTAAGGATTTTCTTAGTGTCTTTTGCAACTTCTTCAATCTATCCAATCATCAGCTTGTTCACCCTTGTTTTTCTCCTAAACTCCCTATTTTCATTACTTAGGATATTCTCCATTTCATCCATTGACATCACCAGACACAGATCAACAAGTATTCGTTCTCTCATCTGCTCTTCTTCAATTCTTGAATTTACTCTCCTCATTTCTAAAACTTCATAAAAACCTTTAGGTAATCGAGACATTATTTCTATGAGAGTCTTTTTGAAAATATTCAAATACCTTATTGTGGATTCCTCAAGAATTCTTTGACAGACACTATCAAAGGGGTGAAACCATTTACAAAGTGGCCTAAGATTACCATCCTTAATCAAGTCTCTTTCCACTTCTTCCACATACATACCTAATTTGTTAGTTTTCATCTTTTTCTTTGATTTCTCTTCACCGAAGGACTTGTCCTTAGAGAATTTTGATGCTTGAGAACCATTTTCCTTAATTTATTTTAACTCTTCATCTTCTGAAATAGCAACATAGACTCTTGTTCTCTTATCCTTTTTCCTCTTTCCTTCTTTCTCGAATGTCTTGGCTTGAGCTTTCACAAGACTTGGCTTCTTTTTAGGATTGGATGAGGGTGCAGAGCTCCTTGTAGTTCTAGATGGAGTAGAGGATGCTACCAGATTAACAAACTTAGTTCTAATAGGCTCTCCTTTTTCACCTTCTTCTCTTTTCTTCCTAGCTTCCCTCACAACTTCAACTGATATACCAAGGGTTTATGCAAAGGCTTCAACTTCCCTTCTCACTCTCCTGACTATCATAGGCTTCCTTAGTTGATCATGTACTTTTATATCCTTCTTTGAAAAATTACTAAACCTTTCTTTTGTTGGATCCCAAGGTTTATTCAACAAGTGTTCAACACACATTTCCAAAATATTTTCTTCAACCTCATAACCCATAGGCATTATCCACAATGTTCTAGGTTCTACAGGTTCCATTAAGCACTGATCAATATCAACCATGAAAAAAATTGTGTCCTTGTAATTTTCCACAATAGATGTGGGAATCCTTTCCCTAATTTGTATTACACTTTGAAATTTTTTGAAGTAACCCTAGATAGTAGTTTTTCTTGCTTTGATGTCTCCAATTTTGTACAACATATCCCTAATTTGAACAAATATAGGTCTGTCACTTTCCCATTGTACTCTATCAATTCCCAAAACTTCATTCATGAAGTAGAAAAATAGACACAAAATTATATTGCCATATTTGAAGATGTTCTTCTTATCCTTCTTGATTTTCCCAAGATTTTCAATTAGATGGCTTTTGATTATTTCACAAAGGTCATACTCTGCATTTTCTTTGACCATCTGATATGCTGCATAAATTGCAATACTAGATATAGAATTATCCTAGCTAGAGTGATATATTTTGTATCCAATAACCATAGAGGCAAATCTAACATCCACTTTGATGCTATCATTTATTGTCATGGCTCTTCTGTCAAAATTTAAATCGGTTGCATATATGACTGTTTGGTTTTTCACAGATTTCAGTGTAGGTAGCCCACCAGATGAATTCAAACCTGTAACAATCCTTAAAACTTCCTTTGTAATCTTGAAAGGTTGATTTAACCACATAAAATCAACATGCACTCGACTCAATATATACTAAACCCATTCAGTTTCATCGAACATAGGAAACTTCTCAATTTGAGTGAATTTCTTCTTCTCTGGGTTCTTGAATTTAGGTTTTACACAGAAATCTTCTCCCATAATGTGATTGGTGTACAAATTCAACAATTGGGAGCTTCCTAATTCTTCAATATTTGCATGAATGTATGCCCTAATATCTTTGATATGCAAAACACCATATGGAACGGAGGAAAATTCACCTAATAGTTATATCTCGATGGATTTGAAAGGGTTCCATTTGAATTTATGACGGGGCTTATCCTTAATATAGACAACTAATGGAGTATCCATTTCCAAAAATTTTAAGTTCACAAGTTTCGTAGATAAACACCTTTCGTCAAATTAGGGTTTGATCATCGAATCGCCTTCAAACTTGAATCTTCACAAAATTTCACTTTAGAGCTCTCCAAACTTCTTCTTCGCAAAATGCAATGTGACAAATGAGAGATATAAATTACCTTATAATATTCACGCACCTAACTTTTATTCACAATAAATGCTTTTTCCCTAGGTCATTCGGATACCCTATTTTCATAGACTATGAAAGAAAATTATTCTACAGACTTTTAATTTTGCACAAATCTCCTCTACAAGAGATCCCAAAACATCTACACATCACTAATGCAATCAATGCTATCGTCCACATTTCGGTATCAACTATCGACAAAGGGGTTAAAATATTTTCTTAAGAACCCCCCCTAAGCCAAAGCCCTTAAACTAATTCCCAAATGAATTTCTAGTACCAAATTCTAGTGTTGGATCATTTTCTGCAATAGAGGGACTCTTCTTCACCCATGTCTTCTTCACTTGCTTCCTTATCTCATCTGCAATAACTTTTCAATTTCCCTCTTCATCCTTCTGCATGTTTTTTCTTTGATTTACCAGACCCTTTTTGCTTCTACAAAATCTAGCAAATAAAACAGTAACCATTGAACCTTTGAGCATTAGGTTGTCTTACCGGATACCTTCTAGCTTTGTTCATCTAATTTCCTTGCCTAAATCTCCTTTGTCCAAATTCAGAGCTTTCTCCTTCCTCATATCCAATACCTTGCTTTTCACTTCCAGTCCTCTGACTTTTAATCAATTCATCAAGCTTAGCTGAGCTAATCTTGAACTTCTCCTTGTATTCATTTGGAATAGCAAGTTCATCTCTAAGAATTACAATATGTCTTGAAATATCTTCTTCATTGTTCCTGGATTGCTACAATTCAAGCTCCAACTGATTGAATCTACTGCATTCATCATATATTTCTTTCAAGGACTATGCAAGATTCTCTTCATTCTTCTTTCTATCTTCAATCGCCTTGGTCATCCTCATCATAATAGATTCCATCTCATGCTTTAGGATAACATTTTCTCTAGTAATTTTTTCACATTCTTCTATCTTTTCCTTCAAGGCTTGACTCAGGTGTTCATCTTCCATGCTTTTATTGTCTTTCTACTTGATTTGATCACAAATTTACTTTCTCTTTTCCCTTGATTTATTTATTTTATCTTTCAATGACTGAATGAATTTTTCAGCATTCAAGAGGCTTGCTTGCAATTCTCAGATTTTAGATTTAGACTGATCAAGATCATCTAATGTCACCATAAGTTGTTACTGAAGACTGCCAGAATCCATTGATTCACTTTCCCAGGTCTTCCCCAATATTTTAAACTTCTTATGAGGAACTAATCTCTAATACCAATTGTTGGAATCAAGGAACACTGAGAGGGGGGGTGAATCAATGTTCTGCAAAATCTAACTTTATTAACCTAATCTTTCAACCACTTATAGCATTGAACAAAAATAAAGATGTAAGAACACAAAGCAATCAACCACAATACAATAACATTGTTGGAAAAACAAGGATAGATAACTGAGAGGGGGGGTGAATCAGTTGTTACCAAAATTAAACTTATACAACATTAATTAGCCTTATATCACATATCTGATAATTAGTAGTGCAAGCATAAAATCAACAACACATCAGAGACACATGAAAACCAATATTTTATACGTGGAAACCCTGTTAGGGGAAAAAACATGGTGGATGTTAGTCCACAAGATTATACCCTGTTAGAAGTATAATGTAGAATAAAATGGAATGCACTTGCATTCAGGCGCACTGCCTAGGGAACACTACTCAAAGGGAAGGCTCACTACCTTACATATAGTAATCAAATTAAATCAATTTGATGAATTTGAACTGACTAAATAGCTTCTACAAAGCCTGATCACAGTTCCAGATAGGTGCACAAAAACTTTTGTCAACTCTTCCACACTCTGCTCAATCTCTTCCACACTCTACTCAATCTCTTTCACACTCTACTCTAAATGATCTAACCTTTATTCACACTTGTACATCACTTGTACACTTGAGCACTTGAGCACTTTCTTCTAAATGAGGAAAAAAATCTCATATATATCCGCTACATGGATTTACATCCACTATTCAGTCGGCCAAGAATAAAGAATAAATTACAACTATCGGTCTTGATACATGAATGAATTGCAATGCACACCAACACAAGTTGGTCACAACATAGTGAGGACCCAAACAAACATCTCCAAACATGCCAAATAATAAAGTATTAATCATCATGGATCCACAACATGCTAACACCATAATGTCGGCCAAGAACATGAATACTCAGGCACATATCTGAAAAATATTTGATCACGAACTCTCCAATTACTGTGGATGTACAACAAGGATATATCACAATCTAGACTCATCCATGAATGCCATAGGTACATGCGCAACACATGAGATTACCAGAATTTCATCCGCTATAACCAAGAACACCATCTACAAAAATTGAGTAATTGTAGGCACATAGATCTTCATAACTTCCACAAATATTCATGCAAACCTCTGAATCTTTCGAACAACATACTAGAAAGGTTCAACAACAAACCCTTTGAAGTGCACCTTCAGATGTTCAACACATAGAGCTTTCATACATTCTGACCTTCTCAGCTCCATTGGCTACATGTACTATATATTTTACAATTTTCTCAATCTCCTCGACATATATAGCCTTGAGCAGATTAAATGTGAATGGTGTTGACATCAATGACAACCACATATCAGCAGCACAACCACAACATCTAACAAACACAAGGATTTTTACCTAGAAACCCTATTAGGGGAAAAACCATGATGGAAGGCCAATCCACAATATGAGTATACTCAAAATATAAGTGTTTACAAATGGGAATGCACATACATTCAGACACACTACCTAGAGCTCACTGCTTAGATACAAAATGAAGATTCACTGTCTTATAGTCACTTCCTGAAAACTATTGGAGTAGATGAACTATGAAGTAGCATCTACTAATGCCAGCATATAGTTATGATTAAGCACATCAATCACATTCTTGACCTTCTATCTGATTCTGCTCTTCTACTTTGTTTGCTTCAATTCGCATCACAAATCCTTTTATGCACAAGTGAAACTATGCATAAGCACTCTACAATCCTTTTGAATTTCTCAACACATATCGACACACATCGTACGTACATCCAAATAATATTAATTATTTCTTATTCATATCCACAACTAAAGATTTAATCAACCACATGTCGGCTTCAATAAAACATAAAATATTCACAAACTGTCAGTTGAATCTCTAACATCCCACTATGAACCCCCGGGAGTTAAGAGCCAAAAGGGACAAGATAAATTTTTTTTTAAACAACCGGAATAACATACACATAAAGTAATTTTCGACTCGATAAAACAACAACAAACATGTCAAATATGACCTAAAGTACAACTTCAAGGAGAGGGCTAAACCACCCTCCAGAGAAAATCCAAACAGGAGCAAATATAATAGCTCCAAAGATTTGCTCTGAAACTTGCTGCTCTACTCTGGAACCTAAGCAGATTTAAATGTAAAGGAGATATACATATGTAGTTCTAGTTTTGCATAAAAATTAGGGAAAGAAAGCCAATAATAAACATCATAATACAAGGGATTCTGATACCAACACCGGAACCCATAATCCAAATGTAAAGCATCACATTTCTTCTCATTACTCCATATGATTACAATGTGCATAAAGGAAAGGGTATTGATACAATAGCATTTCCATGAACAAGATACAACATCAGATAAGATAAATACACAAAGGCATGTATATGAGTGTGATATGATAATTCAAATACATGGGATAGATCAACTTCAAGTGGTGCTCCAAAACCTGTACACCGGTCCCCAATGGTGGTGGCAACGCCTCCCTACCATGTGGACTCCAAAGAGACCACCCCACCGTGCTCGGAGGTAGTCACAAGGCCCAAACAGAAATTACAAGGCATGGATAACATATATTACCAACACTCACATCAAACATGAAGCAAGCACAAAATACAATGCATAAGGCCTATAACACAATATGGAGATGCTCATACAATACATGTCGGGTACTACTCAAGGCTACTAAGATGCAAGATACGAGATTACAGATCAGATGAGGAGACTCAACCATGCCCAAATCAATGCCTCACAAACATATAACTCAATGTCCTATAGGTGGATAGGCCTTCTTGAGTGCATCCTTAGCCCTCTTCAAGAGCTCAAGGCCATGCACGAGGACTCATTATCATATTAGTCTTTACTCTATAAGTCTACTCTAATGACCTTGACTTAAGCTCATCTTGTTTAGCCAAATGAGGAAACCATAAGAAAAACATGAAATAGTGAAAAGTCACTAAAAACCATCATTAAAACCTTTTAAAACAGTCAAGCAACATTGCTGCAAAAATCATTTAAATAACTGATCTCATATGCCAACAAGTAGATTATCTACCATTCAAGCATTCAACATCAATTCGTAAAACATAAACCAAACATAAAATTGATATAACCTCATAAAATAATCTTGTAAAACCACTCTTAAAATAGTGAAAACCACTAAGCGGTAGTGCCACAAAACATGGTTCCAGTTGTTGTTCAAACGAATGGGAAAGAGGCATAGAAATTTCATTAAAATACAAAGTGCCCGGATTGACATTCTAAGCTTGACTCAGTTCAGATTTCGATGTTTTCAGTTGGAATACACCTTTGATTTTTGAGTCCAGAACCAAAAACAAGGTGTTGTTTGGAAAAATGTCATTTTAAACATGGCTGGGCAAAACATGAAAAATGAAAGTGCCTGGATTAAAAATTGGACAAAAACCCAAATGAGATATGGGCGTTTCTAAATGGAATCCACCCTTATTTTGTGTTTATAATAGGTGGTTTAAGAGCAGCAAAGAAAAATGACATTTTAACAAGTTGGCACAATTTGACCCAAAAATGAAAGTGCCCAAAAATAAAATCTGTCAAAGACCCAGTTGAGATCTTGTCATTTCTACATAGAATCCACCCCTTAAATTTGTTTTTATGAAGAGAGTAATGAGCATCAAAGAAAAATGTTCTTAAACAAGTTGCACAAATTTGGCCAAAACAGAAAGTATTCCAATTTCATTTTGGACTCCAACCCAGTTGAGATTTAAGCATTATCAGGTGAATTTCATAGTTGGATTTGAGTTTAAACTAAGATATTTGTACAGATTTAAGAAAGACTCATTTTTTCCCAAAAATATAAACACCATAACTAGGTTGAAAAGAAAACACAACCTAAATTTCATAAAACCCAGAGCAATCAAGACTTCCAAAACATTTGAACAAACACTCATGCATACATTCATAACTCAAAATTTCAAGGAAAACATAGAAGAATACCTCATATTTGCCCAAATGTGAAATGAAGAAATGCTTTGTTAGCAAGGTATGATGAGATTCCAAAATGGAGCAGCAAGAAGAAGATGGTCCACTCAATTCAACAATCCAATACCCACCAATTCCTTCACAGAAAATCTTCATGTTTCTTCTCCAACTCAGCTGCCCAAATTGTGGGGGTTTTCTCCTCCATGCCAAAAACAGTCATTTCTTCTCTCAAGAGATAACTCTCCAAAACAACCTCCTCAAAAAGTTCAAAACAAGGAATAAATATCCAAGACCAAGCTACCTCATTTTTTTATTTTATTTTTTAAATAAATCTTCTTCCCCAAATTATAAACTCTCAAACTAATAAAATGAAAATAAAACATTTAATTAAATAAGCCATTAAATCTTTTCAATTTAATAAGTTTAGAAAAATCACTTCATATACAACATTCCCAAATGCCCAAGAAAATAATAATTTAAATCCAATATTAAAATACACGAGCTCCCCAAAAGGATTTAAATAAAATTACGAGGACTCACAAAATAGATTAATAAAATCATTTAAAATTTCCAAATGAAATGTATCATTATTTTGAATGATCAATAAAATCAATTAAAATGACATATTTAAAACCCCATGGATAAAACCATTCAAATATCCAATCAATTAAACATTGTAAAAAGTCATAAATGAAACCACGTCAAGACATCGACAACCAATTAAATATAAATATAACCACATAAATGATTAATGAAACCAAGACAAAATACCTCAATGAGACATACAGGCAAACCACATACAATAGAAATGTGTATCAGACATATGGCTGAAAGATGCTCCAGACATTACTGTTAGGTAATCGGATGGTATGACATCAACTCAAAAATACTGCACTAATAAGATACAGTGGGCTAGGGTAGGGGACTTTTGGCCTGTATGACTACCTCCAGTTACCACCATCGAGGAATAGAAGTACGTTTAGACCTATGAATCCAGGCGGAGTCGATACTCAGTACCTACATCACTCCAATCACACATCAAGGTACATGTGCATATAACATATATTATATAGTTGAAACATCAATCCTCAAAAAGAGGGTCATGATATCGTAAGCCTCTCAAATATGAGTGTTATGACATCGTCCCTTTCCTATCCATAATCATGCAAAAGTAATGATAACTAAGCATGTAATCCAATATAATAGCTAATCATGATAATCATCAATATCTAATCTCATTATGATAACATTTATAATGCTAAATCAAAATTAAAATACCATCTTAACCAGGCTGGAGTTGGAGAGGTGTTACAGAATCTATAGATAAATTTCAATGTGCACCAACCAAAGTCAGTCACAACATAGTGAGGGCCCAAAACAACATGTCTTGGACACAAAACACTTTCACAATTACCCCACAATGATCCACAACATGATGTATTCACTTAGTCGACTTTCTTGCACTATTAAACAAAAAATCAATCAATCGGATCTTCCAACTTGCACACAAATCAATGTGAACCCTGATGATTCATGAATAAGATAGTTCATACACCAAAATATCTTCTCAAAGATCCAACACTCAAAATAATAACAAATAATTGCATATGAATCAAAAAACACAACTATGTCGGATACCCTTTTCTAGCTTTGACAAATAATACATTTCTTCAATCTAGCTTCCGGTGTAAGCAACTACTGAAGTGTAGATTGAATCACTGACTAGGGTTTCCATCGATGACAACACTAGATGACATGTTCAGTGTCTCTTTCCAAAATTTTATTGGTTTGAAAATAGGTTTTAATCGCCAATGAAAATATTTTATTGGTTTTTTAAAAATTACAATTCACTAGGATTTTCCACAAGACTTCTAGTGATTAAAAAAGATTCACCAATTGAGATTATTTTTTTTCAAAAAATGAAAAATTTCACCAATAAAATTAATATTTTTTCCAACAAGTATACAAAATTCACTAGGATTTCACACCTTCGCTGAGGGGGAGGGTTCTTAAATTTATCCCCATCTATTGCTATTCATGATGCATTGTGAGATTAATTATATCATCTTTTTTTTTATTTGTACTTTATTATTGGACTTGATCAACCCAAAAACCTTATACATTTGCCTTATTATATAGGACTAAAATTCTATTTGAAAATAGGGCATTCATGTAGTTTGGAATGCATGAATATCATTTAAGAATGTATGTTGAAGTTATAGATTATACTTTTATTAATTATGAGTGGCCACATAGTATTGAATGTGCATAGTAATTATTGTGTGATCACATTGTAATACTTTGAAGGAGTTATATGAGTGGGTAAAATGTTAAAGTTGATATATTTTTAGTATATAGATTATATGTAGTTTAACGATGAGTAACTACATAGTATGGGTTATAGTTTTCATTCACTAAGTGAATGCTATGTCAACACATGATAAAAATTTTGTAAATTTAATGTAAGAAAAACATCTATATTAAAGAAAATGGGTCACAAGAGAAAAAATGATAAAATTGAAATATATGTGATTAAACATATAGAATAGCATTAGTTTCTTCAATTGTAAATTTCTTATATGTATGTATAGTTCTTGTCATAATTTTGATTGACAAAAATAATTTTCTTGAAATAATAAAAGAGATATCTATGAATTAAAAGAAGAAAATGATGTAAATATATATATATATATATAGAAATATATGAAGAATAAATGTTCAATATCGATTTCTTCAATTAATGATTATGTGATTTTTAAGTTGTGATGTAGATATATCTCATGCTACTAAGGATAGTAGCTAATTTACAAGGGGAGAATTGTTATGTGACTTTTCCCAAGAGAAGAGAAAACTATGAAAAAACCCTTTAGAATTAAAAGCGAGATAGGAAAAAATAAAGGATATTATGATCCTTTGGTTAAAAGAAACATTAATAAAGAAAATGCACAAAAACTCTTTAAAAAGGGGGAAGAATAATTATCTATTTAAATAATTATTAAAATTAAACCTTTTTGAAAGGGTGTGATGGTTTGGAAATCGTCCCTTTAAAGGATATATAAATTGTTCATGTGATACTTGGTAAAGACATGGAGAACATTCAAGGAAATAAGAGAAAAAGAAAAGGAATTAGATAGAGGAGCACAAGGATTCAGAAGGTACAAAAGAGTGAATATTAAGGTCATGTTGGCTACGTTACCCGAGGGGATTCAAACCCGAAACCTTTGGCTCTGATACCAGTTATTGGCCCACAGTTGTCATTGCACCAAAAGATAGACCTGTTAATGCTCGATACAACTGCTAGAGTTAACGGATCCATGGGAGGCAGTTAGTCCATGTCACAAATCTTGAGGGGAGCGTTGACCATTTTCCAATAGGTCATTGGTTGGCATTGAGGAATTTGGAGAAGGGGAACATAGTGTGTGTCCAACTCGAGGTACAACGCACTCAAGATTGTCTTGGCCAAATCTTTACCGTAAGGCTTGTGAGGTAGGTTGTTGAACCATAAGGCCTATGAGGTAGTTGTTTAAATCGTAAGGCCCATGAGGCCAGTTTTTTATGTCGTGAGGCCCATGAGATACGCAGGTTGGGTTTGTTGGACTAACCGCCAGCATCTCCCTTCGAGTTAGCGACATGGTTTAACCACCTCTTGTGGAACTTAACTAAGACTTGTATCTTGCATTGACAGGTCGATCTTTTGGTGAAACGGCAAGGCCAACAATTGGTATCAAATCCGGTCACGGGTTTGAACCCCTTGGGTGACACTGAGGGGGGATTTTTGGACTAACCTCCAGCATCTCCCTTCGGGTTCGTGACATGGTTTAACCGCCTCTCGTGGATCTTAATTGAGACTTGTATCGGGCATTGACAAGTCGATCTTTTGGTGCAACGACAAGGCCAATAGGGTTCTGTGTAAGAATCGATTCCTTGAAGGGTTCTTACTTGTCATGAAAGGCCTATACCTGTAGCAATTCCTTTGAGTGTCGAATAGTAACCTCTCAAAATATATTTACAAATAAGTATTGAAAAACATTGATTCAATAATATTGGGAATATTGTCTCTATGATTTGATGTTAATATGATTAATCCATGTGGAGGTGTTATTCCATTTATTATGTTAATTACTTAATTGTCATACATTTATAGATTATATTGATTATTCACATTTGTGTTGATAACATTAAACATAACTCAAGTTATCTTAATTCTAATATTCATTATATTAAATCCACTGCTATTACTTAAATAATTATCAGAGAAAAGTAGTATTACACTAAACATCATTTGAAATACAATTTATTACCTAAAAAAATTAACATTAGCTATGTTTTGAACATTATGATGAACAAATGAGAAAGAAAAATTGTCATGGAACTTGATGAATATTTCCTTCCTCTTGAAAGGAAATGATTTTCAAAAATATGATTCCAAGATTAAGAACCTTAATAACTTACTCTGAATAAATAGCTAGAATTGAACCCCATACTACAAAATTTCATCTGTGATTATGTGGCATACTGGTAAGAAGGGTTGGTCCACTCCCATAGAGGCAACACATGTTTAAATCCAATAGACCAAGAAAATAGTGATAAAATGCAGTAAATGAAAAATTATGTAATCAAAGAACATATCTATCAACTTTGCATAGAAACAAAAATAAGGCAATTCCAAATTTAAAACAACACAAGGGAAATTTTGCTTTTATATATGGATATTTAAGCTTTTCTTGTACTTAATTGTCTAGGTTAAAATTAGAACAATATCAACAACAAAAAGTCATCTCCAACACCTAACTCACCAAACTCTTTAAAATATCATAACAATGGAAAAGTGAACTCTTTAATTACCCCCTACAAAATACACCAATCTCTTTCATTCTCAGATACCTAAGGAAAAAAAAATTCAAGAAACCAAATTAAATTTGCAAGCAGAGATCAAATCTACAAATTAGCAATTAAAATCACAAGCATGTAGATCATTTACACATTGTAAAAATGACCTAGAAGAAAGCAAAGTCAACTTAACTATGCATGTTGAGCACTTATAGTTATTTTTTGAATATAAATGTCATAAAAATATGCAATGAAGCTTCTAGAGGAAGGATAAAAACAACATGGGGTTTTTGAACCTCTAGTTGGATGAACTGTTAGAGCAAAGATTTTAACTTAATTATGTTAATTAAGTTACCTTTATTCCTCTCTTAATAGTTCACTTTAGTTTGCATAATGTGACATTTAATAATTATATTAATTATTAAATGTCTACCTATTAGGGTTAATTTTAGGTTTTGCACGATCTCCTTTCTTAAGGATTGATCCTTTGTATATTTTTTAATTCTATTATTCTGATAATACAATCTTATATATTTCAGAGCTTCAAACCCTCGTTTGATTTTTCCTTCATTCTCTTCCCAGTGATAGGTATCCCTTTGCATGCAGGTGTTCTTGGACTTTGAAGTTGGTATTAACAAATTCTACATGGTATTAGACCGGACCTACTGCAACCTGTTCTTGTTTGAAGAATTTGGAACTATGAGGGTTGGGTCAGGCTTTCACAGTTTTACAGGTTGATTTTTTGTGGATCTGGGGGTCGCCTAATTTTTTGGGAATTTTTGAATAAAAAAAACCTTTCCATTGAGTCTGGAGCATCCAAAAACCTCTATTTTCATATAAAATTTGTCCAATTTGGCCATAGTCAATGAAAAAGGCAAAAAAAAAATTGCCCCAAAGTCATATAGCCTCAAGGCATGTTTTTTGAGACAAAAAATGCAAAAAAATACAAAAATTGTAGTTGAAAATTGTGCATCCAATATAAATGAGCACATTGCTCATGCATCGCCCGATGGCCTCCCCTCCGCCATTGGCCACCAGCGGCTCCCCCTCCTGTGTCGCTCCTCCCAGCCCCCGTGGGCTTCAACCGTCAGCCCGGGGTCCTATTGTGGACCAAGGGCCTACGCTCAGCCCACCGACCACTTAAGCCCCTGTCGGTGATCATATGCAAAACCAGAGGCCATGCGCCCAACACCCAGCCACCAGCCCCCTAGTCATCCATGTGACCAAGGGTCGAAGACTCTAGCCCCTGAGGGCTGTGAAGACCCCTTTTTTGCCTTTTGACCTAACTTCACTAAATTGGGCGTAAAATAGGAATTTTTTCTCGGATTTTTGAATGAAAATAGGCATTGGAAAGCTAGCTTTGAGCCCATCATGATGGTGCAAGATATTTTTAAAAATTATGTAGTTTGGTTGTCATTTTTTGCAGTCAAAGTCAGATGATTTTTTTGCAATCCTGGGGGCATAAATTTCTCTTTTTTGCTTTGTTTTTCGAAAATGAATAGGTGTCAGAAAGATCTAAATGCACTCTATTCAGATATTATTTTTTTTCTAGAAAAATTACCATGTACACAAGATTCATTCTGAAACCTTTTTTACTTTTTCCTTCTTTTTCGTTGAAAAATCTCTACTGGGGTTTGGTTTCTTGCATTGTGGGGGGAGTTTCTTTCTTGCTTTTTATCATTTACTTCAGAAAACCAGAAACTCTTCACATTAAACTTCATTAAACCTCTCCAAATATGGCTGAAAAATCCTCTTCTGTTGAACTTCTCATACCTCATAACTATCATACCTAGAAGGCATTCATGACACATCTTCTCAGATCAAAGGGTTGTGGTCTTGTTTAGATACGGTTCAGCCAGTTTTGACTAGGCCATTTGAGGTTATGCAACATAGAAATAAGATGGATGAGGCTATGGTTTTGATTTCCTTACATGTTTTAGATAGCTTGTTGTTTCATCTTGATGCATGCAATAGTCCTCTTGAAAAATGGACCAATCTCAATGATTTATTTGGTACCATCAATCTGTTTCATGCACTATAGATTGAGGCAGAGTTGACTTCACTTGTACCTGATTTTTTTCCCTCTATTGAGGAATTTCTGATGAAATTCAAACAATAGAGATCTCTTCTATAGGGTTGTGGTAAGGTTAAGATTGATACAAAGTGTATTTACCTGATTTTGTCAAAGCTTCATGGGAACTTTCAAATATTCTCATCTACCTTCCATTCTACTATGGATGCCTTGGGTGCACGTTTTACCATGCCTACTTTTGAGGTGTTTTTTGATCATTTGACATGAGATCAGGCCAAGATATCATAGTTGGATGCTCTCACAAGATCACCGCACCAAGCATTGGTAGCACAGTCATCTCAGGGGAAGCAGAAGCAGAAGTAGAAACATAAACCAGAGACCACAAACCATTGGAAGGATTCTAGTTCACAAAACACTTCTTATTCACCTTCTCCTAAGGGGGAATCATCAAAGAAAGATAGACCTAAGTGTGCTTATTGTATTAAGTCAGGACATGATGAGTCCAAGTATTATGTGAAGAAGATAGATGGATATGCAAAATAGGTTTCGGATTTGACAGCTCTCCTTGAGAGGAACCATATTCATCACTCTTCTTCATCTACATCCTATGGGTCTTCTTCTTCACCATCATTCCAGATGGATGGACAGGCCCCACATAAGGGTCATGCATTATGTGCAACCACTAGTTCACATTCATCTAGATGGCTGCTGGATTCAGGTGCTTCACACCATATGGCATCTTCTCAGGACATGTTCTCATCTTTTGAGGTTGCGTCCTCACCACACATATTGATAGGTGATAACACTTATATGAGTGTATGTGGGAAATTTTCTATCGAAATTGATGATGGTACATTCAATGATGTACTATGTGTACCATTTTTTTCCACTAACCTTCTCTCCATCTATTATATTGCTCACAATGGGATAGGGAAGACAGTTGAGTTCACACTTGATTCAATGCACATCAAGTACATTCAGACTGGCAACATTGTTGCAATAGGGACAATTTATCATTCTTCCCGATTGTATGCATTCACACACTTTGGTCCACCATCTCCCTCTCTTTCTACAAGAGAGCATGCAGTATCTGAGGTGAAGTTTGGTCATTTGAACTTATGTTTTCTTCCATCTATTCATGAGACTAGTGTTAGGACTTCTACACCTCTTCCTCCTATTGAGATCACATCTATTCAGTAGGATTCCTCTTCAACTGTGACTGACATTGTTGCTCCACTCATCGATCCATCAAGTGCCATTGTTGAGGCCATATTAGAGGATATTCCTTTCCTCACAAATGATAGATTCAACACTCTTGTTATCCCTTCTTCATTGGAGATTCTATTTCAAGATCATCTTGAGTTGTTTGATTCACCATTTTTTTATCCAGACACTCATGTTGTAGTTCAGATTTTTAGTGAGAATCATCCAAGACTTCCATTTTCACCTCACATCCAAAGACTTCCTCTTCCTTGACCGTTGGATCTGTTTCTTCCTCTGAGGAGACACATTTTTTATTATTGGCACAGGGGTTCTTTCATTCTGGGGGGGATTTGGAGTCTCCACTCTCTCTCATGGGGGGGTATCTTATTGTATATCTTCATATGTCCTTGAGAGAGTCTCTTGAGACATTCCATTTGTACTTTATTTTTGCATCTCTTTTTAGTCTTTGCATCAGATCTATGCAAAGACTAAAATAGATTTGATATTAATTTCTCTAGCCTATTCACTATTCTATTAGTTGTCCTCACACATTTGGTAGGTAGTATGAAATATAATATTTTATGTATTGTTCTATCTCCTTCGTACATGTTTAGGTTTATATATATATCGCATGAGTTTGTTTTTGCAAAGAACTCTTTGGAGTCCAGATTTGTAGAGATGTCTATTAGTTTGTGGTCATCTAAAACCACCTTTCTATGAGTTTTTGGTCATTTAAAACCACATGTATGTGAATTTGTGGTAATCTGAAACCACCTATATGTGAGAGATTTCAAGCTATAAGTCTGTAAATGTAATGATGTTTGGTTGAAGAGTTGAAGATTAGACTGACGTAATATTTATTTTGTTTAAGATAAATTTCATGTATGTTTTATATTATGTTTTTTTTCTCCCCTATTTCCTACAAAGTGGTATCAGAGCCATAGGGTGGAATCCTATAAAGTCTAGCAGTCATTGTGTTTGAATCTCTATTAAGGATTTTGTGAAACCTTTTTCAGAGGCTTTATTTTGCAAGTTGGAGGTTCATTTTGAAGCTTGAAAGCCCGCCTCAATTTGTTGTTCATCAACAGGTGTAGGGTCCAATGCTGCAAACTATTTCTTAGATGGTGAATGGTAATTTGTTTGTAAATTACCCTCATATGTGACTCGCATAGGCAACATAACGTTTCCCACATTGAATCACTTTTTTGAAGGTTTTGTTGAATTATGTTTTAAGGTGATTCAACTCAGATGTACCTCCTTATTTAGCTCTTCAAAGTAGTGTTTCCTAATGGAGTTTTGAAGTTGTTGGAGTTTGAGGTGTTTTTGTTGTCAAAGGAAAGGTTGTTGTAGGCCAGAAGTGTCGCTAAGTATAACAAACAAAGAGAATTGAAAGAAGATTAGTGCCTATAGTTGTGTGATCAAAGAAGGCATATCCCAAGTGAATGAAAGTGTTATGGATTTGAAGATCACCAAAAAAAGATAAGGAGGTCCCAGCTGAGATATTATTGTTGTTTTAGAAAGCAAGAAATCACGAGAAAAGAAAAGTTGGTTGTAGCCAAAGAGAACTGAAAGAGTTTAAAAGTTCACAGTTCGTAAGTTTCAAAAGAAAATCACGGGAGTATAAATTAGATCTAAGATAAAGGATATCATTACCACCAAAGGCAAGTCCCAACTTGTGTAGCAGTCAAAAAGTGGAGCAAGGATATGTTGCAACCAGTCTAAAAGAAGAGATTGCATATGTAAGAAGGGATCAAAGGAGGAGATCACTGTATATTGAAAAGAGACCGATGTTTGAAAAACTAAAACAAAGTTCATATCGTTGTTTAAAAAAAAGATGTGTTGCTATTTTTTGAAGAAGCTTTGCCATTCAAAGGCAAAACATTGTTTCGAAAGAGAAGTTGCCTATAGAAAGAGATTTGTGTGAAGCACATGGCCACAAGAGGAAATCATTGCCAAATAAAAACAAAAATAAAGGAAATTTTCCTAAGCCACAACAATTGTCGCTGCCAAGAAAAAAGAGAAATCACTTGGTCGATGGGAGGAGGTTTGAGGTTATCAGAGATTAACTATGTTTGCAAAAGATTAAAAAAAGAGATCTACTAGAGAAGGAAATAGTGGAAAAGAGGAAGTCGCCAATGTTTATGTTGTAGATGTTTGAAGTATTAATTGCTAGTGTTTGAGTTTGCATGAAATGAGGTCTCTATTATGCCTGAAGCCATATCGCATCACTTGTGAAGTCCATTTGAGGGAAGGATGACAACAAAATTAAAGCTACCCCCAAGACAAAAAAAAAGAGTTTATAACTAAAAGCAAGAAGATTGAGCGGCTTGGAGTGTTTAATTCACTGTTTGATGGAGGATATTTGAGAATGTGGAGGAACATGAAACTACCAGAACAGTAAGAAAAAGAATTTGATAAAAGAGATAGAAAGATCAGAGGAGGATTGTAGGTGTTTGTTGTGAAAAGGTAAATAAAGTTGTCAATGGGTAAAAAACTGATATGGTTGAATGTCGCAACATTCTATATTTGTGTGAAGAATGTATGAAGTCACAAAAATTTATTTAAAGCTAGGATCCCCGAGCACTAGTAGTGTGACTCTATGAGAGGTGTTGAAGAAAAAAAGTGTCTCACACTTGAACCTATAATAAATTGGTTACCAAGTGTGTCAGAGCTCATGGGTAGAGCATTCCAACAACAAAATAGGATTTCCTAGATTTGATTCCTAGAAGTTGAAGATTGTAGATGTCGAAGCATCAGTGAGAGGTAGATACAGTCATAGTTGTTGAAGGAGAAATCGTGAAAGGGTGAAGGCATGTGAAGCTTCCAAATGATGAAATTGAAAGACTGCCATAACAGTTAGAGAGAGTTGAAGAAATTGATCGAAAGAAGATAGATGCTCTAGAAATTTTTGAATAGATAGATGCTCTGAAATTTTCAGAGCTAGAAATGAAGATGGTTGCTGCGAATTTTTTTTTAGAAGATGGATGCTCTAGAAATTTTTGAGATGAATGTCCACAGTTGAGATTATGGGGGAGTGTTGGAAATATAATATCACCTACTTCATTAATTTACCTACCTGGACCTGTCATGCTTCGTATCAACTTTTGTATCAACATTGAAGACAAACAACCTCTGTATCAGCATTAGATTTTAATCAATCTTAGTATTAAAGACAAAGAGTGAAATCAAATATATGCAAGGATTCAAATAGAATTGATATTAATTTCTCTAGCCTGTTCACTATTATGTTAGTTGTCCTCACACATTTTGTGGGTAGTATGAAATATAATGTTTTATGTATTTTTCTATCTCCTTCGTACATGTTTAGTTTTCTATATATATTGCATGAGATTTTTTTTGCAAAGCACTCTTTAGAGTTTAGCTCTATAGAGTTTTCTATTAGTTTGTGGTCATCTGAAACCACCTGTCTATGAGTTTGTGGTCATCTGAAACCACCTGTATGTGAGTTTGTGGTAATTTTAAACCACCTATATGTGAGAGATTTGAAACTGTAAGAGTCTATCAATGTAATGGTGTTTGGTTGAAGAGCGGAAGCTTAGATAGATGTAAGGTTTATTTTTTTTAAGATAAATTTCATGTATGTTTTATATTTTGTCTGTTTTCTACCCTATTTCCTACATAACCAAGTTCTAGGGCTTAGATAATATTCATGCACTTGCATAATGATGAAATCATCTATTAGTGTTTCTATTTTTCCCTTTGCTATATAGAACCAAAAAAATTTACATTCAACTGGCCAACTTAATGATTGAACATATAATTGACATCAAATGCACATAAAACACCTTCAAGCTTTGTATAGATTTGGTCAAGGAAATTCTCTCAAAATCGTGGCGATAAATCACATTTTATTTTTACATACTCAAACTCTAATATATTGCACATAAGTAACAACACATAACCCTAGTGATTCAATTTCCTGAAATATGCACATAGAAAACAATTTGTAAAAATATATGTATAAAAAAAATTAAAACTGGGGTTCCATTTTTACAAGCAAAAATCTTACCTCAAAAATGTTGAGTATTCTTGAGCAAGGATTTATTTCATTTATTTGTGTGATCCTTTTTAAATTTGAGTTTGTTTTCTTGTGAAGCTACATAAACTGTGTCAACTAGTCTCTTTCTCTCCTGACTATCTTTCTCGTCTTATGCTAACGGAAAAAATCATAGAGGTGGTTGAAATAAAACATGTCAAATGTATTTGAAATTCATAGGTCTGGAGGAGAAAAATAATAATATTATTTTGTAATCACGTAGATGAATGAAATGTAATAGATTTTTAATCTTGTAAAATGTGAGAACAAAGTACCTAGAAGAGAGCACAATTACATTAATTTTTCATGGTAAAGAGAATATACATAAAAACCATCCACTGGACGGAGAGAACTAGTCATGGGACACGAAAACATTTCCACAACCTTCTTTTGATGAGCTACAAAATCAAACTTTTAGGAGAATTAACATGTCACACATAATTAAACACCTTAGGATTAACTAAAACTCAAAAAATTAGACCCTAAAACCCTAAGGGAAAACAAACATCCTTCTAAACTGAAATTACTAGTGTGTCTCCTAGCCTTGCGAGCAGGTTGGTTGAACCAAGTCCTAACATAGCACTACCAATGTTACTAGAAATGACCATTGGAAAGAATATTGTTTGGCTTTACCATGACTTACCTGGATCAAAACCTAGATGCATATGATATTGAAATACTTACAAATTACTTCCTTGCGAGAAGCTTATCCAAATCCTACCCATTTTTCCATTGGTGAATTACTCCAAGTAACTAGAACCCTCACTAGATAATGACTTAAAAATGGTGAACTCTGTAAAACAACCCAAAATAAAATAAAACCCTAATAGAAAACTTTAGCTGGAAATAAAATTGATTCTAATATAGCCAAAAAAGTACAATATCCACACCCTCTCAAAAATAGTGTTTTAGTCATCGATTTCATTAATCCAGATGATCTTGTAAGATGGGGAAAATCAAATAGTATTAGATAAAGTGGCAGTCAACACTTCTAAACTATTATCCCAATCTAAACAAGAGAATACAAACAAAGAGAGCAATCAAAATGAAAGCAAATGAAATAAAGCACTCCCCTTTGAAGTTGATTCTTTCTCTTGTCTCTCCTATTTCTTCTTATGCCAATATTGCCCTCAGATTTGTTGTTGAAGTTGTGCAAATACCTGCAAATAGTAAGCAAGAAAGTTGGAGATAATGACTGTTAAATTGAAAATGGAGGGGAAGGGTTTCTTTTATAGACAACCATTCGAATGGACGGACGAGATTGATCTTCCAGAAAGATTCTAAGATCAACGGATGAGGATTCATGAGAGGGAAGTTACGAAATGGATGGCCAAGATCGAGTTTCTAGAAAGATGCCAAGATCTACGGTTGAGAATTGATGCAACCAGAATATGCCATGCATGGAAAAGATATGACGCCGACGGCTATGACGCCTGACGGCTATGACAGACATGCAGGACATGCAGACTATGACATGAAATAATGACAGGGGATCTTTGACCAAAATAGAGGGATAAATAATTTATTTTAAATTATTTATTCGAAAATGGAAGAGGATGACAAGTGGAAAATAAATAATTTATTTTAAATTATTTATTCGAAAATGGAGGAGAAGGACAAGTGGCAAATAAATAATTTATTTTAAATCATTTATTTGGAGGAAATGAAAAAGGAGATTTAATTAAATTCATAAATTTAATTAAAGGAGGAGATATAAATTAAATATGGATAATTGATTAGGATCAATTATTTAAAGGAGAAGAATGACACATAATTAAATAATTTCGTTAATTATTTAATTATAGAAAAATAAAAGGTCAAATAATTATTATTATCTGACTATAGACATGTGATAAAAGATAAATAATTAAATAAATAATGATTTATTTAATTATTGAAGAAAGGGGTATTAGTGATGCAATTAAATAATTTTAATTGATCAAGATAGAAATGAGAAGGTGAATCAATTAAATAATTAAAAACTATTTAATTAATAAAGGAATATGATCGAACATAATTGAATAATTAAAATTGTTCAATTATTGAAAGATGATGACTAGGAAAAATGATGCTCATAGACTTAGGACATTTTTCAGTGTCTACAGATCTTATACATAGTCAGTCTCACTTCATGATGCATCCCTTTGGCTTCAAGAAAATTTACATTTACAGGTAGGGTTTCAGAAGCTTTCACTGTTCTATTCTTTGATTCCATCAACTTACTTTGGTCATCTTAATATGACCACGCAGATGGATGGTGGACACGTGAAAACATTGTAAATATTTAATTTTTATAACTACTTAAATATTTAACTTTTATCACCTTGACATTCAAGAAATGAGGATGGCATAAACAATTATTTATTAGTTCTTGTGGATAGACAGGTTATTATTGCAATCATTTAATTTTGATTTTTTATGGAATCTTTTGTTGGCTGACCAATCAAATTGCATAATTTAAATATATTTATTTTTATGTCTATAGTTTGAATTTAAAAACTATTTTTAATATTTAAAAATTATTATTTACCTATTTTTTCATTGGTCAGAGTAGTTTAATAACTCATTTTTCTTTTAGAAAAAAATTGAAAAAATAAGTTTCCATAAAAAAATTAGCTGGGACCATTATATTTAATGTGAGAAGCTATTGGAAGCAATTTATGGGCAATAGGATGACAGCGACCAAACCCCTCCAGTGGCCACTACTGCCATCTACACCACCTCTGTTTTTTCATTCCTTCTATGATTTTGTGGGCTAAATCGACTATGCCACCAAAAATAATCATGAGCCTCTCATCCCATGGTTTGTTGCCGACAAAAATACACCTCTCAGGCCCTGCATGCATGAAGCTACAGTTACATCTTAACTAGAAGTTCCAATACAACTTTTGTTGTTGCCCAAAACTACTTGTTTGTAGCTACAAACAATGATGGAAGCGATATTAAGGTCTTAGATGGAGGTTACTTGTTTAGGGTTGTCGTATCCATCCAAGTCTAGCAATAGTTCACAAACCAACATATTATTTCACCTTTGTAGAGCCTCTTTGCCTTGTTAAATTCAAGAAATTGTCAAAGAAGTTAGTAATTAGGGCTTTAACATCTTAACATTTGAAAGTTTAAGCTTATCTTATTTATAGTTTGATAAGAAAATTTAATATTTGTTTTTTGGGTGAGCTTTTGTTGCAGCAAGCAAGCACAATTCTATTTCTCACTTATTTTTCAAGGAGAGCTCCAACAATCTTCATTGCTAAATTAAGTCACACATCTTGTTGATGTTTCTTGTGGATAATTATTTTGCTGCTTTCATCCACTAAGTAGTTGAGATGTACTAGATAGATTGTAGCCTTGTGAGCTTCCATACACTACCAAGGAGGGGAAATTATCATATTTTGAGGATTCACAACTAAGAGAAGGGGTTTGTACCATACCGTGAGCCTCACAAGCTATTTGTAGGTCCAAACATTGAATTTACTATGTTTTTAGTTGTCTTCCACCACCCCACATCATCATTTGCAGTTGTACAAAAGTATTTCATGGATATTGTTAGCCTGTTTATTTCTTAATAAAATGGATGTTTTGAAAGATGTATTCATTTGTAACATTGATATTAGAAAATATCATTCTGATTGTTGCAAATCGTGGAATATTAATTGAAATGGTTGAAGATGGTCTCGATGTTTTGAATGGGCTTGTTGACTTAAGGGTTTTTAGTGAAACCCTAACCAACACGAATGAAAATCCTAACCAATGTAACATATTAACGCAAACCCAAATTTATTTTTTGTATGGAAAATCCAAACCTAAACTGATTATAGTCAATTTTTATGTCCCAACTTTTTAAAATTTCAAAGTTATAACATATTTTTAATGCACAATTGAACTCAAACCTCCACATGATTAGATGCAAATTGCACTCAAAATATTTGAAGCTTTGTAAATTCCTATTTAGGTTCTTTCTCCTACATTGTAATATGTAGAAATCTAAAATGAATTTTGATCTATAAATGGATCATAAAATGTTTAGAAATAGTATTGATTTTCCTTTGTTATTCAAAAAGGGCCCTTTCCCCAATACATAACCTTTCTAATGTATAGTGTAATCACTATTGATTTATTTCATGTTCCAATTTCTTAGTTTCTAGATTGCATATGTTGAAATTTTTATTCAAATTTCGTTAGAAGTATCCTAGGTTATATTGTGTTTTTTAATAATTATTAACAAAAATGGATTTCTAGCAATTTCCTTGTTAGGAATAATACACTTTTAGCCTAGTACCAAGTCCCATTAGGCTGAGCTTGAACAAATGATTTATAAAATTTATCTTAATTTTTTCAATCAATTGTAGAGGAAAAAAGTCACATAGTTCTATATATAGTCTATATTACAAGGGTGAGCGTTTAAGTACTCAGCAAATAAATGACCAACTAAATATTTGTATCTGATAAAACATTGGCCATGTATAATATACACATTTGCAAGAAACAAATTGGCATAGAGTGAGAAAATACCTAAAACAACCATGCCAATAATTCCCCAAACCAATCCTAGAGGTACTAAAATGAGGTTTGAATATCCCAAAATTTAAACACAACTAAAACTTGTAATTAACATCAATTCCATTTTTTTCCATGAATCTGAATACCATCACAACAACAAAAAACTGAAATTTTTTGTCTACAAAACACATGACATAAACCATATATATGATAATAGTTATCCAAGAATTTAATAGTCTATAAAAGGAAAGGTAGTTCTTAGTGAAATGTGAGTATAAATGAAATGGAAAAAATTATATACCATTGTCAATTTTGTGTGTAGACTTGTGGGTAGAAAAATTGGTTCCTTCCTGTTTTGTGGCCATAATGTCTATAGTTGGTTTTTTCATTAAATATTTCTACTATTTCATTCTCTTCCACAATTTAGAACAACCTTACTTGACACCTCAATGGATTCTTCTCCACCACTTAATAGCTATCACTTAAATAGAATCAATGCTCTATAGTGTTTACACAATTGCATATATAGAATTGGATTTCACAAAAAACATACAAAGAAATGAATATTTTTAAAGATGTGTCATCATATATACAACTACCACCACCACTAAGATCATGAAAAAACTGTGTTACACAATAATTTAACCAACCTATTGTAAAAGTTATCAAATTTTGTCTCGCGTGTAGATTTTTATTTGATATTTGTTTCTAGCTACCATTACATATCAGGGCTCAATGTTTATAGTTAATAATTATTAACAAAAATGGATTTCTAGCAGTATCCTTGTTAGGAATAATATACTTTTAGCCTAGTACCAAGTCCCATCAGGTTGAACTTAAACAAATGATTTATAAAATTTATCTCAATTTTTTCAATCAGTTGCAGAGGAAACAAGTCACATAGTTCTATATAAAATCTATATTACAAGGGTGAGTGTCTAAGTACTCGCCAAATACATGACCAACTAAATCTTTGTATTAGATAAAGCATTGACCATCTATAATATATATATTTTCAAGTAGAAAATTGGCATAGAGTGAGAAAGCACCAAAAAAACCATGCCAATAATTCCCCAGACCAATCCTAGAGGCAATAGAATGAGGTTTGAATATCCCAAAATGTACATAGTTGAAACTTGTAACTAACATTAGTTCCACTTTTTGGCATGAATCTGAACACCATCACAACAACAATAAAAAATGAAATATATGTCTACAAACTACATGACATAAACCATATATATGATAACAACTATCCATGTATTTAACAGTCTATAAAAGGAAAGGTAACTTAGTGAAATGTGAGTAGAAATGAAATGGAAAAAATTATATACCATTTTCAATTTTGTGTGTAGACTTGTGGGTAGAAAATTTGGTTTCTTCCTATTTCGTGGCAATAATGTTTATAGTTGATTTTTTCATTAAATATTTTTTCTCTTTCATTCTCTTCCACAATTCACAATAGCCTTACTTGACACCTCAATGGATTCTTCTCCACCACTGAATAGTTGTCACTTAAATAGAATCAATGCTTTATAGTGATTACAAACTTGCATATATATAATTGGATTTCATAAAAACCAAAAAAGGAGATGAATATTTTTTAAAGATGTGTCATCACATATACAACTACCACCACCACTAAGATCATACAAAACTTGTGTTGCACAATCATTTAACCAACCTACTATGAAAGTTGTCAAAGTTTCTCTCACCTGTAGCTTTTTATTTGATATTTGTCTCTAGCTACAATTACATATAAGGCCTTGATGTTTATAGTTAATAATTATTAAAAAAAATGGATTACTAGCAGTCTCCTTATTAGGAATAATATACTTTTAGCCTAGTACCAAGTCCCATCAGGCTGAGCTTAAACAAACAATTTATAAAATTTATCTCGATTTTTCCAATCAGTTGCAGAAGAAACAAGTCACATAGTTCTGTATATAGTCTATATTACAAGAGTGAGTGTTTAAGTACTCAACAAATACATGACCAACTAAATCTTCGCATCTAATACAACATTGGCCATCTATAATATACAAATTTGCAAGTAGCAAATTTTCATAGAGTGAGAAAGTACCTAAAACAACCATGCCAATGTTTCCCTAGACCAATCCTAGAGCCACTAGAATGAGGTTTGAATATCCCAAAATGTACACATAGTTGAAACTTGTAACTAACATCAGTTCCACTTTTTTCCATGAATCTAAATACCATCACAACAACAAAAAAAAAGTTGAAAATTTCTATCTACAAAACACATGATATAAACCATATATATGATAACAGCTATTCATAAATTTAACAATCTATAAAAGGCAAGGAAACTTAGTGAAATGTGAGTAGAAATGAAATGGAAAAAAAATATACCATTGCCAATTTTGTGTGCAGACTTGTGGGTAGAAAAGTTGGTTTCTTCTTGTTATGTGGCCATAATGTCTGCAGTTGATTTTTTCATTAAATATTTTTTCTCTTTCATTCTCTTCCATAATTTAGAATAGCCTTACTTGACACCTCAATGGATTCTTCTCCACCACTAAATAGATGTCACTTTAATAGAATCAATGCTTTATAGTGTTTACACACTTACATATATAGAATTGGATTTCACAAAAAACAAATAGAGAATTGAATATTTTTTAAAGATGTGTCATCATATATACAACTACCACCACCACTAAGATCATGCAAAAGTTGTGTTACACAATCATTTAACCAACCTGCTATAAAAAAAATCAAAGTTGCTCTCACCCGCAACTTTTTATCTGATATTTGTTTCTAGCTACCATTACATATTAGGCCTCGATGTTTATAGTTGTAGTAGAAATTATTATAATTGAAGTATTAAAAGTTGTTTTAACAATTTTATTTGAAAACTTATCAAACTAGCTTCCCTATAGTTTTCTTCTTTGATGGACAATGACATGTACAACTTAAAAAGATTGAATATACTATGGCGTGCATGACTAAAGTTGACATTAAAGATGGATTTTTTTCTTTTACATTAATAGAACTTTGCTACATATCAAACAATAAAATATTGGTGCCCTTGGCATGCACTTAGCTTCATAATGAAAAGTGTAGTGTGTGAGTTCCTTGTTTAGAAAAGCATATACTAATGGGTTCAAATTATTTTATTATATCTCCAAAAAGTAAATGGTCAAAGTGGTCAAGAACCACTTGTGGGACTCAAAAAGAGTGTTGGCACAATGAATAAATATGGTATGTGAGTGTACTAAGTTCTTTTTCTACAAACCACTTTCATCTCGATAGATTCAATTTAGTTTTAAATTTTCAATACTTTTTAACAATAGTATATTACATTTCATTATTTGTGAGAAAGTTATAGCTACTAACTAGTTTTAGTCTCCAAATGAGTCCACATTTTGTGCAAATGCAAGTGTTTTTTTGTATGTATTGTATTTACAATTTTGATGGGAAAGTATATAATTATAATAATAATAAAAAATATATAATTTTCGGTGGATACATAGCACCTACCCACCTACCATTTTCAATGGTGGGACCCAATTTGATAGTGTATGGTTGTATTTTTGCCTTGAAATATAAGTGAAATTTTTGGAATAAAAAATTTGAAATATTTAATATATGATATTTTTTATTTTAAATATTTTATAATTTGAGTATTATATGATATTTTAAATAATGCATTATTATATATATAAAATTTGGTATTTCACCTTAGAAATTATTTGTAGATGCAAAATTGTATCCACATTAAAAGTCCATTTATAAGAATGTGCTTGAAACCATTTCTTTAATGGATAACATTTTTAACTTTGTAATTTCTTTGTAATTCTTCACCAATAACAAGCATTATAGATGAAAACCTAACAATTTAGGCTATTGACATTGTTCAAGACATTTAGCACTCTTGGTCAAAGTTGGCTTATGTAATTGTCTTATGATTAAGTACTTGGATTTTAAAAAGCACTAAATCAATTTGTTTGTTCTAAAATATTCAATTTTAAATTATCATTTTTGTGTGCCCCCTTCCTTTTTCAATTTGAACATGGTTGTTCATAGTTTATACATTATATTCAACCTTTATTTCAAATTTTGCTATCATGACTACTTTTTTAATCTACTTTCCCCTCTAAATCAAAATGCATCATGCTCTCCGACAAGAAGTCGATGCTTGCATCACTTGTTAAATGTATGAACTATATATAAGTATAATTTAATATTTCACTTAATAGTATGTAAAATTATATTATATATTAAGTATACATTTTATTATCCTTATTTCTTAACAATAAATTACATAGAACAAACCTTTAAGATATATATAATATATATATAAATAAAAATAAATCTAATTTACTATGATGAGGTAGCATCTGGAAGACTTGGTTTTCTAAAGTAATTTTGAGTTAAGCTATTGTGTTCCCTACATTTCAAATTCACATGTTGATCAGTGCAACATAATTTCACATTGTAAATTCTTTTGGAAAATCAAGTTTTGCAAATATGATTGCATCATATTGTAGAAGTATCTTGTAAACACTTCACTTAATATGTCTTTTGCAATCTATTCCATATTACTAATCATTTCTCAATATTCTTGATATTATACTTTTAGAAGCTTTAGATACCTAATTTTTTTCTAATGTTAACAACTCAAGCATGTTTGTACAAAATGCTTACCTCTTTTTTTGTACCTATCTGTGTCTCTTCAAACATTCATAGCCCATGCAATGAATTCTCTTATTCAATGTGTTGATAACTAGAACTAGGATGTATCTTCTACCATAATAAACCTAATCTATTATGATGAAGTAGAATTTGAAAGACTTGGTTTTCAAAAGAAATTTTGTGTCAAGCTATGTTTTAGTCTACATTTCAAATTGGCATGTCAATTTGTGCAACATAATTTGACACTATAAATTCTTTTGTAAAATCAATTCTCCCCGATGTAATTATATCATAATGTAGAAATGTTTTTTAAACAATTACCTTAATATGTATATGCAATTTATTGCATATCACTAATCAATGCTCAACATTTCTAATAATGCATTTATCTTTAGTATTTTCCCTCTTAAACATTAAAACATTCAATCATATGTCAATTTAAATAAAATCCATTTGTTATAGTCTCATTAATAAGACCTTATTTCTCTACTTTATAACTCATTTATTTTATGTTCCAAAAATACTTCAATCACTTCCTCCATACTTCTCTCTCATTAAACATCCCCATTCTCATTTGTGCAGGTAGTAATGTTAAATAATAGAATCCGATTTCATCCACGATCATCTATAGAACCTTCTGTTCCAGATGGTGCATATGATAAGGAGAAACTAAATAAGGTTTTTATGTTCAATTACAAATGAGTAGAAAAAGCTATCTTTCAAGTCATTGGTGTGGATTTCTTGTTTGATTCATTATGTTTCTACTCCTATTCTAATGTTGCATCTACCTTCTTATCCAATGCCATGGATTTGTTGAGATGTGAACATATATGTTACATGTGTTATGTTGTAAATATATCCACACCTTAGTCTTTAATGACTTCCAACTCCAACATGTCATAAGTCACTACGATGTGACTAAGGGCATATTTCGCATCTTTTTCAATGAATCAATTATCTCTTCTTGTTCTTTCAGATGTATCTACTCTGTAATCTCTGAGGGGTTGTTAAAATAGTGTGTCCTATTTTTCAACAATTCACTCAGCTATCATGGTCACCTTCTAGATTTGGATGTCCTAAAAAAGGAAAAACACTCTTTCTATGCACTACAACTTCTTCTCAAACACTCTCCTCCAATTCTAATTGAAGGCATAGATTTCCTTAAGCCCAATTACTTGTTATGTGAATAATTTCATGGCATTAGTGATGAGGATAGCAATTAGTTACCCAATATTTGGTTATTTTGTAGCTTTACTATTTTGATGCCCATTCTTGTCAAGCTTTCTTAGTTTGCACAATTGATCTACCTACCTTTCTGTTAGCTATTTTTTTTATATGGACTAGTATATCTTTTGTAAATATTGTTGGAAGTATGGAGAAGATTAGTCTTATGTTGTCATTGATGTCACCATGTTGGTCTGGTACCTTGAATCGGTGTGCAAATCAAGCTTATCTCATCAAGTATTTAATCTATTTTTTTGGTCTGCATATTCTCTCAGGTAATCATTATGGATTAAGGTTTTTGGAAAGGCTTATGATCATTGGAAGTGGGTATATGTATTCTCGGATTCCCATATGTTTGGATGATGTTATAGCATCAAATTTTGAGATTGCTTTTTGTTATTGGGTTAATCATGGGTGACCTAATAATCAGTTAATAGCTTAACATGAATTGTGGTTATATGTGTGACCTAGCTTTGGTCCCAATCGACATAATATTGCATGACACAATTGAATTAATTTTGGAGAAGCTTTATATGAATTGTATCCAATTAGGCCGACCTAATTGATGTGTGCAGATATATCAAGTATATATGCAAGATGGTTTTAAGATTAATTGATGTGAAGGAGAAGTGTGTGTGTGTGCATGTGGTGATAAGAAAAGTGTGCAAATAGAATTTTGAAAATTAGTCTATTGTCATGCGAATGAATACTCTAAGCACTAAAGGAGCTGAATTTGCACTTGTGGTGTAACTTCATCAGTTCAATTATGGCGGTTAGCCATTTTTGTTTCTATATTGTTGTAGGCAGTGAGCCTCCATGTCTGGATAGTAAGTACTTGTAAGTAGTGAGCTTTTGTAACCGATATGAAATAACTATTTATTGTGAGCTAATCCTCACCGTGTTTTTTCCCTCATTGGGTTTTCCATGTAAAAAAATGGTGTTCTTGTGTTGTGGAGTTTCATGTTCTATTAATCTCTTATCTATGTTATGCAGTAAAGTAATTAAAGTTGGTTGTTCAATAAGTTTCAAGAGATACTGATTCACACCCCCTCTTAGTATCTTGAATATTTAACAATTGGTATGAGAGATTGGTTCCTTTGGAGAAGTCTAAAAACTTGAGGGAGATCCTGTAGATTAAACAAATGGATACATAAGAACTTTGGACTGCCCTTGAAGATCTTGACAAGGCTGAAATTGAAAACAAAGACCTAAAGGAAAATCTAGATGAAGCAAATGATTGCATCCATAAATTGAAAGAGCAGCTAAAGAAATTCAAAGAAAGATATAGAGAAGTGAGTGAGAAATTAAAACAAGAAAATGAAGAGAATACATGAATAAAGTTGAAAATAGATGAAAATAAGAGATTTGAAGAGTGCCTAAAAATAGTGATACAAAGCAAGGTTGATGTTTGCTCTAGACTTGAATAAGAAGTGATGAATTTGAAAGTAGAACTTTAGAAAGAAAAACTTTGTGAAGATGATTTCAAGACAAGATCCACCAAGCTTGATGAATTAATAGAAAGACATAAACCTTCTAAAGATAGAGGTGGATTAGGTAATGAAGCTAGTGAAAATATGCAGAACTCAGATCCAGTAAATAATTAGAAGACTCAAGAGAAAGGAAAGCAGAAAAGAAACTCTAGATGGAGATCACCTATTAGACAACCTAATGCACAAAGGTACTCATCGTTCAATGGTGTTTGTTTTTCATGTAATAATTTTTTCATAAGGCAACTGAGTGTAGGAGTAGGATGAATCATTTTTATGGTCCCTTCTTCAAAAAATGTTATACATGCAAGAAGATAGGATGTAAAGCTACTAAATGCAGATCATAGGTAAGGATGGTTAGTAGGGTGATAATGAAAAAATTCAATGGAGGAAGGATAAATCAATATTTTCATGGCTATTGTTATACCTATAACATGTTTGCACATAAAGTGAATCTATGCAAAATAAGAATTGCTGGAAACCAAACAAGACAGAGAAATATTATTTGTTACTATTGTAAAAAACTGAGAAATATTTCAAAACTGTGTAGAAATAAAAGGGGAAGGCAGTCTACTCCAGTGAAAGATGATGAACCAGTGAAAAATATTGACAAGGAAGAAGTTAAGAAAGCAATTAGCAAGATATGGAAAAAGAAATAAGAATCAGAGACTGTTGATGCATCTATACCCTCATCTGGTGCAGATGAATCCTCTAGGAACTAGACCTAGCATGGTCTTAGGGGAGTCATAAAATCAATTAAACCCATAGAAATACGTGTTAGAGGCTAGTGCATGGATATGTTGTAAGGAATGATAGGACAAAGGTGATTCAAAAGAAACTGGAAAGAAAATTGTGAGAATGTTCTTTTACGGAGTGATTTAGGGTTTCTCAATAGAGTGGAAGAAAATTTTTGTCAACCTTTTGCAATTAATGAGAGTTAGGGAAAAATGATGGTGTATAAAGGAAATTTTACAAATCATTTTGATCATAAAAATCATTCAAAGGACTTTTGGAGTGACTCCAAACCATCTTGGAACAATTCTGAAGCATTCTAGAGAAATCTTTGTGGACATTCTAAAGCAAGTAGTGGAAGTTTCCCTCTCATAGTTGTAGAGGAAGGTAATAGAAAGAAATCTTTGTTGAATTTTAAGAAGTCAAGAGCTATAATGGAACCTTCTAATATAGGATTGAGTGGAAATATCCCTCTAAAATTAAAGGGAGTCGATCTGGATGAATTTGATCATTGCAAAATAAAGAACATGGAATTAGGGTTAGAATCGAGTGAATTACGAAACTTACGAAACCTAGGCTTGGATTTGTGGGGATAATTCCCTTGGATTGTTGATAGATAATTTATCTTGTTCCTTCTGAGAAAATTCAAGGATGGTAGCATTGTATTGGACAAATCCTATCCCATTACAAATGAAGCGATTGAATCCGTCAGCAAGTTATGCAGTATTGGAGACCTTCCTGGAAAGAAGACTATAAAATACAAGGAAGTAGAGGAGCTAACGAGAGTGGACAAAGATCCTTGAGCAATATTGATTGATACTATTGTTGATTCCTCTGTTAGGTATTGCGTATGGAATTTCTTATAAAATCCATTTCAAAATTTGAGAAAGCTCTACTTCGACCATTGTTGTGTTTTTGGCACATAAAATTTTAAAAGAGAACAAGTAGTTTGATCTATGTGGATTAATTCTTGAAAATCTTATTGAAAACATACATGTATGGTACTCTATTCTTTGGACTCATTACGGGGAAAGAAAGATGTTAAGTGGGAATCTAGGATCCTCGTTGCACAACAAATATATAGATACATGGAAGCCTTGGAAAAAAAAGTAAGTGCATGTAAAAAAAAATTCTCATCTTTGTGAAATGAAATGAGCTTTGTTGAAGTTATGTCTAGTCAACTTGAGGAAGGTTCTTCCTCTGAAATAAAAGAATTGGAAGTTGTCACTAATGATTCCCCTTTGGAATAAAAGAAAAGAAAAGCTATCACTGAAAAAATCATTGTTATTCCAGAAGAGAAGGAAGAAGGAGAACAATCTCTTCCTGGATCCGAATCTTCCAATCCATATGACATTCGGTCTATGTTAGTAAAAGGGAAAATGAAGAAAATTGGTGAATTGTGGTGTACTGCCTCTCCTATTGACAGACTAAAAATTGATGATGCTCTAGTTGAGTATCTTCTTCATAAAGGTATTGATGTATCAATCATTTCTAATTCCTTACTGGAAAATTTAGTTGAAGTAGTTAAAGAGAGAATGTTTCTTGAAGGTCCATAAGGATGCAAGTTGGAAGCCTTGGTTGAAAATATATGTTCTAAAGCAAAGCAGGGGCTCTCTGAACTTATCATGGAGATGAAGAAGAGAATTAAATAAATGTCGGACATATATGAGTATTGTCTTTAGTGGCCTACTATAGTTGATAATTTAAAAATCAGGATTGAAGCAATTGAATCTGAAGTGAACATCATTGCAAAGAAGTTTGATATTTTTGAAGACAAAGAGGGAAAGAAAAGGCTGAGAGTTGGTGAACTACAATCTAAACTGGTCATTGTACAAAGACAAAGGGATGATGTAGTGAAGACCTTCTGGCTTCTTAAGGAAATTGTTGAGGTCTGATTAGACCATTTTTCCAAAATACTCTCTGATGTAGAAGATTATGAAAGACAATGCTCATTTGCAAATTGGTCATCCTCTTTCACACTATTGGATCTATTGGAAAGCATATGTACAAGAATGGATTCTATAGTGTTTGAATGGAATAAATTATATCCTATTATCAAAGAAAGGTACAAGAAGGTATTTCAAGTGAAAAGTGTCATTCTGATTTGAAAGAACTTTGAAAGATTGGATGCTTTAAAGTTTTGAGGTTTTGAGGTTTAGAAATTTTGAATGAATTAGAATTTTTGAATATTGTATGTCACCATGTTTACATATTTTTGGCACCCTTGACCATTGATGTCAAAGGGGGAGAGATTTGGAGAAAGCTGGAAAAGTTTTGGAGATTGAAGGAAAGTTTTGAATTGAAATTTTTGCACATGCTGCCATCAATCACTACTATATTTGACTCCAATTTTTGACAAAATTTTGTTGGGATATTGAAAATCTATTGTCGAAATACCGACGAATCACTGAAATGTTTTTTGTCGCTTTCCTGACTAGCTTTAAAACGCCAAAACCATGACTCAGCTTCATCGGTTGCCACCACGAAAAAGGGACTTGGTGTTCATCGGAATATCGATAATTTTTTTATCAATCTAGCGACAAACAGTAGCCAGAACACAAGTGGCATGCCTTTTCCAAAGCGTCGGATCAAAAAAAAGAAGTTCATCAAAATTGCGACAAAATAGATAAGTCATTATGATGAAAGTTTTATTGGGCGTATTGCAAATATCAGTGAAAGATCAAGACTGTTATAACGATCAAAATTTCTTGAGAAGATATATCAAGAGGATTGCCCTATGGTCTTAGTGATGAAGTTTCATGGGCGAGATACTCATCTTGTCTCATCAATGAATCATAAGGGAAGCATATTGGCAAGACATATACCATCGAAGTAAGTTTTGAATGTCTACCCGACTTGCTCTGTCATGCCGATAAGATTTCATGAGCAGGAGTCTTGGTGACATAATTGAGACTGAAAGAAGAAAAATAGAATTTCATTGAAATTGCAATGAAATAGGCAAGTCATTACGATGAAATTTTCATCAGACGTATTGCAAATTCATCGGACGCTTTTGGAGGTTCGTCGAAAGTTTGACGAAACAATACAATTTTTTTTTAAAAACTATTTGTTCAAATGTAGGCATGTTGATGAAAGATCAAGACTATTACAATGATCAAAATTTCCTGAGAAGATATATCGGGAGGATTGGCCTATGGTCTTAGAAATGAAGTTTCATCGACGAGATACTCATCTTCTCTCATCAATGAAGCACGAGGGAAGCATATTGGAAAGACATATACCATCGGAGTAAGTTTTGAATGTCTACCCAACCTGCTATGTCATGTCGATAAGATTACATCAACAGGAATCTTGGCAACATACTTGAGATCGAAAGAATAATCATCGGGGATACTCACCACATCAGGGAAACTACAGAATATCCTAGTGATACATGATCTCTTGCCGATGAAGATACAAATGGATTGAAATAATTATCGAGGTGACTCTGGGAAATATTTGATGCATAAGACATTTATGAAAGGATGTTTCCTTTAAAAAATTTGATGTATAAGTATCCTTTTTTTATATCAAAAGGAGAGAGGCAAATAGGAAAAAAGAATATTGTAGATAGTTTTTTTTCTAATGATGTTCTCATCAAAAAGACTCAAATGCATGCACGAAGTTCAATTAAGGTAATGAAGATATATGAATTTGTGGCTTAGTCTTTGGTATTAGTTGTCTGTGGAATTATACAATTATTTGATTGTCTCCATTTTGATGCTTCTCTATTGTTCAAATTGGTATATCAAGTATATATTAGTTTGTCGATACACATGTGTTGTATTTGTGTGATGTGATTGTTTGGTTCTTTCAAGTAAAGATTAAATCCTTATAATAAATCATAGTAACTAGAAAGTATTAATTGGATTAGTAAGAAGAATCAAATAATTAGGGTTGTCATCCTGTCTCAAGTAGAGTTGTCAGCCATTTACTTGCACGTTTATACAAGTTGCAAACTACATTTGTGTGTTGAACAGTTTGAATTGTTGCAATCACAAATCACAATTTTCTAGATCTTCATTAGACTCCATATACCCAACGAGGCACTGGTCTTACATACTTCATTTTAGCTCATCCATTTTATATTTTACATCTATTAACTAAACATATTAGGATTAGCCTTGGTATTGCTTATACAATCTATACCATAATAAAGATTCAATTGTCCACTCCCACTTGTCATTGTGGATAATTTTCTTAAAAAATAAACACAAATCAAGTATGCTTCATTCATATAGGTATACCTGCCTAGGTCTAACAACACTTGAAGAGAAGGTCTAAACTATTTGGCCTTGTATGTTACCCTGAAACGTATTGAGAGTTTGGCAACCTCTTGAGGCATTTTGCCTGTGTTTTCAAGGCTAATAGACAAAACGCCTATTGGGAAGTATGAAAAATTATATATAGGTAAAAGCTTCAATAATTCTATATAGTTCAAGAAAAACTTCAAGGTTATTAATTCATGTCATTCTATGCATTCTACAAATCTAAGTTGAATGCAACTAATTTGCAAATACTACGAGTCATCATCAACACTAACAACTTTAAAGTCACAACTATTGGTCCAATATTGATAAAAATATTAGGCATTATATAAACCACTACTATCACAACTATTGAAACATGTTCAAGTACTGGGTCCTCTCCCCTAGATTAAATTGAGGAAAACATTATTGTAAACACAATATGTATAGAAGAATATGAATGTAAAGGAAAATGGGTATTAGCAAAACATAAATGTAAATAAAAGTAGTGTGAGCAGAAAATGAATCTAAATTGGTCTTGAACAAATAAAATCATACCCAATTAACATTAAGTTATACCGACCTTGTACTCATTTCTATTGTCAATCTTGAAGGATACTTTGATGCCTTCTGCAGAAACTCTCTGGCCACATGGCAGGAGAAGGTGGGAAAACCAAGTGTATATTGATGACTTCTTGACAATCAAAAAGAAACAAGCAACCAGTCAACCCTATCAGAATAGAATAATCTTATGAAAAAAAATTATTTCTTTTACTGGCTAATGGATAGTGGACCTAGTTCTCTTGAATTGAGATACTACTAAGATGTGTTGACTAGTGATTTTAGACTACCAATATTCTGCTTCAATCTCCATAAGTTACTTTTGTCTTAAATATATTCAAGATAACTCTACAAAAAATTCCCCGCTCTCTTAGAAATTATGCAGATTATTTTTTTAATACTTCTCCATTTTGATATTTTATTTCAAAAATTCATAGAAAGATATGTAATGCCATATTTGAAACTTACATATTTTAATTTTACTAGTTTTGTAACTATAGGATATGATTCCAACAATTGTGAAACGCATTGGCAATATGTTGGATGAATGAAGTAAACTATGCAATTGGTAGGTGTAAAGACAAATTCCTTAACCCTTGTTAGCATCCTTCTTGCAAGTTCTACAACATGTGCTTTGGAACAAGGCATGAAAATCCATCTAAGTATAATGAAAAGGATATTTTTGTCAGATATTATATTACAGTAAGTTGAATAAATGTAAGTAGAGAAATTTTTGCATACCTGTAGATGGTACAAAATTTCATGGTTTAGTGGTAGCCTACCATTAATAACAATATCCAAATATTCGTGTATCTATCTCAATCGAGCCTCTAAACCCTTCAGATTTGTCAAATCTTCCACTAACCTGCTATGCACAAAAGTTAAATTTTAGAGTTATTTCACCACTAAAAATAAAAGAAACAGAGCTTTGAAACCAAATCCACACACAACATAATGTGGTATTCATACAAATCCATACAAACAAACTAAACTCAAAACATTGGAATGGAAACAACTTCAAATTATGATGTAGAGCATGGATTCACTTTACTCAATTGGAGGCACATTTCACAATAATGGGTTCTTCATCTAAAACATTTGTACGAGGTTCAAATAGTAAAGAGATTGATGAAAGATAGAGGAGTTAAAAATATACTTGGATGAAGTTGGATTGAAGGCCATAAATTGGTACATGTTTTTTGTGTAGGAGACATATCACATCCACAAACATGGCAGAGCTATGCAAAGTAGGAGAAATTGGCTTGGAAAATGAAGGCTTCAAGGTATAAAGAATCATTTTTCTGCCACCATAGTGAAAAGTTAGAACTCTCTTTCATCTTTTCATATTGGTTTGATGCTTCAAATGATGCATTTATTATATTGAAAAGTGCATTACCTTATTGAGCTTCTCTTTGTTTAGAGAATAGTTTAATAATCTCTACTTAACAGGGCCAACCACGTGAAGGTGGAAGCTCATTTGGCCTCTCCCCCCCCCCTCACATCACTCTCAATTCCCCATACATGATCATATAACATTAATCATTCATTCATCCATTAATAACATATAACATTCATTCATTCATCCTGCATTAATAACATATAACATTCACTCATTAACATATCCACATTCATTCATCCATCCATTAATAACATATAGCATTCATTCATTAACATATAAAATTCATGCATTAACATATTTGCATTCATTCGTTAACATATAACATTCATTCTTTTAGTTTTTACATATTATCAAAAATATGGTTGTCATAATATGATTACAATCACTTTTTTTTTATTTCTTTTTTGTAGCTAAAAAAAGCTGAAGTGGAGTATCATTTTCTAAATCATCTGTACCCCTTTAGTTGTTTTGAGCTCTACTCATGATCTTAATGTATGCCTAGTCATGTACTCATGACATGGACGTCGCTACAAGGGGGGCTCTGCTGCAATAGCAAAGAAATGTTAAACTGATATGTTTTATTATTATTGTTACAAGTATTTCATTAATTAAAAGAACATTAGAGTGGTGCTCTTTACCTATCATGTTCCTAATCTTGTCTTATAGCATCATGCTCAACATGTTGAACACCCTCTAAATCCTTATATGGAGTTGAAATACGAAAGGTTACATTAATTAATACACCAATTGCAATTAAATATGTTTAAAAGAACATTAGAGTGGTCCTCTTTACCTGATGGGGCCAAATCATGTTCCTGATCTTTTCTAGCCTAATCATGCTCAACATGTTGATCATGCTCTACATGCTCTAAAGTTGAAACATGAAAGGTTACATTAATTAATACACCAAATGCAATTAAAAAGGTTTAATTGTATTAATCCATACTGCGCTTTGTATAGCACATGAATACATCCAGTACCGGGATGCACACCATGACCTTCATCTGTAGGTTGTGCTCCACCTCACCAGGCTGCATTCCAATGTCATGTGTAGTATTATCATTATTTGTATGTTTAGAACAAATAGGCACACAATTACTTTATGGTGGAAATTAATATTGAATAGATTGCAAAAGTATTCAATTTTAAGTAAAATTTATTGAGTTTATTTACCTATGTGTCAGATGCAGTGGAAGATTATGTTTTCCCAGTCAAGACTCATAGGCATTCAGCCACGACTCCATAGCCTTCCTGGAAGGCAATCTTCAGGTCCCCTTTTGTGGGCACTCTATTGAATTTAGAGCCTTGCATTTTTGCATACGATCATGAATTTTGCTTCTATGGTGTGATAAAACCATAATTGTTTGCAATTTATTATTTGGATGCAATATTTCATTTATTGATACTTACAATTCATGCAGCTAATTTCATATAACCACCAGAGCCAAGTTTGTGTTGCTTGTGTTTTTCTAGTCTTTCCTTTGTTGCCTTCGATGTGTCGAGAAACCTATGAAAAGTTTGAAATACGTTAGATTATGTAAAAAGAAAGAGTAATCAGTATATAATTACATTGTTGATAGTATCACATACCTTCCTTGGCCCGATGGTGTCTTTCCTTTTTTCTTTTCAGCCTTCTCCTTTCCATCCAACACCAGGTCCTTCCACTCCCTCTCTGGAATCATGGGGGGACGCTTGTACTTTTTTTTCTTCTCCAAATGTGACCTATATTGGTCCCTCACATACTTTAGATAGGTACCATATTTCTTAAGGACCTTGGTTTGGTTGAATGTTTTTATCACCAAACAACACAACTAAACGGTTAATGAGGTCATCTTTTAAATCTTGATTTTGGGCATTCCACCATCTACGTATGGTGGGCCCGAAGAGCTCCAATGTAATATCACTTAGATGTTTATAAAAAAAAAAAATTCCTGCAAAATGATCATGGGATCATTAGTCTAGAAAGAGTGATCAATAAGTAAATTTCAATTGGATTATATATAATAATAATTAAAACATTTTAAAGTACCTAGGACCTTCTCTATCTTTATGGGAACAAAATCCTTAGTCACCACAAATGTGATCGGCAATGTTCTCGTACTAGTAATATGGGAAGATCTAGGAAATGTTGCTAAAACATCACTAGTACTAGTTGCCTTTGCCTCCCTAGGTACATGTCTTGACGCATGTTCTGGGATGTGTTCACTGCCAGAGGGTGCACTACCAAATGCTTGCATGGTATGTGTTTCTGACATTTCAGTCTACAATATAGGCATAGATGATGGGTTTGGATTATGTGATGTATGCGCAGGAAGATCTGGATGGACACTTGTACCAACCCCTACTCCTCGAGCAGTACATACAACACCCTAATCATGGCCATTAACATCATGAGGACACAAAAAAACCTATAAAAACAACACATATTTTAGTTCATGACATAAAAGAGTACAAAATATAAAACCATGAATGAACTTATGTTATAATTAAAGACCCAATGACAGCTTACTTGCAATTTTTTTCTCTCTCAGTCAATATTTTAACCCTCTCTCTTATCTCATCTCTTTGAGGCACTATGAATAACAATTGAAGGATTTCTTCATTGCATTTTTTTGGGTCTTCCTTATCATATCGAGAGGCTTTTTTGAATATGCGATGTCATCATCACATAATAGTGAATACACCTCCCTATGGATGCTCTCCTCTACTACTGGTGCCTTTCCCCGATCAGCCGATTGGAACAAGAATATATTAAAAACATTATCAAAATTTACCCAATAAACTCATGAAAAAAACGTAATAATAAAAAAATTTGCTCATATCTAATTTGTACAATTACAATGAGGTAAACCTATTGGGTAGAAGAACCTGAAGATGCATCATGATCTATGCTCTAGGTCAAAGCCTTCCTCGTATGATCAATGTCCTGCTGTGACAAAAATTAAATATAAAAAAAAATTGCCGAAATGAAACCAATAGACTTACGAAAAAAGAATAATAATAAATGGTATATTGGAGTCATTAATTGGAGGTTGGGTAAAATGGTATATAGTATATACCACCCCCATAGTAACTATGTTTGTATCTAAGTGATTCAAATTGTAATTGATTAGCAACTCTTCCCCTACAATTATTGATTTTATCGCACATATGAATACATGGTTTCGCTCGTGCGCCTCGAATATGCAATTGGGTTGCTTATTTGTTAACCTAGGTCATGTACTGTTTATGAACCATACAATATTCCCTGATGCTTTTGGCCTTCCATCAATGTACATAGCCACTCCTTTATTTTGATCCTTATCTTTTAGTTGTATATAATTTGCTGACAGTGCATACCTATGCATACTTCGTGTATATCGAACCAACTACATCCAATATTTGTAACTATAATAGGGTCCGACATACTCCATCAATTCAATTTGTTGTAATAGACCTTTATGTCATCCATGCAAAATAGGCCCAAACCATGTAATGATGATGGTGCTATGCGATATATCCTCTTATTGACACAAAAATTAGTGTTTATTTGAGGAAGTTCCTTGGGTACCCATTGTTTCTGTAGATGTTTGTAACTCAAGGGCACCTTGATTTTTCCTATGCTGTCATCATCATAAGAACATGACCCCCCTTTAGCAAGAAAAAACTCCATGTGTTTACATAATTTTCTTCTAATATTTTGACCTCTAGTTGATCTCCCTCTTTTAGACCTACTACATGTCTCGCTTTCCTCTTCTCTTCCTAAATTTCCCTCACTCGAGGAAGACAGATCTGAAAAATACCTATTTGGTGGTACCTGCACTCATAAGAATGTTGGATGAAGTTCTTTCATGGTGATGTGATCCTAAGGTGACATTATGATTAATCTATCATTTCATCGCTAGAATTTGATAGGTTATAAGGTAATCAAGTCTTGATAGATCGCAAGTTATTGTTACTACTATCCAAATGCGTCCATCACAAATCAAATCTACTTAACGTTTTAACTTCCAAACTTTTTAACAAGTGTTAAATGTAACTATGGTCCACCAGTTACACAACCAAGGCCTCAAATGTATTCTCTAATTGTAATAAAAGGACTTTTGATCTTCATTCAGGTAAATAAAATTGAAGGGAAACACCACCAAGTGGTTTATTGGACACCTACATGACTAAAAATAGTAGAAAATTTACATTTAATTTCCATATGTCTAAGTGGTTAATGGGGAGGGAGTGTGCACTAGGCCTGGTTAATTCATCATAAGTTTATGCTTTGGCAATCAAAATTGTTTAAGTCATCTTAAATCTTCCTATGTCTAATTGCTAGGATACTTTTGGTATGTTTTAAGGTAGTATGAGTGGTTGCATCAATGTTCTAGTTCTCTATGACAAGGTTTCAACATCTTCAAATAGTGAAAGTTAGTGTGCATAGTCATTTGAAACAACAACATTTTGATTATGTATGATAGTAGGATTTGATAACTTAAAAGAATTGGCTACCCAAAAAACTTAAAGTTAAAAGAAGTTTTTTCAGTCTAAGGGGTTAGCACTTTCTTTCATCTTTTCATATTGGTTTGATGCTTCAAATGATGCATTTCTTATCCCACTTCTATCATATTGTATTCCCATCCCATTGAAATTGTTTCAATTGTTGGAGGAGTTGATACAAAAATTTCATATCAAATACCACGTTCTTGAAGCAATTTTTCGTGCTTTTACTATTTTTCTGAAGTTATTTTGTATTGTAGGGATTCGTACAAGCTTGAAATTCTCTAAGATCATTGGTATAGATAAATATATGTGTTCCCTTTCATTTTAATTTGGTTTGAAATGCTAAATCACTATTTTGTGGGAGAAAACAATCAAATACAAGGATTGCCCTATTTTGCCCATGTAAGGGTTTGAGGGCTAAATAGAAATGGCATCCACCAAACCACCCATTATCTTGGAATTGTAACTTAGTGGAATGGTGTGAAACATGGTATGATAGAGGTTCATTGCATTTAGGGGTCTATTAAAGCAAGAAACTTGGCATTGAATTGATGCCCTAGGGCTAACAAGGGCAATTTTCTTGTGAATTTGTGGTTGTTAAGTCAGGGTTTATCAATTTGATGGATATATTGGTAGAGTCATGGTGACACTATTTGATGGTCCAATATCTACTTCGAAACAAAAACATCTCTAACAACTCTAAGAGCTATAATGGGATGGCATTAAAGTAACCTTCATATGAAGGATCTTCTAATGAAGGACCTTTGAATTAAGGTCTTCATTTGAAGGTCCTTCATGCAAAGGTTCCTTTTATAAAGAATTTTGGACATGAAATATTTAAAATAAAAAATACCTTCATTTGAAATTCTTGACATGGCATAATTTTTTAATGAATTTTCTTCATTCAAATGTCATGACGACATCACCTTCAAATGAAGGTTCTTCATTCAACTGGTATTTTGTAATTTTGTAATTTTGGGATTATTTTTTTGCCTCATCCCACAAGTGGGACACACTATTGTGCAATCACTCATTAATAAAGAGATGAATGTGTGATAATAATTTAGGGTTAAAAATAAATCCATTTGAGCCTTTTATAAATGAAAGGGCATTTGATGCAATCATATGCCTTGTCAAAGTTTTAACTTAATAGTAAGGGAATCATGACTAGTTTTTTGGGCCCATTCAACAATCTCTAATGCAAGGATTGAATTTTCTAGAATGCATCTACTATCAAGAAAGCCAATTTGTTTACCTATATGACTATATCTAAAGCAAAAGGTTTAATTCTGATGGAAATGATATTGATAAAGATTTTTTAATCTAGGTGTTGAGAAGCATAATTGGCCACCATCCTAGGAAAGATTCTTCATTCTCACTTTTAGGTGTTAAAATTTAACAATACCTTGATTGATTAAAGAGCCCAAAGAGTCTTTCTCCATGGTATCCAAGTACACATAGCAGCACTATTCTCTTATATGGTTGGACATGATTTAAAGAACTTAGCTAGGAATTATTCATTTAACCTAAGGTTTTCTCATAATTCCATCATTGGAAAAGTATGATCAAATTCTTCTATTATGAAGAATTGGTCTATGTGCCTCTAGTATGACTAATTGCATTAGGTAGAAGAGAATAAAATTTAAGTTCTTCAAAAAATTTATTCCTCTATTCATAATTTTTAAGGGTTGTGTGTGGAGGAGGTTATCACTACCAAGAAGGGAGGAGATCTTTCCTTGCATATGTTTGTGGTGGAGGTATTAAAGAAGAATTTTATGCCTTTATTTCCATTCATTAGATCTAGCTTAGCCTAGCATATACTTGGGCTCCTTTGCCCCTATAAACTTCCATTTCCTTGAGTTTATGTTATGTAAGCGTAATTCCATGCTATGTTCAAATATAAGAGGTGGAGGAGGCCATTAGAAATAACCCCTTTTTAGTTGTACCTTCGAATTTTTTCTTATTGTTTTATGTTTTTAGCAACTTTATGGACATAAGATTTGAGGTAGGTCGTACAACAAAGAATAACATGCTCCCACCAACAACCAGGATGTAGGTAGATTATGGGATTTTTCCAAGACCTAAAGCTAGTCGATAAAAATGTGAAAGACTAAGCTATTTTATTTTTTCAATCTTATCTTATACCATTTTACGAGAATCGGGGTGCCAATGTATGAGAAGAGCTTTGGAAACTAGGCATGGAAATTGCAGATTAAATAGAATGGGGGTGCCAAACTTACAATACTCATTGTCCCTTGGTCATCGATGTTCCCTGAGTGCCCTCAACATTGTCCTCGACGCTAGTATTGACCTTGTTTTCACTCCTTCATACTCTTCCTTGGTGTTGGTATTGATCTTGTTTTCACTCCTCTAAACTCTTCGTCGGCATTGGTATTGACCTTGTTTTAACTCCAAACTCTTCCTCGGTGTTGGTATTGAACTTGTTTTCACTCCTCCAAACTCTTCCTCGACCCTAGTATTGACCTTTCACTTCTCCAATTTGACGAGCTACAACCTGGTTTCGTTAGGTTTTAGAGTATGTTAATTAAATTGCAAATTATATCACCATTTAGCTAGGTTTTAATATTCTACAATATAGTTAAGTATATATTAGCTATATTTTACATAATAAATAATATAATTATTCAACTTATTATAATTATATATTATATTCTTTAACAAAATTATTAAATACATATAAATTATTATAATTAATAATTAATAATAAGTAAATTTTTATATAATACAAAATATATTTAATATAATAGTAATATTAGATTAAATTATATATAATATAATTATATTTATTATTATATAATAGTATATATAGGCTTTTACCTAATATTTTAGAGGATTTTACCACTACACTACAAATGGTTTACCATTGAATGGCAGTTGAAACTTGTTTTCCAATGACACAATAGTGGTTTCTAGGCATGAGATTTGTTTCAAGCTCAAATCTCACAATATATGTAGCCTATTAGCTAATACAAAGAGAGATAGAAACTAAAAAGATAGAGAAAAAGATGAACTTAGATAGATAGGGAGAGAGAGAGAGAGAGAGAGAGAGAGAGAATGAGAGAATGAGAGAGATAAATATAAATATAGGGAAGAAAATATAGAGAGAGGGAGATAATGACAAACATACAAATAGAAAGGGAGACAAAGAGATAGAGAGAGGTAGAGAGATAAAGAGATAAGGATGAATAGATAGAGATATAGGGAGGGTGATTGATATATCTCTCCTTGTCACTCTCTATCTCTCTATATCTCCCACTATCTATGTCACTCCCTCTTCCCCCCTCTATCTATTGAGCTATCTCTCCCTCTCCCTCCTTTCTCTCATTCACTCCATCTCTCCCTCCATCTCTCCTACTCTATATCTCTATATCTATTTCTCTTTTTATCTCCCTCTCACTCCTCTCTCTATCTCTTTCTATCCATATCTTTCTCTACCTCTATCATGATCTCTCTATCTCTTTGATCATCCCCCTCTATCTCTCTATATCACCCCTTTCTATGTCTCTACCTCTCCCTCTATATATATTGAGCTATCTCTCCCTCTCTCCCATATCTTCTTCTCTCTCTCTCTCTCCCTTTCTACATATCGCTCTCCCTCTCCCCTTCTTCTTTCTCTCCCTTTTCTACCTATCTATCTCCCTCTCTTCTCTCTCTTCCTCTCTTCTCTCTCTTCCTCTTCAACCTATCTCTCCCTCTCTCCCCCTCTTCTCTATCTCTCCTCCTCTACCTGTCTATATCCCTTTCTATCCCTCCCCCTCTATATCTCCCCTCTCTATTTCTCACCATCTCTCTCTCCCTATCCCCCCTATCCATTGACTCTTTATCTCCACCTCTCTTCCTTTCTCTTCCCATATATCTCCATCTCTCTTTCTCTTCCCATATATCTCTATCGCTCTCTCTTTCTCTCCCCATCTATCTCTATCTCCCCATATATTAACTAAGAAGCCATGCAAGAATACAATAGTATATGTTGGTAAAACTATAATAGTGTTTTATTAAACTATAAGTAACACTTATCTTTCTAATGTCAATAATTCTTATAAAAATAGTGTTTTATTAAACTATAAGTAGATTATTGTCACCACTCTTCATTCCACATGAAATGCCAAATGTAGCAATTGTTTTGTTTCTTTTTCCAAGTTTCATTAACCAAGCTATTTAGTGGGTTGAATAAAGTTGTGTTTGACCCTTGGTCTCTTTAAAATAATTAGACAATATTAGGGAGATCAGGAAGGGGAGAAAACTAAACTCATTTAAAATAGGGGTAGTTGTGGGTTTGTTTGTCTTCTTTGTATACTATATACTTAGTTCCTCTAGGATAAATAAGTCACTGTAGAAATGAAAGATGTTTTATTATCTACCTAATATTGTTTTGTGTTTTTGAAATGGAAGAGATCTACAACTCTATATAAATTGCTATATGCTAATGGTCAAATTATTAGACTATTTAGATCATTTTAATTGACTACTACATAATAGTTTATGTGTTGAAAGAATTGTTTCCATTCTTTGTAGTTTTTACATTGGAATACAAATCATATTTAATTTCACGCCAATATACTACTTTCATAAAGATATTTGTTTGATTTTTCCTTGCTATTTTCATCTTAAAATTTAAAAAAATGTATTATATAATATAGAATTATTTTCAAATTGGGACAAAAAGGATTCTAAGAGATATATTTAATCATAAATTTTACAATCATAAATATCATTTAATTTGTATGTTGTAACTTCAGTACTTTTAGTTAAAATAAAAATAGCTTAAAGTTATATATACATATAGTTAAATTGAAAAAGTTGTTTGAGTTAATTAATAAATTTGATCTAAAAATGTTCAACACTTTAGATAAATTCAATTAGATATAGTTAAATTGGAGGTGTCATTTGATTTAATAATTAAATAACGTAATAATCAATTAAAGCAAGGGACATAATTTTGGATGTGTTTGAATTTAATAAATTATAAATTAAAATAGACATAAATTACTTGAAATAAGTGCTTCATAACCCATCTAATCAAATAATAACCTATCAAAAAGGAAATAGGAATTTTCTAAAGAAAATAACACTTGACCCAATCATAAGTGTATGGCCTTTGTAGAATGGAGTGATCCACCTTAGCAATACCAGCTACCTGATGTAGACTTGGGAGGCTCAACTCAACCAACCTATCAACCTGCCTTTAAAAGGCTTCCAAAAAAATTAGAATGACCAATTTAAACAATCCAAATAACTCTCAAAGCCTGACACACAACAAAAGTTAGATTTCATACTTTGACTCCTTGAATCCTTGTAACAGTGCAAACCTAGTTTTTTCCCAATAACTCAAAACTTTCCCAAAACAACAGAGAAACCCTTGATGGTTTTAGACACCCATTTTTTATTTATTAAACATAATTCAAGGTAAATTAAAATTCCTTTCGACCAAATCACCAAAATCACCCTTTCTAGGTTGTGCTAATTAGGCTGATTAGGCCTATTTTACAAAGCAACTAGCCTTGACAGTGATTTTGCACTCGTTGATTCCCTAAAGAAAACCTTATCTTGAGTATAATCCATCATATTCACATATGATCACATCATTCTTGACCATTTGATATCATGAAAAACCTCCAAAACTAGTATTCAAAAAACCCATATTATCGGCAAGACAAGTTCCATTGAGGTGAAATGAAAAGGTCATACCGAGCATATAGGTCTCACTGATGAAGTTCCATCGACAATAAACTTGTCTTGTCTCATTGATAAAAGCACAAGGAGTTGTATCGACCAGACCAATGGCATTGGAGTAAGATCCCTGAGTCAACCCGAGTGCATTTGTCTTGCCGATGAAATATCATCGACGAAACACTCATCTTGTTTTGCCGACAAAACAAAGAAACATACTATCGCCAATACAAATGCTATTGGAATAATTTCAAAATGTCCTCTCAACCCACTATGTCATGCTAATAAGATTACATCAGTAGGAGTCTTGGCGACATCCTTGAGATCAAAGGAATAATCATTGGGGAGACTTACAACATAGGGAAAATTACTGAATGTCTTAGCGATATACCATGTCTTTCTGATGAAGACACAAAAAGATCAAGATAGTTGGTGGAGTGACTCTTGGCGACATTTATATGAATCAAATGGATAGATTATGTGATATTGGCATAATTTCTCCCTAACCAAAATAATGTTTAATGAACGTTAATCAAGCCGGAATAAAAGGATAGCCCAAAGTTTGAATTATCTTCTCGATAGAACATTTGATGTGAGAGTGGGTAAATTTGAAGATTAGCTACACTCGTGTTCAAAGCTAGGACATTAATGGCAGTATTACTACCAAATTGTCAATGATTTCTTGAATTGAGAAAAGTAATTGAAGGCGAATTTTGCAAAGTTAGCAACAGAGGAATGGATGAAGGCCAAAGGATCTTGTGGTCAAAGAATTCTAAATAAACTTGTAAGTTCCCTGCAATTAAATTTTTGGTTTTGTGATTCATAAAATGGAAAGCACTAGCTCAAGAAAAGAAAAAGGTAGGAAACAAAGTGAGAGTAATAACCTTAGAGGAAAAAAGAAAAAAATTGAAGCAGAGAAGGAACCAGGGGTAGCTTAGAGGAAGTTAAACTAGGACTTAATTGATCAATTGCCTAGCTCAGGACCTAAGGCCAGGTGATCTGCACAACTTAGGATAGAAGTGGAAAAGTTAGAGGATAAATGCAAGCATATACAAGACATATGGACCCCAATTAGAGGATATGAGTTGTTTATTTTTCATTACCAACGAAGGAACCAATACGAACGAGTGTGCAATCCTTGGAAGTTAAACCTAGGGAAACTAGTCTGCCCCAATGTATTTGTAAATGTAGAATTGGTGAAGATACTAGGTGCCTATTATAATCCAAAATGTAAAGCTATATGTGATCCATCAAGAAAACCATTTATGCATGTATCTGAAGCTTCCATCTGTGAGGTTTTTTGTTATGAGACTTTTTCCCCGTGGAAGAAAAAATAATAATAATAAAAGAGAATAAAAGTAAAATGAGAACTAATGTAATAGTTCAAGAAATAAAATGTAATAAAACAATAATTAGAGTTTTCACGAGAAGTTGTAATTATTTATAAAAGGGTGTGTCGGTTGAAACTACCCTTTATGTTATTTAAAAACCTGTGAAAACTAAATTATTGAGGGGGGAAAAAGAAAAAAAAAGGAGAAAAACAAGTACAGCACATTGCAGGAATAGGGTTCCAAGTTAGCAGGCTATGAGTAGGACGGAGAAGGGGCACTCCTATAGTGGGTGTCCAACCAAGGGTACAAGTGCGTGCACTCAGGACGGTCCTGGCCAGGGCATGGTTTTGTGGCACGAGTGTTGAGCATTGTTTCGGTGGAACCAGCACTCGTGTAGAGTGGCAAGGTCTGCTTTCCTCCCAAACTACTCACAGATAGAAGAGGCTGAACAAGGACCATTCCAGCAATAGTTGGGAATTTCTTCAACACATTTTAAAAGATAAGTATTCAAGTTTGATGAATTATCTGAGCAATAAATGTTTTAAATCTTTGAGTTTATTGAATTAATAATCTATTTCCGGCATGAATGAATGTATTTGAATGCAATATGTTGATCAATTTATTATATGCAATTTAATTTCAAAGTCTTTACTGGAACATTAAATATTATATTAAAATTTGTGTATAAAAGTTTTGGGAATAATATGTGAAATCATTTTAAATTGCTGCATTTTAAATTTGGAAATTAGTTTCATTTCAATTTGGTATCAGAGCCTTTGATCCTTACGGTGCATTTTTTTTATTTTTTTGAAATAAATTCATTGCTGCAATGTTTGCACATTAGAAAAATAAAATAAATTCATTGTTGCACATTTATTTGCACATTAGAAAAAATAAAATAAATTCATTGTTGCACATTTATTTGCACATTGGAAAGTAAAATAAATTATTTTCTACAATTTAAATGCATATTAGCAATGCAATAAATAAATTAAATTCATTGCTCCACATTAGCAAATAAATTAAATTCATTGCACATTTTTTTTAAATATTAGAAAACAAAATAAATTATATGCTACAATTTAATGCATGTTAGCAAATAAAATAATTTTATTGCTGCACATTTATTTGCAAGGTAAAAAGGTAAAATAAATTCCTTACTATCATCAATTGATTTTGTTGCATTTGTTTCTTGAAAAAAAAAACATATAAATAAATAAATAGATATATTAGATTTTATAATAGTTTAAATTGATTCTTAATTTCTTTATCAATTATTTATTATGTTTAAAAAGTTAAAATATCTAGGGTAAAATATTTAAGGATATTTACTCTTTTAAATTAAAATTTTAATAAATTACTCATTTATTTTTACCTTTCAATTTCCTTAATTACAAATTGTTTAATTGGGAGGATTCATTTAGATTTTCACGAAGAAACTAATTTGGAAGAAAATAAAATAAAATTTCACTCCAAAATTTATTTTTTATCTGGAGTAACTTTTGTTTTTGAATTTACTCAACTTTTGTTTTTGAATTTACTCAAACTTATTTACAGTTTTGTGGATGCCCAAATAGTTAGAAACTATTTATTTATTTATTTTCTTAATCATTAAAGTTTTCACCTCTTAATTACCATTCATAAATTTCAAGAGGTTTAGTTTGTAATTAAATATTCACTTCATAGAGAGACAAAACTATTTTACAACCGATTTAAACCAACATAAATTTCCTTCATCTTCATGATAGGGATTGAATACAAATAATTTCTCTATATAGAGGAAATTAGTTTCATTTCATATTAAATTTAAACGCTCTAAATTGTTTCACATTTTCAAACCTTAGTTTCACCCTTTTGTCTCCTCAGTTTTATTTTGCAAGTTTAAAAAGACAACCTTTAGAACAATCAATACTGATTAAATTCCTTTTACATAAACAGATTGACCTACCATAATGACATCCGAGAGCAACCAAAAAGCTTATGAGAATTTGGAGAAAACCAACCAAGCATTAATGCAGGAAGTTGGAAGTTGCTACATTGGCTGCTCAAGTACAACAACTTAGGCAAGAAGCACTAGAACAAAGAAGACCCAACAACATAGAACTATTGGAAAGTAAGAAGAGTTCAAAGACAAGTAGGAAAAAGAGTAAAAGTAAATCAAGAAATTCCAAGAAACAACCAATATCATCAGAGGAAGACTCAACTTCCATTGATAGCACTTCTCACACTTCTGGATCTGAATCCTCTAAAAATGATAACAGTAAACAAACACAAAAGGAATTAGACAACTTTGCTCGAAAGATTAAATTACCAGAGTATAGTGGTAATACTGGCACTGGAGAGGAAGCAGAACAATGGCTAACCAACTTAGAAAGATACTTCGAATTGCAAGGCACTAGCAGTTATAGTAGGACCCGAATTGCCACGTATCAACTTAAAAATAGTGCCTTGAATTGGTGGCAAGATATAATTCGATCTCAAAAACTAAAAGCGAACAAAGTGAAATGGTCACAATTCAAACAACTATTTTCACAAAAATACCTTTCTGATTTTTTTATACAAGAAAAGAGAACCGAGTTCTTTGAATTAAAACAAAGAGGCCAATCAATAAATGAATACAAACAAGATTTTGAAAGGCTTAATAGATTTGTACCATTTATCGAAGGACATGATCGAGTGGTTCGATTCATAAATGGGTTAAGACATGCATACCAAGCTAATGTGTGGTGTGGTAAACCCACCTCAGTAGATGAAGCGACCCAAATTGCGGAAAAGTTTGAAACACTTGATCAAATTTCAAGGAAAGCGAGGGAAAAGCGTAAAAGAAATCACAATGAATTTGGTCAAAAGAAAGTCCATTGTCGATTCACCAAGATGGTTAGACCCAACCAAAATAAACCAACACCTCCTGAAATAAAATGTTGGACTTGTGGTGAGAACCATTATCAACGTTGTTGTCCTCGCAAACAAGAAGACTATAAACCCAGAAACAAGGGCACAACTACCTCTACTCCACAACCCAACATGAAGATATATGCAGCCATTGATGCAGGTATGGTGCATTGCCAACCCTCCTTAATTGAAATAAAAGGATTCATACATAGTCATCCTATTATTTTTCTTGTTGATTCTGGAAGTAGTCATAATTTTATTTCTCCTAAATTTGTCTCTAAACTAAAGATTACATCTAAGTTAATTGAACCCTTAGCTATGGAAATGGAAGATGGTAGAATAGTAAAACAAACTGGTACACTTATTGAAAACTTAGAATTTGAGTTAGATAACTTTGTAACACATGATCATTTTCATGTATTGAATCTTGGTAAATATGATGCTATTCTAGGCATGAGTTGGTTGGAAAGAAATAATGCCCTCCTTGGTTGTGAAACCAAACAAGTAATCATCAACTCTAACATGGGGACATGTCAAATTTTACAGGGGGAGAAAAAACCTCTTCACATTAAAACCATTTCGGCCATGCAAATCAAGTGTAGTGCTAGGAAAAATTGCAAGATATTTTGTGCTATGTTTTTTCAAACAAGTGATAAATTCAAGTTAGACATTAATATCAAACCTATAGTACAAAAATTTAAAGATGTTTTTCCTAAGGATTTAGATAGTCTACCCCCAAAAAGATCTGTAGAACATGCAATTGATTTAGTTCCCGAAGCATAACCAATCTCTAAAGCTCCCTGTCATCAATCTATCCCAGAATTAACAGAACTAAAAATTCAATTGACACAATTACTTAAGGAAGGAAAAATAAGACCAAGTGTCTCTCCTTGGGGTGCACCAGTATTATTCATCAAAAAGAAAGATGGAACTATGAGGTTATGCATAGATTATCGACAACTTAATAAATTGACCATAAAAAATAAGTATCCCTTACCTCAAATTGATGATCTCCTAGATCAATTACATGGTGCTAAATGTTTTTCCAAAATTGATTTACGATCAGGATACCATCAAATTCGTATTAAAGAATCTGACATTTCCAAAACTACCTTTTGAACACGATATGGTCATTATGAATTTGTAGTTATGCCTTTTGGTTTAACTAACGCACCTGCAACTTTTATGACCTTAATGCATGATATCTTTCACCCATTTTTGGGTGTGTTTGTAATAATTTTCCTAGATGATATCTTAATATACTCAAAAAATGAAAAAGAACATGAAGAACATCTCATAATGGTACTAGAAACCTTGCGAAAGAACAAGTTATATGCCAAACTTAGCAAGTGTGAATTCTTCAAATCAAAAGTATCTAACCTAGGACATGTTTCTAAAAAGGGTATTTCACCCGACCCTACTAAAATTAAGGCAATTCAAGATTGGCCTATCCCAAAGGATGCACATGAAGTCAAAAGTTTCTTAGGATTGTCTGGGTTTTATCGTCGTTTTGTTAAGAATTATTCCAAGATAGCCTCACCTTTGACTGATTTAACTAAGAAAGAACAAAGCTATAATTGGACCCCAGAATGTGATAAAGCTTTCCACACACTAAGGACTTTATTAACATCTGCACCTATTCTTTGTATTCCAAATTTTAGTAAACCTTTTGTTGTGATCATTGATGCATGTGGTATAGGTATCGGTGGCGTCCTAATGCAAGATAACCAGGTGGTGTGTTATGAATCTAGAAAGTTATTACTCGCTGAAAGAAATTATCCAATCCATGATCTTGAATTACTAGGTATTGTCCATGCTTTAAAGGTTTGGTGCCATTATTTATTAGGGAATAATTTTATATTAAAAACTGACCATCGTAGTCTCCAACACATCTTTAATCAACCTCACCTTAATATGAGACAAAGGAGATGGATGGAGCTTTTAACTGAATATGATTTCACCATCCAATATGTTCCTAGAAAAGAAAATGTAGTGGCAGATGCCTTAAGTCGAAAACGGATATGTGCTAATGCCTTGACCCTTGAGAGAAGCCAATTTGAACAAGATATAAAATCCAAGTTACCTATTGATGACTATTTTCAACCCATTTATGAAGGTCTCCAAAATCCCTCCTCTAATGTCCATTTGAAAGATCGATTAGAACCTTATTTGTTAAGTAACAATGGTCTCCCATATTTTAAAGGAAGGTTGTACATTCCCAATATAGTTAATCTTAAATCACAAATATTGAAATATTCTCATGATATCCCAATAGCCAGACACCCTGGATTCTAGAAAACCTATCTCTCATTCAAAAGAGACTACTTTTGGCCTCAAATGAAGACTGAAATCTGTACCTATGTTCAACAATGTTTAACTTGTCAAAAGGTAAAAGCAGAACAATGTAAACCTCCAGGCCTCTTGCAACCCTTGTCTATTCCAACTTGGAAATGTGAGTCAATTAGTATGGACTTCATTACTGGATTGCCTCGAACACATAAAGGGCATGATTCTATTTTTGTAGTGGTGGATAGATTAACCAAGATGGCACATTTCTTACCTATCAAAATAAAATCCTCTGCTTCTGATATTGCCCACATTTTTGTTAAAGAGATTGTTAGGCTACATGGTATTCCAAAGAACATTATTTCAGATCGAGATCCTAGGTTTACCTCCTCCTTTTGAAAATCTTTGTTTGCGGAACTTGGTACTCATTTAAATTTTAGTACTACTTATCATCCCGAGTCTGATGGCCAAACAAAAAGGGTTAATAGAATCTTAGAAGACATGTTACACATGTATACCATGGATAAACCTGGGTCATGGGAAGACTATTTACACCTGGTAGAGTTTACATACAATCAAGGATATCATTCCACTATTAAGATGTCTCCTTTTGAAGCTATCTATGGTCGAAATTGTAATACACCCATTTCATGGTCTGATCCTATCCATAAAGTTTGGTATGAGAATGAAAACTTGTTAGAGATGGAAGCTATTATTAATAAAGTCAAACAAAATATGAAGGCTGCCCAAGATAGATATAAAAGCTGGGCAGACTCTAAGAGGTCTAGTCAAGATTTTGAGGTTGGTGAACATGTTTTTCTTAGAGTCAAACCAAAAAGGAGTTCATTAAAATTGGGTAAATATTCTAAGATATCTCCTCATTTTTGCGGACCTTTTGAAATATTAGAAAGATTAGGGCATGTTGCTTATAAACTTGCTTTACCCCCTCAATTACAAATCCATAATGTATTTCATGTAAGTTTACTTAAGAAATATGTATATAATGCAAATCATGTTATTGATTGGAAAAGTATTTCTATTGAACCTTCTTGTGAATTTAAGATTGAACCAGAACAAATAATTGAAAGAAGATCTAGAATATTGAGAAACAAGGTTATAAATGAAGTAAAAATTAAATGGAGTCATTGTGATAATGATAGTGCTACTTGGGAAAATGTTGATTTTATTAAAGACCAATATCCACATTTGTTTAACTAAAGGTTGTTTTATTTATATGTATGTGCGATGCAGAAAATCATCAAGCTACTGAGGGTAGTAGCTAAACAACAGGGGGAGAATTTTTATGAGACTTTTTCCCCGTGGAAGAAAAAATAATAATAATAAAAGAGAATAAAAGTAAAATGAGAACTAATATAATAGTTCAAGAAATAAAATGTAATAAAACAATAATTAGAGTTTTCATGGGAAGTTGTAATTATTTATAAAAGGGTGTGTCAATTGAAACTACCCTTTATGTTGTTTAAAAACCCGTGAAAACTAAATTATTAAGAGGGGAAAAAGAAAAAAAAAGGAGAAAAACAAGTACAACACATTGCGGGAATAGGGTTCCAAGTTAGCAGGCTGTGAGTAGGATGGAGAAGGGGCACTCCTATAGTGGGTGTCCAACTTGGGGTACAAGTGCGTGCACTCAGGACAGTCCTGGCCAGGGCATGGTTTTGTGGCACGAGTGTTGAGCATTGTTCCGGTGGAACCAACACTTGTGTAGAGCGGCAAGGTCCTCTTTCCTCCCAGACTACTCATAGATGGAAGAGGTTGAACAAGGACCATTCCAGCAATAGTTGGGAATTTCTTCAACACATTTTAAAAGATAAGTATTCAAGTTTGATGAATTATCTGAGCAATAAATGTTTTAAATCTTTGAGTTTATTGAATTAATAATCTATTTTCGGCATGAATGAATGTATTTGAATGCAATCTGTTGATCAATTTATTATATGCAATTTAATTTCAAAGTCTTTACTAGAACATTAAATATTATATTAAAATTTGTGTATAAAAGTTTTGGGAATAATATGTGAAATCATTTTAAATTGCTGCATTTTAAATTTGGAAATTAGTTTCATTTCATTTTTAACCTAGAGGGAGTGTGTGGTGAAAAAATTATACCTAAACAGCTGGAAAAGGAATTCTGGAGGATGGATACTTTGTACAAGGGTTAGAGGTTGCCATTACATAGGTCTAAGAAAGATGGTGTTTCAGTTCCATTGAATGATAGTGATGGTCCCCTATTCCATGTTGATTTGTTTGAACCCTACATGAGGTACACATATTTTTTAGTGTTTCACGTGTTGGGAATGGAGGCCCCTGAGCACATTTCAATTGTACCCATGTTAATTATAGCGGACATCCAATGTCACAATTCAAGGTTTTTTTATTATGCTTCACAAATCTTTAAAAGTACTTGATTCAGGACTGATGGAAATAAAAAGTGGAGCTCCTATCTTGCACCTAGATGCTTATTCAATCCTAATGCATATGATACTTTATTATGGAAAATAATTTCTTGATGTGGCTTGAAAAACTAAGGGTTGTACAATTTGATAAGGAAGGAAGGTTATTACCAGTACAACTCTGGACTACCATCTGGAATTGCAGATTTGCTAATTCTTGTTATCTACATTTTGAAGAGTTTTTTGTGAAACCACTATATAGATTTTATAATCATCCTTGTGAATACTCATTTTCTGATGAAATAAAAAGGTTTTTAAGGCCTAAGAATTTCAATGGACCTGTCAACCACAATTGGGGAGACTAGTATTGTCTAGAAGATGCGACCATGATAATATTATATGGATTTGAAGATGCACCCATCATTCTGCCCAAGACGGTGCCTGATAGGATTGCATATTTGGAGATTGTTAGGCAATTGGACTATTCAGATGTTATGAATCTGAGTTCTTTTGGAAAGCAGGCATTTATGCCTAGTACGTTATGCTTCGATGATTTCACTATATTAGCAAGGGATGGATATGATATGGTTCTCAAAAAATTGCTGCAATACAACATGAAGAAGGGTCCACTGTGAAAAGGATTTCATCCAGAAGGGTAAATTGATTTTTCCAAAAACAAAATGAACTTGGGAGGATACAATCACATACCCTATTTGTATGATATCTTGATCAGGAATTCAGAAGAAGAGGAAGCAGAAAAAGTTGATGAGTATAACAGGGGATTGCAAGATACAAAACTATTATCTTATGATGAAGATGCATCTAGTGATGGTAGGCCTAGTAGTGCAATTGATAAAATTTCCAGATTGAGAAATCAAAACTACAAGTATGTTCCCAGGGAACTAGATGTTGAAGAGAGTGCAGATACTGACACAAGGAAGATAGCATATAAATCATTTGTGGTTGATGATGAATTCATTAAAACCTCAGAATTTAAAAAAAGTTGTACAAATTAAAAGGAAAATCAATAAGGGAATCAGTGGAGAATATTACACCAATTAATGAGGAACAACTACTTAATAACTTAAAATCAAGTGTGGAAGAAGAAATGAAGAGCATGACCCCTGCGAAAGGATGGAAATTATTAGAAGATGTAGATTTCATGATCTTTCCTGGGTTAGATATGAACTCTTCTTTGGTTTTTGATAGTTTTCTGAAGAATAGTAACGCCACACATAAACTCACTCTTGAGGGGGTAACAAAGATTTATGCAAGATCTAAGTATTACCCAGATGAGGGATCACTTATGATATGGGCCCTGTATCCTCCACATAATAAATTTTTTATAATCGATACTGAAAAGGATTTTGTACATGTAATGACATTAAAATTTGGTGAGGTTGATCCAATAGCTACAATAAAAACTGGCATTAATGTGGCCAAATTAAATAAAGCCCAAATCCAGATACTAATCAAGGAAAAATAAATGTATAAGATGAATAACGAGAGACTACTTAGAGAAAATGATCGCTTGAAGGACATGATGGGAATCACGTTGGGATCCACAAAGCAATTGACTCATGGTGAAAGCTCCTAGGCAAGAGACTAGTGGGAAAAATCAAATGTGTACTCACAAGGGAAATGTGATGCACTCACTGCAATAATAAGGAAGAGGCAGACCAATTTAATGACTTGGTTGAGTAAGCTCTAGGGAACACATTCACACAATTTTACTATAGTTCAATAAAATAAGAGGATAGATGGTAGGATCTGAGAGAAGTTCCAGGAAATAAACCAAAGGAATGCTCCTGATAACATATCTATTGATACTGCCAACCATTTTATGAAAAAACATAAATACTTCCATGAAGAATTGCAAGGTGATGAGAAGGGGATGATCAATGTCACAAAAAAGGGAGTACCAATGTTGTTAGAAGATGGAGGGGAACTAAAGGGAAAATATAGATGGATCAAGTAATGTGAGATGATGATGCAAACAATTATGGAGACAACCACAGGAAACAATTTAACAATGGATGGGGCATGTGAACAGAATGAGAAGATGTTTGAAATGGAGATAGCCATAAAGAATGCGTTGGAGGATGCTGATACACACGAGTGATAAGATTGCCTAGATTATCTCTCAAAAATCCATTTATGACCTAATAGAGCATAATTTCTAGTTTGTTATTGTTGTTAAGAAAAAGACATTTCTGAAAGGATGCGTCCTTTCACAATTTTGATATATTTATATTTGTTTCATAATGTAAAACAGATATAGGAGGATAGGAGAAAGATACGGTAGATAGTTTGCAATGAAAATTTCCTTTAAAAGACTCAGATGCATGTATGAATTTCAATGAAGTTAATGAAGATGTTTGAACTTGTGGCTTAATCTTGGTATCAGCTATTTGTGGAATTATGTAGTTATCTATTTGTCTCCATTTTGATGCTTTCTTGTTGTTTAAATTCATATATCAAGCATATATTTAGTTTATCGATACACATTTTTTGTATTTGTGTGATGTGATTATTTGGTTCTTTCAAGTAAAGATTAATCCCTTCTAGTCAATCATAGTAACTGAAGAGTATTAATTGGATCAATAAGAAGAATCATATAACTAGGATTGTCATTCTATCTCAAGTAGAGTTTGTCAGTCATTTACTTGCACATTTATACAAGTTATAAACTACATCTATGTGCCAAATAGTTTGAATTATTGCCATCATAGATTACACTTTTCTATATCTTCATTAGACTCCATACACCCAACAAGGCACTGGTCTAACACATTTCATCTTTTAGTTTATCCATTTTATTTTTTACATCTGTTAATTGAACATATTCTAATATTACACATACACTTTATTAGGATTATATTTGTTTATTGTAGGATTTCCATTGTAAATAGATTGTTGTAAACAAAATCACATCACTTAAGTGTGCTCAATTTGCAAAAGTAGACCTACCTAAGTTTGGTAACACCTAAAGAGAAGAAGGTTCAAATCATTTGGCCTTGTTTGTTACCCTAAAACCTATCAAGAGATTGGAAACCTCTTGAGGTATTCTTACCTGCATTTTTTAGAGCTAATAGCCTCCAAACCTCCAAATCCACAAAAATATTCCACTTGTACGACCAAATTCTTGCCAAACCCAAAAACCCTTGTTTTAGGCCAAAATCATGAGGGTTTATTGAATATCCTACTTCCACAACCTGCTAGACCTCAAAACCAAATCATACACAACCCATTAGGTCTACAAATGGATAAAAAATTATAAAATCAGATCTCCCATACATAATTTGTTGAAACCTAGGCTTGAACCTCTCATTTCACATGCTTTTCTTCACAAAACTCTTGAGGATGGAAGCTATACCTTCTTTTATTCTCATCCTACTCCCTATTCATGAATCCTAAAATTACAAAAGTATCCATTGGACCTCTTACACAATCTATAGTAATCACAAAAAGTGTAAGAACCCCTTTATTTGGACTACAAAACCCTCAAAAACAGGGTAACCGGGCTATATGCAAAGAAATGAAGCTTTATAACTCAAATTAATGCCTTAAGCCCTCAAATCAGATTCAAATCAAATCTAACACATATGTTCACGACATGTAATTGATTTCAAATCAAAATATGGTTGTATGTGACTGTACAGTGCTGCAAAATAGGAAAAATACATAAAGTTTTAAGAAAAACAAAGATTTTGGAATGTCAAGAGCTTGTATTTTAAATCCTCAACCATCAACAACCTTTACAATGAGAAATTTATGCCTTTTAAAGGAATTTACGCATCAACCACTGAACAACCACCTCTACAACTGAATTTTTAATCTTTAATGATCACATGAAACATAAAACACACTAATCTCAAGGTTGTTAACATCACTATTGAAATGTTTTAATTTTTTGACCTTTAAAATGTATTGAAACTCCTAGGACACCTCTAATACCATGATAGTGGCTTGATAATAGCCTTATTATTGACATGACACTAACCTTGCACCCTTTTACATGTAAATTCTCCAATTTTCCTTAAAAAGGCTACAAAATGCTTTAGTGCAAGACTCAAACTCATAACTCAAAACTTCACCTAGAACATGACTAATGGTCTTGAGTGACCTTATTCACAATAAAAAAATCTTGAAATTCCTAAACCAACCTATTCAACTCCCTAATTATCATCACATGATTAAGCATAGAAGTGAGGTGTAGGTGCTCGTGCACCGCTACCCCATCCAAATTTTGCTCACATTACACAAAGCCACAATGTTCCTCCAAGATAAGCCAATAAAATCCTACCTTATGTGTCCTAGTAATCAAATTGGATATGATCCTAAAAATGACATTGTGAAGGGTGATTGGTCTAAAAAATCTAAATGACTTTGAATTTATTTCACTACTATGATCAATGTGTCATCTTTCATGAAATTTCCTAAAACACTATTCATTACGATCATATGTAAATTTCTAGGAGAGCTACAATGGTTGTAACATCATGAATTAAAATTAAACATTAAAAAGTACATCATGAATTAATTCTATAATGTCATAAAAATTTAAAAATATCATGAATTAATTATGTAACCACATAAGTCAAACATAATTTATCAAGAAATTAATATCAAATAGATAATACAATCACATAACTCATACATTTCAATCTCATTGATATTATTCTTGATCCAACTCTTTATCTGTATCATCTAATCCAGATTCAACATTTTAAGGATTGGTCATATCATCATCATCGTCATTGATATCAGTTTCGATAATCTCATCATCCACACGGATATAATCTTCATGAACATTAACTCCTACATCATCATGATCTAGTTCCTCCTCTTCAAAATCTTCATCGAGCACATCATCAACTAATTGTTGATCCTAATCATCATCTATATCATCTTCTAGTTCTTTGGTATCTTCTTCTTCCACCACATTATACTTTACCGACCTTCCTCTTGGATCATGTCTAAAAGAAAATGACCAACCCAGTTTACCTGGAACCTTTGAGTAAAATACCTTCTCACATTGGCTTGGAAGAACATAGGACTCATTTCTAGCTCACTCAATCGAACTTGTATTAACCGTGGTAAAACCATTATCATGTTCAATAACAATTCTCTCAAGATCATTTTCATTAAATCATAACCTATACCATAGGACAAAAAATAGAACTAGTTTGAAGGACTTAAATTCATACTCAAGTATATCATCCAAAATCCCATAGTATCGATTTTCTAAGACTTCTAGATGTATGTCACTTCTAGATGAAAAATTATTCACCTGAAAGACTATAGTTATCCCAAAATCACAAGTTTTCTTCGTGTCATCCAGCTTTTTGATTTTAAATTTACGAACATTGCACCACATAACCTTGTGGTGTTTCACCTGCAATATGTCAAACATGTAAATATTATTGAAATATCGTTAGTTGATAAACATATTTATTCTTGGCCGAGTGTATGCAAAGAAAAAAATCTCAACATATATATAAATCAATATAATTGAAAATAATTAAATAATATGGGTGATTAATATACTTGTACGTACCTATTTATCTCTTATACCATATGCTAAATCAATTTCCCTTGGTGTAACATTGGAATCTCCATTACGATGAGCTTCTTTAACCAATGAAGCCACGCATTCCCATGTTAATGCATGACCAAATTGTTGACATCGTTCAATCCATACCATCATCCAATCAATATTGTTTGCAACATACAAATGTAGTGCATCCCACTCTCGACCAACTATATCAAAAAAAATTGAAATTCACAAATGATGTATAATTATTTAATGACCACAGTATATGACCTTAATTTATAACTGATGTATATTGAAGATTAATAATTAAATAAGTACAATATACATAAAAACAAAATGTAAAATGTATTCTAATTAATCTCCATGACCATCTTATAATTACCTATCACTTTCCACAATCTACTTTTCCCCATCAGGTCCCTTCAAATTTGTTAATGGAGTTGGGATCCCAAATGAGATCTACATAGATCTTTGTTGTAAACTTAGGAAGATATTCAATAATGTACACCATTGTCCGATATACCATATATCCCTCCACCATAGAACCCTCAGGATGTGCTCTTTGTCTAACCAAAGCCTTCAAAAATTTCAAGTGCCTCTCAACCATCCACATTGACCTTGTGTATACAGGTCCACACAATTCAATCTCCTCAACTTGGTGTATGAGGTAGTGTTCTTGTGCATTGAAAAATGTCAAAGGTAGACACTTTTGCATTTCACACATTGGACGAGGAATTTTTCTCTTCCAATAATTTATATCTTCTTTATGGATTTGTTTAGATGACAACCATCTACAAGTGATTCAAGGCACAAATATATTAACAAGATTTAACAAAAATATACAATATATTGCATAACAAGTAAAACAAATGGAAATTATAAGATCTATACAACGAATTAAACAAATATCGCTACTTACCTCATGTATTTTTCAAGATCATATATAACTTGCTTGACCTTGTTGTTGAAGTTGTCTAGGAGAGATAGAGGTAGAATGTACTACAACAATTATAAAATGATATTTTCATTATTTTTCCAAAAGTAGTAAACATAATACAATGAAAAGTAAATGTAGTATACAAATATATATATAATATACCAGAATAATTACCTTAATGAAGGTATGTCAATCATGCATTTTCATCCCTCACCCAAATTCACCTTTCTTTGTTATGATCTTGTTTATGTTCACATAAAATTCTGTGGGAAATCAAATTTTTTGTATGACTTCTTTTATAGCATTACTTTACTGCTTCATTAATAACCAAGGAAGGGCACATATTAATTTGGTATCCATCGCTATTTAATTGAATGGAATTTTTCATTGCATGATTGGCTTTCTGAATGTCACTACAAATTTTGACAATTTTTTCTTTGTCATGCTTTCCATCCAATATTTTTCATAACGTTTCCATTATATTCTTTCTGATATGCATTTTATCAAACAAATGCACAATTTGTAGTTGCTCATAGTAGGGAAACCTACTAAATTGTTTGGGATAACTTTTCAGTCCCTATGGAAGTCGTCCATTAATGCCTTGATGACCTTCATGAAGCATATAAGCTAAACAAATTAACAACAACAATCATCGTCAATTACAACATGAGTAAACACAACACAATATAAAAATATAAATTCCAAACATATCATATATGATAGATAAATAGTTTGATCCAATGTATAACCTTGACGATTAATTCTATTATATTCCAACTTCCATAGGCGAGGTGTCATTCTTTGTGGTTTTGATGTAGCCTCTTATTTCCCATTGCAAATATGTTTTTCAATAGTTCGATACTTATTATTTCTATGGAGGAAGTGCCTATACTCATCAAACACCTGCTTTCCTAAACTTGTTGAACGATGAGATTTAATCTTTGGACCACAAATTGGACATGCAAATTTTTCCTTTGTTTGAAGACCTGCAAGATCATATATAATTGGATTAAATATGTCAATTTTGATAATTATGTATAATGAATAGATTATTTTAAAAAAATGCATGATATCTACTTCATAAAATTAAATATCGTTAAAGTGCAGTCGAACGTTATAACATACCACAAAAATGTGTTAGCCCTGGGGCATCATGAATTGTCCATACAAGTATTGCATGGAATTGAAATTGTCTTTGTCCTATTGGTCTAGATACATCATACATAGTGACGCCATTCCATAACTTTAGTAACTTGTCGATAAGAGGCTCGATATATACATTCATATCTTTAACTTGGTACTTACCTAGTTGAATGAATATAAAAATTACATAATTATTATAACCATTTTACTGCAATATATATAAATTAATGTACATGACTATTAAATAAAAAAAATATGTCATTATGCAAAAAATAAGAAAAATGAGATGCTACTACTTTAAAGAAAAATGATGTAAACAAATACCTGGAACAATCATTGCCAACATTATGTGCTCCCTCTTTATTGACATCCATGGAGGAATGTTATTGTTGATAACAAAAATAGGCCACACCAAGTAAATAGATCTCAGCTCTCCAAATGGAGTGACATCGTCTACTACCAATTAAAGCCTGAGATTACGAGGTTCTTCTTTAAAGTGTGGCCATTATTCCTCCATGTCCCTAAATGCAGAACCATTCGTAGGCATTCGAAGAATGTCATCTCCACTTCTATTTCATGCATGGAAAAATTACGCTAAGCTTTTGCACCTAAATAATCATTGCATACGTGGAATAATGGGAATATAATGAAGAACCTTGTGAGGCATCTTTTTTGTTAGTTGATCTATTTGATATCTACTGATATGACATTCTGGGCATTCTGTTGCAGATTCATGTTGTTTATGATATATATTTGATCATTGGGACATGCATCTATTGCTTGATACTCCATTCCAATATCTTTCATAATTCCAGATAAATCTCAATATGAGCGAGGTAAAATATTTGATGGTGGTAACAAAAATTCACCAATAAATCTACAACAAAAAATAATTTGTTAATATAAAGAATATTAATGGTACATATTTCATCATTTATTTACTAGTGATGAACTAACAACAATTAAAATAGATGAAAAAATATGACATGTATGACATACCTTAACATCCATGAGATTTCTATGTTGGATAAACCATTCATAACCTTCAAGTTCACCAACAACAATACAACATAGAAAAGAGTTGTTTGGGAGCCTTCATAAAGGGGCTCATATGCCTTCTCAAGTACAGGTAAATCATGAACATCATCAAAGTCATCTTGATCATCATGATCAGTTGTGCCACTAAATGTGTTATGGATCAATGTATTTGTACCATCATCTTCAATTGTGTTTTTTGACTCAAAGTGTGTGTTGGGGAGGCTGTACGACCTCCGTGGCAAAAAAAAATTGCCTTCCGGATCAAGTCCTCATAAATCAACCAAATGATAGGTTTCCTAAGGTTTTTTGTCCGTTGTGAACATGATGGTGACCTCTGTTCATGCTCAAAATTCTCTAAAACATTAGCTACCTCTAAAGCTTGCAAAAAATCACCAAGCTTGAAACCCTCACAGATTTCAACAATGACTAAAATCATAAAAATAAAATCCAATCCTGACTTTTTCCAGCGCTCTAAATCAAATGGTGAAGCTCGATCTAATCCAAAACACTGCATAAATGAACTCAAGGAATGATACCCTTGAACGAACTCTGTAATGATTTTCTCAAAAATCTGAGAAGGGACTACATATCAAGGCTTTGATACCATGTTAGAAACCAAGATCAGACATGTAAACCAAAAGACCTTCCAGAGAAGAGAAAAATAATAAAAAGCAAGAGATTTGCATGAAGATGTGTAGATTGATGTATTCAAAATTAAGAAATTACATTAGATGATTTGCTTTATAAAAGCAATGTATGCAACTCTAATGTTGACCTAAAAGGGAAACACTAGTGTGCACACTTAATAATTAATCAATTATTAATGTGCCTAAGTTTAGCTTAAGTAACTAAAGGAATAAGTGACTTAATTAATTAAGTGTAATAACTTATTACTCTAACATCTTCCATAGGATCATTAACTTCATCTTCGATATTCACATCTCCATGTTCCTCCACTTGCGAAACCACATTCTTTGAGCTGTTATAATCCATATCATGTGCCCTAGGGCACCCCACCTTTATAATAATGATAGACATAAATAAAACATGATCATGATCAAGTGATTTTATATATATATAAAATGTTAAAACGATATAAACATTTACAAATTCAATCAATATAAACACATATAATGAACAACTTACCAATGGATGATAATCATGCCCCCCTTCAATGTGACCATGTTTCCTACAATGTTTCTCAGCTGTTGTGATTAAAAGTCTTCTCATCTTTAAGCCCTTGCAATTATTGCAAGGACAATAACATTTTCCATCACCCTTTCTTTTTAATCTAGCCCACAATCTATCAAGTGTCTCTTTATTTTGTTTTGGACTAATATTATCTAACATGATTTTTCTTTACCAAGCTTGAATATTTAGATCTTCAAAAAATATCAAATTCACACTCCAATAATTTTTTAATCATAGACAAGTAACAAAATCTAACAATTCGGATATTTTACACCCAAAAAAATTTGGCATGCAACCACCCTTGCAAAAGAGAAGATATTATGAAGTTAATGACCCCAAAAAAAACTTTAAACTGCTAATTCCATAACTTATTAAATTCCGATTTTACTATGATTTCCAACCATTAGTCTCCTAAAATCAAAATATTGCACTTGCACAACAAAATCTAGAAATGAAATTCTGAAAATGCACAATTCTAAAAATGGAATCTAATGAGATGTTGCTTTAAAATATAATTTTCAATGCTAGAAGTACAAATCTGACTTCATAAATGAATTTTGGAAAAAGACAATGACTACCCTCAACCTAGCGATAATAGCAAAAAATTGTCGCAATAAATAGTCGAACTCACTTTTATTTATTTTTGTCGAACTCATTCTTATTTATTTTCGTCGAACTCACTTTTATTTATTTTCGTAAAACTCACTTTTATTTATTTTCATCAAAATTTCGACGCAAAATCTTCGTCAAAATTTCAACAAAAACTCAAGTTCGTTGAAATTTCGACGAACGTCGGGGATAAATTTTAAAAATTTGAAAATTACACATTAAATATCACAAGTACCTGGCAATACATCTAATTATACATCTTTCGTCAAAAAAATTCATCGAATTTTGCAGCCAAATGAGTTACTGAATGCCAAAGGGGGAGATTGTTGGAAGTATGGAGAAGATTAGCCTTATGTTGTAATTGATTTCACCATGTTGGTTTGGTACCTTGAACCAGTGTGTAGATCAAGCTTATCTCATCCGGTATTTAATCCAGTGTTTTGGTCCGCATATTATCTCTAGCAATCATTATGGATTAAGGTTTTTGGAAAAGGCTTATGATCATTGGAAGTGGGTATATATGTATTCTCGGATGTTCATATGTTTGGATGATGTGCTAGCATTAGCTTTTGAGATTGTTTTTTTTATTAGGTTAATCATGGCCAACCTAATAATCAGTTAATAGCTTAACATGAATTGTGGTTATATATGTGACTTAGCTTTGGTCCTAGCCGACATAATATTGCATGACCCAGTTGAATTAATTTTGGAGAAGCTTTATAAGAATTGTATCCAATTAGGCTGACTTAATTGATGCATATAGATATATCAGGTATATATGCAAGATGGTTTGAAGATGAATTGATGTGAAGGAGAAGTGTGTGTGTACATATGGTGATAAGTGAAGTGTGAAAATATAATGTTGAAGATTAGTCTATTTTCATGTGAATGAATACTCCAAGCACCAAAGGAACTGAATCTACGCTTGTGGTGTAACTTCATCAGTTCAATTTCGTCGGTTAGCCATTTTTGTTTCTATAATTTTTGTAGGCAGTGAGCCTCCTTGTGTGGATAGTAAGTCCTTGTAAGCAGTGAGCTTTTGTATCTGGCAATGAGCCTCTTTTGTAACCGGTATTCAAATAACTATTTATTGTGAGCTAATCCTCACCATGGTTTTTCCTTCATTGGGGTTTCCACGTAAAAATCTGGTGTTCTTGTGTTGTGGAATTTCATGTTCTATTTTTCTCTTATCTGTGTTATGCAGTAAAGTAATTAAAGATGGTTGTTCAATAAGTTTCAAAATATGTTGATTCACCCCCCTCTCAGTATCTTGAATATTTAACAAATGTTTGTTGCATGTGTAACCATTGTAACACTATATATTTTATCATCAAATATGATTATAGCTATTTACCCTATTTATCAAAAAAAATGTTGTTCCACTAAAAAAATCATTGAATATGTTCTTCACTCCTCAAAATATTCTTGTCATGAAATTTTCCTATTTTTTATATAATGCTTGTGTTGAAAATAGTAATTCAAAAACTTTATTGTAATTTTATTATCAGATTTATCTATTGTATAATAGAATGTCATGTTTACTTTTATTTTAAAAACCTAAATTAGAATAGTAGCCATGATATTAGTGGCAAACGAATAAAAATGGCAGGTTGATATAGTCCATAATATAAACTTAACAATGACCAATTATATTAATGTTTTACAATTATTGGTTTATGCTAAATTGGTTATTTTCTATTCAAATGCTAAATTTCTCAATATATTACAATACATCTTGTATATGAGATCAAAATAACATATGCAAACATTGTGCATCACAATGTGGATGCAACACAAACTATCTACTGATGGCTATTCCTGTCACTCATATTTTTTGGAATTGTGGATGCTAAAGCTGCACAAGATTAAACATCAATTCTAATCTAAATAAAACAACAAAGAACGATAAGTAAGCATGATTAATCTAAAGTAATAAAAACTAGAATGATCTCACCGAATATGCAAATACTTCCTCGATTTATCTCAATTGCCCTTCTCCATCTTGCTATATTGTTATTCTTGCCCTTAGATATTTGTGTGTTTGAATGCAAGCATAACTTCATCGAGTGTCTCAACAAAATATCGAAGATTGTTTCTTCTCAATAGTGTATAATGATTTCGGGAGGAGGAATAATGATAATGACAGGTCATTTTATAGATTTTGTGTTTTCGAACAATCGGCTCAGATTGAAAGAGAGATCGAAAGATGAGATTGATGAATGCCATGTGATGTGAGTTTTGTCTCAGATAGAACGTTAGTTAGACCACGAGTCAGGAAAGACAAAAAATAGAACAAGATCTTAATCTTCAGTTAAGAATCTTTGAAAATAGAAGAAATAGACTTTGAATGTCAAAGGCAAAGTCAGAACTCGAAGATGAGGAATTTGAATGCATAATTAAATTAATTAATTAAATAAAAGATATTTAATTAATAAATGCATACATGCATATGAGTTAGAACTAGTTAATCGACTAGTTGTGACAGAGAGTCTTCCTGCAGAGATGATCAGCAGTTGAATTCAGAGATAACTCGAGAACTAAAAATAGATCTTGAGTAAGAAGGTGAGTGGATGATTAGATAACTAATGATAAAGGAATGTGACATAAATGAATTAAATGTTAATTTAATTCAACATTCAAAGATAGAAGATTTAATTAAATAAATAAAGTAATTTATTTAATTTGACTTTTGAAAAGGGTGGAATTGAATAATTAAATAATAAATATTTAATTATAGTTGAAAAGGGGGTTAAATGAATAATTAAATAAAGATATTTAATTATAGTTGACATATGATAAAAAGAGGGTTTAATTAAATAATACATATTTAATTAAGAAGGAAGAATTAATTAGTTAGGGACATAATTAAACAAATATGATTTATTTAATTATCCAAGTTGAATAAAGGTCATTTATGAATTAATGAATTAATTAAAAAGGGATATTTAATTAATAGAGGAAATGTGTTAGAAAAGGTAATTAAATAATTGACATTATTTAATAATGACCGCGGACTATAGAAAATTATATTGAATATGTACTCGCAGGCCTAGACCAATTTTAGGTGTCTACAGTTTGCCCCTCTTTGATACAATGTTGGTACGACGTTGTGTCAAAGAAAATATGCCCCGGTCATGCCTCAACGTGAAATGGGTTAGGGTATGCCCCAGTGAAAGGTAGAATGACAAGGAGGTAGTGGTATGCCCCCTCGAGAGGATAGACGGGTTTGAAGAACATGAGTGTGCTCTCGAAATGGATAGATAATGGTGGTGAAGATGCAAAAAAGAAGAAATGTTAGCATGGATGATTTCAGAATGTTAATAAGAAACAATTAAGTTTGATTGATTGAGAAAAAGACATAATCTTCGATATATTACCAAATACGCTATACTTGCTTGTTATCATCATTGGGTGGGACATGACACAGATGGATAGTACACACTATGATATGAGAGAGACCATAGTGTACAAAGTCATCCATCTATGAAAAACAGACAGTCGTAGACAAGGATTGTGTCTTAACTCAGACTAAGGACAAGATTGCCCCAGTCATTTTGTCAAGACAAACCACAGACAACAAACAAATAAAAGACGGGTCATGAGACGTCATTGCTCCTCTAAATCCTTGATAGGACATCCTTGAGGAAACTGGTAACATGACTCAAAAACCAATGTTAAAAAGGTAGTTGACAGACAGCAACCAAAGAAAAAGAATCCTGAGACGTCATTGCTTCTCTAAATCCTTCAAAGGACATCCTTGAGAAAGCTAGTAACAGGATCTTGCACAAATCGATAAAAAGATAAGACAAAATAAGATATAAAGTCATAAAGCCAAATAAATGTATTCGCCAAAACTTGATCTTGTGGGATTGTTTGATGTTGATGTTTGACATAGCGTAATGTGAGAGAATGACACATACCGCATAAGACGTTGAGTCTGGTTTTGACTTGGTGACTTTTGTATAAGGCATGACAAAGCCTGGTTTCAGTAAGAAACGTGTCGTATAAGATGTTGGAGTCTGATGACGTTGAAGTGACAAGCCACATGAGACTATGACAAATTGATGACGTCTATTGACAAGAAAGACATATCTTGCGTAAGACATGGGTTGATCACTTTTGACAATGTGTTTTATATTGACTTGATGACTTGTTGAGATGATTTACCTTGTTGTTGCATGACTTGTTTGGATTCCTTGACTGATAAAAATGTGTACATGTAGACAGTGTTTGATATGAGACGATACCTTAAACTATGATATGTAACGTGTGTGATAGTGATTGTGAATGAACCCTATTGGACTGACCTAGTGTGGTCTCGGGAGCTCATCAATTGATTAGCCTTGCCTACATTGTACACGCAAAGACCTCGTAGTTCGACACGACTAATGACTTTGTATATACAAACCGTCATGATTTAAATGTGTGAGACATGAAAAACCTAGACTGACAGACTTAATGCCTTGGGGGCACATCGATTGATGGCCTTGCCTATGTCCCAGTCGCAGAGGCAACGTAGTTCGACTATGTCTATGACTGACTTAACATGACTGACTTGACATGATTGACTAGACATGACTGATATGACATGATGGACTAGACATGATTGACCTAACTCTGTTTTTGGGATTTTCTAACATTTTTTCAATTTTTTTGGATTTTTGATGTTTTCTAATGTTTTTTTTTTTTGGGGATTTTTTAGGACATTTTCGATGGCATGACGTTATGTACAAAGTGTTAGGGCATAGAAAAAGGATTTTCCCCCAGTTGGGAATAGGATTTGGAAGATGGAATGGATCATATGATGGAATGGACATTTAGATGTCAAAATGATGGATAGGACAACCATTTATTATGAGTAATGGTGAAAAAGTCTGATTAGAATGATGGTAGACGGAAGAGTGAGCTTACATACACATGGTGCCTGTTTGCCAGGTTTTCACCATGGTACTTATCCATAGCGCCACTGAAGCGGTTTTCACTAGTGGAAGGATTTATTTCTCTTTACTTTTTTTGATTTTCTCAATTTTTTTGGTGTTACAAAGACATCCTTGTTTGCCAGGTTTTCATCAAGGTAACCATTTTTATTTTTTTTCATTTTTTTTGTATTTTTCCAGATTAAGACACAGATTATTGGAGACTTAAGCATAGAACCTCTTTAGATGTAGACTGTTGATAGGGGACAAAAGTAGTTCTCCTTCAGGAGTAGAGAGTTGGTACACTCCTGATCCAAAGGCTTCTATGACAATGTATGGCCCCAACCAGTTAGGCTCAAACTTTCCTAGTTTCTCGCATTCAACTTGATTCTTAGGATTCTCCATTAATACTAGGCCACCAATGTCAAAGTGTCTATTGAGAACCTTTTTGTTGTAGCTACAACGAAGACGATTCTAATATGCTTGTAAATGATCTAATGCTTTCTGTCTTTGTTCATCCAGCAATTCTAGCTCTTGTAACCTAGAGACACGGTATTCTTCATCATCGATATGACCCTTCAAGGATACTCATAGAGAAGGTATTTCGACCTCAATAGGTAAGATAGCTTCAGACCCGAATACGATAGAATATGGAGTGGCACCGATGGGAGTACGAATGCTTGTGTGATAAGCCCATAAGGCAGGATTAAGCTATAGGTGCCAGTCATGACCAGCGTCATTGACAGTCTTCTTAAGGATTCTAACAATAGTCTTATTAGATGCCTCAGCTTGGCCATTACCTTGTGGGTAATATGGGGTGGAGAAATGGTGTTTGATATGGAATTCTTCACATAAATGGCGTACTTCTTGGTTCTTGAATGGGCGGACATTGTCTGTGATTATGGATTGAGGCACACCATACCGACAAATGATATAGTTTAGGATAAACTTAGATATTTGTGTGCCGGTTATGTATGTCATAGGGATGGCTTCGATCCATTTCGTGAAGTATTTGGTAGTGGTGATGATGAATTTATGGCTATTTGATGATGGAGGGTGTATCTTACCTATGAGGTCGAGTCCCCATTGGGCGAAGGGCCATGGTGAAGTAATTGGATGAAGCTCTTGCATTGGCACTCTTATCAAGTCTCCATGTATTTGACATTGTCTACATTTCTTTACAAAGACGTATGAGTCTTTCTCCATCGTAGGCCAATAGTAACCCAGTCTCATAATCTTGTGGGCTAGAGTGGGACCACTCGAATGAGATCCACATATACCCTTGTGTATCGCTCACAAAGTTGTTTGTGCTTCCTTAGCATCGAGACATCTCATTAGTGCGTTATCTAAGGTACGTCTATATAGGGTTTCTTCGATGATGGTTTAATTGGCTGACTTTCAGATGAATGTTCGAAGTTGATTATTGGACAAATCTTGAGGTAGGGTTTGGTCAGTGAGGTAATCGAATATGTCTTTATACCAAGGAGACGTAGGACCAACAATGGTACACACTATCGCAATATCAGGGACATCATAAGCGGGGATCAAAAGTTGTTCAACCAGGAACTCGAACTTAGGCACATTACTTGGGATATCCAACAAAGAACCCACGGTTGCCATTGCATTTGCAGCTCTATTTTGGATACGTGGTATTTGTTGAAAAGTTATGTCATTGAAATACTGTTTGAAACTGTCAGCCATCCTCTTGTAAGTTGCAAGCTTCTCATCCTTAGTCTTGTAATCATCATTCACCTGTCGGATTACCAGTTGAGAGTCACCAAAGACATGTAGGCTCTTAATGTTCCATTGAGCTGCCATTTTTAAACCTGTCACTAAGGCTTTGTATTCTGCTATATTATTTGTACAAGGAAATGTGATCTTGAATGATTTAGGAATGGTTCACCTTGAGGTGTGACAAATAAGATACCAGCCCCTGAACCATGATTTGTATGTGATCCATCAAAGTATAGTTTCCACTTAGTTTTAACCTCAAGGTTGAAGAGAAATTCATCTGGAAAATCTGCTACTAATGGATGATATACCTTTATAGGTGCATCTTCCAGTTGATCTGCAATGACCTGTCCTTTTATTGCCTTCCTTTTGACATGCTGAATGTCATACTTGCTAAGTATCATGACCCATTTAGCCAATCGGCCTGTTAAAGCTACCTTACTTAGGAGGTATTTAAGTGGGTCAATTTTTGCAATCAACATGGTTTGTTGATTGAGCATATAGTGCCTAAGTTTTTGGGTAGCAAAGACTACTGCAAGACAAGCACATTCTATGTTGTTATAATTCAATTCATAGCCCACTAAGGTTCGACTGATATAATAAACTGCTCTCTCGTGACCTTGATCATCTTGTTGTGTGAGAAGAGCCCCTAATGCCGATTGAGTTGCTGAGATGTAAAGTATTAATGGTTTCCCCTCTATAGGTGGTATTAGGACTGGTGGAGTAAGCAAATAGTCCTTGATTTTTTGAAAGGCCTCTTGACATTTAGGTGTCCACACAAATGGCACTCCTTTTTTGAGTAAATGCTGAAATGGATGTATTTTATCTGCCAATCGTACTATGAAACACCTAATGGATTGTAATCTCCCCAGTAGGGTTCTGAGTTGACCAATGTTGGTTGGAGGAGGCATTTCTATGATTGCTCTTACCTTTTATGGATCTACTTCAATGCCTCTGTGAGAGATGATATACCCTAACAGCTTCTCTGATTTCACTCCAAAGACACACTTCTTCAGATTGAGCCTGACATTGTAGTTTTCTAACCTCTGGAATATCTTGTCCAACACCTTCAAATGATCTTCCTTGTTTCTGACTTGGCTATTATATCATCGACATAATCTTCCATGAATGTATGTACAAAGTCATGAAAAATCATAGTCATTGCTCGTTGGTAAGTGGCTCCTACATTCTTAAGGCCAAATGGCATAACATTCCAACAATATGTGCCCCATGGACATGTGAAAGTTGTCTTATGTTGATCTTCAGGTGCTATCTTTATCTGGTTATATCCAGAGAAACCATCCATAAGGGAGAGCATCTCATACCCTGTAGTAAGGTCTACTATCATGTCGATATCTGGCAACGGGATGTCATCTTTAGGACATGCCTTGTTGATGTCTCTAAAGTCAGTGCAAATTCGAATGCCCCTAGTTGGCTTAGTCACTAGTACTAGATTTGATATCCAATCCGCATAGTCTATTGTCCTTATGAATCCCACGTCCAATAGTTTCTTAATTTCTACCTTAACCAATAGAGCAATTTGTGGATGCATCTTCCTTAGTTTTTGTTTGACTGGTTTGATACCTGGCTGGAGTGGTAAATGATGCAATATCAGGTCTAGATCCAACCCAGGCATGTCAGCATATGACCATGTGAAGTTTACTTGTCTCTTTTTGAAAAAGTCTTTGAACTCATGTTGTTCTGTCTTTGATAAAGAAGCCACAAAATATACTATCTGAGGATTCTCTTTTGTTCCTATGTTGACTGTGACAGCCTTTTCCACTAACATGGGTGACTTTTCCTGTGCAACGGGGAGAATATTTAAACCTTGAAAAAGTCTTTGAACTCATGTTGTTCTGTCTCTGATAAAGAAGCCGCAAAATATACTATCTGAGGATTATCTTCTATTCCTATGTTGACTGCGATAGCCTCTTCCACTAACATGGGTGACTTTTCCTGTGCAACGGGGAGAATATTTAAACCTCTATCCTTGGGTGCCTCAAAGAGGTTTTCTCCCTCGGATACATCCTTTATTTTGTCTTTTTATTGGTCCAAAGGTGCCTCTCGATTTTCACCTAGGGACTCATCATTTTTATTTTCATTTTCATTTTCATTTTTGCAACTAGAGGTGTAAATAGACTCCCCGAAATATGCTTTATCATCCAAGTCTATGGTAAAACCTACCTTATGATCCCCTCTAGGTATACCTTCTCTAAGTCCCATGAAATCAGCAATTGCTTCATCGTTCTCGAATGTATCTATGATAGGTGTACCTTGTTGATCCCAGTCGATGAGTTCAGGATATACAAGGGGCATGTCATCATCAGAGTTTATAAGAGTAACTGCTGACAAGGTGAATATAGACTGGTTGACATCGTTGCAGAAGTTTTGGACTAACTCCTTGTTTTTCTTCCTAGGGATAGGTATATTCTGTTGTGGGACAATGGTGAGGGTAGATTCATCAGAAGATGGCTTGTAAAGTGCCCAAGATGCATGATCAAGGGTTTCCCAATAATAGTTCTTTTGCCATTCTTCTTTAGACAAGTGTTTCTTAGGACAAGGACTAGACTGTTTTGATATAGGTTTCACATTGAGGTCCAACTCTTCAAATAATGTGTCTATGTTCATGGTACTAGTAGATGAGAGAGACTCACATTCACCATCGCTTGAGTAAGGGGATTCATCATAGACTGGAGGTTTGTCATAAACTCGGGGTAGGTCACAAACTAGGGGAAGTGGTTCATGAGATGTCTCGATGTCTGGATAATCATTCACTTCCTCTTGAAACGTTGACGAGGTCCCAGGAAACCCAATTCTAAGCAGTTCACACCCTAGCCCTAGATACTTCAGTCATGGGTAAACAGTAATTGGTTCTGTCCTTCCATTTTGATATAGTCCTAACCCACTATGCCCATCATAGCCTTCATTTTGCATTATCTTAAATCCTTTTCGATATTGGTCCTTGGCTATTTGAATAGATGGAGAGGGGTATTCATGTTCTTCTTGATACAACCAGGAATCAGCTTGATCCACAATCTCTTCACTTAACTCTCCCCATTTTGTTAATGTCATTGTAGGGGCAACATGAAATGTGACCATAGACTATCTTCTATCCGCCATGGTTAGGCCATATGCTTTAGGTGGAATCAGTTCACTAACACTGTATGATGCCTTTATATTATACTCACCATAGCCCTTGTCTTGGATCTCAAGTTTTGGAGTGGATGATGGTGGTTTGAATGAAATGGACATAGTGAGACATGATGGGTCAACATATTGGGATAGAGTGGATGATGAAGCCTGTTGATTAACAGGCACTTCTCAGTGTGGAAGATCCCTTAGGTTTGTACAATAGTGGAAAGGATCTGGATCACCATCAATGGTGATCTCTATGCCATTATAGGGGAATTTGAGACACTGGTGGTATGTTGAAGGTACCACTTTCATTGTGTGTATCCAAGGTCTACCTAACAACAAGTTGTATGGAAGGGTGAGATCCAAGACTTGGAAGCTGGTGTTCATGATTGCTAGGCCAATTCGAATAGGGAGTGTGACAAATCCTTTGGACGATCTTTCCTCATCATCGTAAGCCTTGATGACTATACTCTTAGAGGTATCTACACAATATTCTGAGAATCCTAATGCCTTAACCAGTTTAAGGGTACACAGGTTCAAACCTGCTCCTCCATCTACCAAGACTTGTCGGACTTTGTTTTGATGGACTAAGACTTCAAGATGTAAGGGGTCATTGTGATCTGACTTTTCAGTTGAGTAGTCTTGTTGTGAAAATGTAGCATGATGCGAGTTGGTCAAATATCCCACCATCTCTTCGAAATTATTGACATCTAAATCTATAGGAACAGTTGTATTCTGTAGAGCTTTGTCAAGAATGGACCGATGTTGAGGTGATAAGGTCAATAATTCCAAGATAGATATTTGCGCGGGGGTTTTACTCAATTGATCGAGAAGGTTGTACTTGAACTTGGAACTTTGCATAGATGGATCAGAAGAAGGACCAAGAATAGTAATCTTAGTTATGTGTGTGGTTATATTACATTCTGGATGCTTCTTGATGGAGAAAGTGTTGACATTCTCGTTTGCGGCTCAAAGGTGTTTTATGATCTTTACTTTACCATAGTCATACTTGGTATTGTTATAGTTGGCCGATGGATTATTCTGGGGTCCTGAACGGGAGGCTTTTCCTTTTGTGTGGTCATGTAAGGGGTCCGTGAAGACCTTATGATTACTATTCTTAGTGTTTTTCTGCCCATCAACCTCTATAGTTCCGTTTTCAACAAAGTCTTGTAGGATGTTCTTTAATTGGCGACATTGTTGGAGGTTGTGCCCTTTCATTCGATGATAGTCGTAGAAAGCGTCATCGACCCACCATGAAGGTTTGAATTGTCCAAGATCGTACTCTCTTGGTTCCAATGGTTTGATAAGATTATGTTTGACCAATTCTTTGAAGACTACCTCAATTGGTTGCCCTAAAGGTGTAAATTCTCGTGTTGGAAATCTCCTTTGTTGTGGTCTTTATTGTGAGTTCTGGACATAGTTAGCTATTTGATCAGGAATGTTCATCATGTCTACTTGTTGATTGTATCCTCTAAGTGTGATAACCGGTCCAGTATGTATGTGCTTAGCATCAACTATGTCATCATTTGTGACATTCTTGTTCCTAGACTAGAATTTGTTTCTATCATTCGACACATTTTGTTGTTGGACAATCGGGCTCTTGCTTGGTACTTTGATTTCGCCTTTGTCAATAAGGCCTTTTTCAAGGATGATCCCCTTTTGTACCAAGTCAATGAATGAAGTGCAACAGTGTACCCGTAAGTCACCTCTCAATTTGGGGTTGATGTTTTCGAGGAAGATAGTGACCTTTTGTTTTTCAGGTATTTCGACGGGACAGCAGCTAGCTAGACTCCTCCATCTCTGGAAGAAAGTGATAAATGTCTCGCCATCTTCTTGTGTTGTGTGGCACAAGGTTGCTATGGTTACTTCGTTGTCTATGTTAAAGGAAAAATGTTCAACAAACTTTTCAGCCAATTCCACCCAGGATCGTATACCGTATGGCAATTTGGAAAACCATTCCAACGCTATCCTTATGATGGTTCATGGAAATAGGCACATCAAGTAAGTGGGGTCATACGATATGTCCATGCATGTCATTGAAAAATCTCTAATATGTTCTATAGGATTCTTCCTCCCATTATACTTAGGCAAATTTGGTATAATGTATCCATGGGGGAAAGGTGTCATATAGAGTGCTTTGTAAAATGGGCATGGACATAGGTCTTGTGCTGATATAGTTCATTTTCCTAACATAGACATGTCATCCATCTTTTGTTGTAGAGTTTGCATTTGGTTTTGAAGGATGTCAACTTGTGTCAAGGACATGGTGTTCATGTTATTTGGATCAATGTAGATGTTCTGATACGCCATGTTTTGTGACGGGTTATGATTGGGCGAGGGGATATATCCTGTCAAAATATTCTAATTCGGGATAGGGATATTCCCTATCTGAATTGTTTGATTCGGTATAGGAATGCTTCCTGTTTGAATTGTCTGGTTTGGAATAGGAATATTTCCGCCAACCTTGGTTCTCTTACCAGTCGTGTTCGTGCCAAAGGGGTTGGAGGAAGTTGCTCCCGCAATGAATTGTAAACCTTGTGTTATGTTAAAAGGAGTTGGGTTTACAATTGATGATGTTTGTGTTGGTATACCTATTGGTATTGTTATGTTTATTTGAGGAATAGAAACAGTATATGTCACAGTTTGCATTGGTTGAGTTGACTTAGTTGTCAAAGAATGGACATCAAATCCTGGAGGTAGAGTGGCACCTTCTACTAGAAATTTTGCTAAGTAGCATTGTGGATTGTTTAGTAAACACTCATCCATGAAGGTGGAAAACTCAAGATCTTGAACTGCTACATCTATGTCTTCTATGTAAATCTACCCATGTGTGTCCCTAGTGACATGTTTTTCAAGTAAAGGCTTGTGTGGACGTTTGCTTCTTGACGGTTGGTTTCCAAACAGATTGATGAATTTGTTGGGGTCTGTCATTGCTTTGTGTTTCTTTTTAGACCTTGTTTCGACCATGAAAAAGTTTGCTCAAAATGGGTAATGCAAACTATGCCTAAAAACCGATATGACCTATGTCTATGTTTTTGGATTTTTTTTTTTTTTGACAATAAGGATGTTGCTAAAGATCTAAAATGACGTATGATTGGACGGACAATATGCAAAAATTCTAAGTGGACTAATGATGACAAATGAGTCTAGGATGGGTATAACCTACCACCTAATGGAATAAATGCATGCAAAATTTTGTTCCTAATAATGGGACCTAAACGTATGACCAGGACAGTATGACAATGTGAATTTTCCAAAGACAAGGAAAGTTATCTAACTGTGATATGCAATTTCCCAGGGAGTACCTATATGCATGCAAATTAGGATGATTATGACCAAAACGTTTACTATGACCAAGACGTATATGACACCTAATGATGGTAGCTAAGACGTATATGACTCCTAATGATGCAAGGTTTTTGAAAAAATTTAACCAGTTTTTAATCCAAGGTTGATCCTAAAAATCTAAAGCAAATAGTGACAAAGATATTTCAGACTCAGCTTGCGATTTTTTTTTGAAATTTTTCTATTGACAGGCAATTGCAGTTCACCTAACAGTTGCAGTTTTTCCTTTGACATATGTGGTTTTTTTTTAACAGATGTGATTTTTCAACTGACAGATGCGACTTAACAGGGCACATGTGGTTTTTGAACTATCAGATGCGGTTTGCATGCACACATGCAACTCAAAATGTAACAGTTGCAACTCGTTATATGCAGACTATGTAAAATGACTATTTGACAGCCAGATGCAGCATTTCCCCTATCAGATGTGACTCACTATGACACATGCGGTGATTAAACTGACAAATGCGACTCTGATTTTTGAAAATTGAAATTTTCCTGAAAGTTGTTTGACTGACTTGTTTGTTTGATCAAGATTTTGACAAATACAACAAAGAGCAAACACAACAATCAATGTATCTTCCATTTTTGAGATGTAAGGATTGTTAAGACTCGAAAACATGTACAACCTAGGCTTTTAGGACAATACTTGTTAAGTTCTTACTTGGATTTCTCCAGCTACGCATATTTATGGTGAATGACTAGTAGCTTGATCTCATTGGCTCCCCTCCATAGCACTCACTTATATAGGGCAGCCAAGCTACTGTACCCATGAAACTCCCATGGCATACATTTCATTTCCACACATAAACCATAAGAATGTAAGACGGCTCCACAGGGCTAACCTTGTTGCGCCAACAAGTAGGTAGGATTTTGGTAGCTCTACAACAAGGTGTTTAATAAGGGCATTCTATTCATGGGACACTATCCAACGTTGGTGAGAGTCCATTTCTGTCCATCTCGTCGAAATAGTGCACGTGATTCTTGGGTTTTCCTCAAGAATCCACTTTTATATACCGGTTGGAAGTCGCTTGGCTTTAGCGTGTTACCGGTCTGAGTCGTCTTGGGGTGAGTAATTTTTCCCACCAAGACAGACCCAAGTTCTAGAGTCAGCAACTATTTCTCCTACACCCAGGATTGCATGACTGCGCAAGGGGAGAGGATACTTCGGTGTACTGAATCGTAAGGGTTTACAAATATGTGCAAAACACCAAACAAAGAAGACAGTGGTTCTTTTTATTCCAAATGACAATTTTCTATCTATCAAATAGAAAATTCATTTTAATCCCACACGATGATTATCTATCTACCAAACAAAAGCTTATTTAAATAAATTAACACAAAGGCATTAGGTCCTGCATGCAATTTATCAGTACTTCATAATCTTCAGCTTTCGTCCTGCAGAAAAATTGTCTTGGGTTTTAATTGTCTTCAAAGCTTCATCCTGCAAACACTATGTTATTCATTTAGACTTTATTTAGCTCCAAGTTTTTTTTGTCCACTTGATCCAATGTGTGCTTTGAAGTGTTTTTTTTTTTTTTTCTGCACATGCACAAACCGAACAAAGCCAAAACCCTAATAGCTAGTCAAGACAAATCTGATTTTTGAAAATATTTTTGATAGTAAAAATAAAACTATAGAGAACAAACCCATACTTAAATTTCAAGAGCTTTCCAAAAATGTAAATAAATCTAAAAGATTGTCTGTTTTGCACCTGAAATTAATTTTTTATGAAAAATTCATTAAAAAATTATTAAAAATTGAAAACAGATCCAAAAAATCTGATTTTTTCACTAATGGTGCCTAACATAATTTTAAATCTGCATAAAAAAATTTGTGAATAGATCTGCAACTGTTTGTGAGATTCAAGAAAATATCTGTAAAACCATAATTTTCAAAAATCTATTGTTTGAATAAAAAAAATTTATCCAAATTTAAAACTTAAAGAACAGACCCCTATTCAAATTTAAATCTCTTTCTAGAAATGTAAACATACCCAAACAATTTGTCAAATTTCTCTCAAAATTGAAATTTTATGAAAAATAACAAAATAATAATAAAAAATTCAAAACATCACCAAAAAATCTGATTTTTTTCGTGAAAGCTCTTGATAATTTCTTCTACTTGAAAAAAAAATTCGTGAAAAAATATGTAGTCTTTCAAAAGTTATGGTCGAATATGTTGAGTTCACCAAATGTAACTCAAATTTTTTGGAATTGTGGATGCTAAAGCTGCACAAGATTAAACATCAATTCTAATCTAAATAAAACAACAAAGAATGATAAGTAAGCATGATTAATCTAAACTAATAAAAAATAGAATGATCTCACCGAATATGTAAATACTTCCTCGATTTATCTCAATTGCCCTTCTCCATCTTGCTGTATTGTTATTCTTGCCCTCAGATATTTGTGTGTTTGAATGCAAGCATAACTTCGTCGAGTGTCTCAGCAAAATATCGAAGATTGTTTCTTCTCAAAAGTGTATAATGATTTCGAGAGGAGGAATAATGATAATGACAGGCCATTTTATATATTTTGTGTTTTTGAACGACCGACTCAGATTGAAAGAGAGATCAACGGATGAGATTGATGAATGCCATGCGATGTGAGTTTTGTCTCAGATAGAACGTTAGTTAGACCACGAGTCAGGAAAGACTAAAAATAGAACAAGATCTTAATCTTCAGTTAAGAATCTTCGAAAATAGAAGAAATAGACTTTGAATGTCAAAGACAAAGTCAAAACTTGAAGATGAGGAATTTGAATGCATAATTAAATTAATTAATTAAATAAAAGATATTTAATTAATAAATGCATACATGCATATGAGTTAGAACTAGTTAATCGACTAGTTGTGACAGAGAGTCTTCCTGCAAAGATGACCAGTAGTTGAATTCAAAGATAACTCGAGAACTAAAAATAGATCTTGAGTCAGAAGGTGAGTGGACGATTAGATAACTAATGATAAAGGAATGTGACATAAATGAATTAAATGTTAATTTAATTCAACATTCAAAGATAGAAGATTTAATTAAATAAATAAAGTAATTTATTTAATTTGACTTTCGAAAAGGGTGGAAATGAATAATTAAATAATAAATATTTAATTATAGTTGAAAAGGGGGTTAAATGAATAATTAAATAAAGATATTTAATTATAATTGACATATGATAAAAAGAGGGTTTAATTAAATAATACATATTTAATTAAGAAGGAAGAATTAATTAGTTAGGGACATAATTAAACAAATATGATTTATTTAATTATCCAAGTTGAATAAAGGTCATTTATGAATTAATGAATTAATTAAAAAGGGATATTTAATTAATAGAGGAAATGTGTTAGAAAGGGTAATTAAATAATTGACATTATTTAATGATGACCAAAGACTATAGAAAATTATATCGAATATGTACTCGTAGGCCTAGACCAATTTTAGGTATCTACAATGTCATATCAAATCTTTTATAAATTATATAATAGTCTAGCTTAGCAAGAAATAATTGCTCATTTCTATCACAATGACATGCTATTTTCATCTATTTTTGTATTTGTTGAAATTTGCCTACTTATTTTTCTACTCATCCTAGTCAAGAATACTCCTCAAATTCTTATACTATTGCTATGCAATGTAGTAGTTTCCTTCTACTTCTTTGCATAGATTATTGCCAACTCCTTTTCGCCTAAAATATGAGTAGCCAACCATTGATTAAAAACCCAAGAAACTGGAGACACACCAAACTTGACCTTAATATGTCCTGGTGAAATTATCGAATTAAAGTAGACAATGCAAAGAAGAAATAGATACATTGCTAACACAATTAAAATATAAAGATTGTGCAAAGGGAAATCAAGTAACTAAGAAGTAAAACTGAATCAAAAGGGATTCAAATACCATACAAAGTGTAATATTGTAAATTGCACCCCTTGCAATGTCACATACAATCTTGAATCTGATTTAGTGTCCACTCCCTTAGCATCTTGTGTAGGCTCATTTTAGCCCCTACATAAGCCTTTTTTTCCTTCTTAGGATGCTCCAGACCCCTTTTCAGTAGTTACCCTTGTGCATCCACTTTTCATCGAGCTGTGTGTTTTTCCTGTTATCATTTTTTTGTAGCATGATGTGTCTAGACATTAGTGCATCATGTGTGTGTTTGCACGCTACACTAGCATGCTGCAATGATTCAACGTTCAAATGACCATTTTCATGCATGTTTTCCACTTGTCAGCTACTTTTTTTAGTGGTAACGACTCAGGATGCCTTGTAACCGCCCAAGTAGCTTATTTTTGCTTCTCTTCTCTCCTTAAAATCAATCTTTTCAATTCAATTTTTCTCTCTAGCTTCCTTATATCCTTGGATTTGGCATTTCTCTCTTGTTATATTGCTTGTACAACTCCATACAACTTTCTATAATAGCCTCAAGCTCTTAAGCTCTCACAACACCCTTTGTAGTTCTCTTGGCTCTTATAGCTCTGTGTCTCCCTTTTTCGCTTCCTTAAGCCTTGTAGCTTCATCTCCCTTATCTCATGCTTGTGAGTATCTTGGGATTCCATATCCCCTATTAATCACATTCTTACTTTGTGATACGAGTTTTCCTCCTCGAGCAAGGATTACTTTTATCACTCATACTTGGTGGTGCGAGTTCTATTCCTGAAGTGGGTTTTGCTTTCACTACATGCTTTTTCCATTTTGGTTAATTTCTCTCTATCTATCTGGCTATCTGTGGAGGTGGGAACACTGAAACAGGGGTTTGACTAAGGAAAACCCCTATACAACCCCAACACTTTCTCAAAATCTTATGCCTGTAGTTATTGAATACATTCATGTGTTGGAGGCCTCCTCACTTACATGGTTGTGAGTATTTCCTTTCCATCTATCTTATTCTCTTTATCATTTCTATTTCACTTTATTTTAACTTTATCACATTATGTTATTTCCTAGTACTTTTGAAGTTTTCAATAACTAGATTGCTAGTAGTCACTAAGCTATTATCTGTGACATTCTTTCTTTCTGTTCCACACAAATGCTAGCACGCCAGAGAGACATCAGTGTGTCACTATTGTTCGAGACCCGTGCTTCCATCCTTTCACTGAAATCTTGTCAGTCTATCCAAAATATCTTCGTGACTTGCTCTTTCATATTCTAGAACTCTCGCGTTGTTCCTTGAGGTAGTTTAGGGTAGTTCACCCCATGAAGCTCTCTGGATGAAGAGAACTCATGAGTAGAGAATCTCCCTTCTCTAAATTTTGGTGAACTTGACGTGAAACACAATATTTTTAAAAAAACTAGGAATTTATCCATCCCAACTTGGTGGGGTCATAACTTTTGACTCGGTGCTAGGAATTTAGAACCATTTACATCGTTGGAAAGGTTTCCAAGAGGATTAATTCAATCCCTTAAAAGTGTGCATTTGTCAAACCATTTTTAGGGACTGACACAAGTCTCAACCCCATATTCTGCTTAGAAGGCCTCCAAAAATGCAAATTACTAGAACTTAGAAAATACCGAAAAAATTCTAAAAATCTGGATTTTTGGTTTTTAGTTTTGTCATCAACCAACTTGTTTATTCATTATTTATCATATTTTACTTATTATTTTTAAAATGAATTTAATATCTTCTTTTATTAGTTCAATATCTAGTTCTATTCAAAGTGTTAATGTTGTTCCAATTCATGCATGTGATGGTGACTTGGCTTTACCCATCTCACTCAGTGTCTTTGATCCTTCTCATGAAATTACTCTCTCTTTGGAGGATATCTTGTTGTAAGAAGATGAAATCATTGATATCTTTCTTAATGTTAATCTACCATCTCTCCATTCCAATTCACTCTCTTCTAGAGATGGCACATTTGTGAATGATGAATCTCTTCTCTATTCCAATTCACTCTATTCTAGAGATGTTGCATTTGTGAATGATGAATCTCATCTTTTTTCTGATGCACTCTCTTTCAGAGATGATGAATTAGCGAATGATGAACCTCCTTTCACATTTGATCCTCCCTAGATCGATGTTGAGAGTTTTTATTCAAATTTTTTTTCCACTAGTTGTGATGATTCTATAAATGTAATCTATGTCAATGCTACCCCTCAAAGGCCTAAGAGAATGGTCATTTATCTAACTCCAACTAGTCCTCCTAAAAGAATTTTTTCTATTGAAAGTGTCCCATTTGATAGTGATTATCTTGATCTTTCTATGGCTCTCTCTTATAGAGTGGTAGCCCATAGTTATGAGAATAGAATGAATAAACAACCAAGTCTTTCTCAAGCACCTAAACCTACCACTAAAGCACATGGTGATTATGGTCTTGTTGAGAAACTTCGTGTTACTCCAACCAAGATCTCACTGTCGGACTTGCTTCAGTCTGGTCCATTTTATCAAGGCATGCTTTAGGAATCCTTGCAAAAGATTCACTTACCTTCTTCTGCTAGGCCAGAAGATGTTGATGTGTTGATAGCTTATATTCATGCAAATTCGTTGAATATTATGTTCTATCCACACAAACTCCCACCTTTGAAAGTATAGAAGCAAGAAAATCCTTTAATGATTATAGAGCTTTAATAATATTGGTATTAGACGTACTCTCATTGATGTTGATTCGGCGCTCAATGTATGTAGCATTGATCTATTACCTAAGATTAATATTGATTCATCTTCTCTTAATGCTTCTTCTATTGTCATTCGTGGGTTCAATAATGTCGGTCGGCAACCCTTAGGCATGATAGTCTTGCCTTTGAGTTTGGGACCAATTACTGTACCCACCCTTGTATATGTTATGTCAGAAAAGTTACCTTATAACCTTCTTCTTGGTAGACTATGGATTCATGCTATACGTGCAGTCTCGTCTACCTTGCATGAATCCATTAAGTTCATTTGCAATAATCAAGTAGTCACAGTCAAGGTTGACCCTAATGCTATGCAATTATGTGAGATGGCAGGTGTTGGTCAGGTTTTAATTGTGCCTACTCTTATTCCTTCAGTGTATTCTCATGTTTCAATGTTTACTCCAACAATACCTACTACAAAGGATACTCTTGAGGTAGATATCCCTGAAAAAAATCCTTCTGCAGTAAGAAATTTTAAGTCTACATTTTCTCAAGAAAATGCATGTCTCGGTGATGATTGGGGTTCTCTAGGCTTTACAAACTCCTTCAGTGGAGAATGTAAAGTTAACCCAATCCACTTGAGCCTTCCAATAACATCATCCCCACCCACTATCAAAGATTATTATTCTTTTGTGTTGTAGAATAGTGTGAAGATATATTGTAATGTCCATAGTGTTGATCCTCCTTCTGAGGAAGATGATTACGCTTCTACTAAAGAGGATAATGTTGGCAGTCCTATTAAAGAGGATGATGGTGATCCCATAGAGGAGTGTGAATCCCATTTTTGGAATAATTCTCTCTATAAAGATCTTTCTCCTCAAGATTTGCAAGTGTGATATGGCCCTGACTTTAAGCTTGTATCTAAATATGGCTATGGGCGTAAAGGTTGTAAGCATAATGAAAAAGGAATTCATGTCCCTATAAAATGTGCACCTTGCAAGAATAATTTGGGGCTTGGTTGCTCGAATGAAAAATCTAAGAAGAAACCATAGTTGAATGTTGACATGATGTTTTCTCAACCTTGTTCTCACGGATTGGTCCATCCTCCATTGTTTTATATCTTTGTATCTTCTTCTTGTGAGCAGTAAAACTTTTCTCCACAAGAGAAAGGGTTTCTTCCTACTCCTTATCCTTTGTCCAAGCAAGAGTGTATGTTGTTGAGGCTTCTCAAAACCCACTTAATTACTCTTCCTCATCCTACATGCAATAAATCTCATGAAGATGATAATGAAAAAATATTCTTTTTTTGCATACCATCGAGTGCTTGGCCATTCCACTAGTGAATATAATACCTTGAAGGATAAAATACAAAAACTTCATGATTTAGTTGCCATCACTCATTTATTTTATGATACACCTTCATATTCTTCAAATGACAAGCGATATCTAGGTTTACTTCTATCTTGTATGTTCTAAGTATCTTGCATGATTTCCTCCCCTATATGTTGGGGATAGTGATAACTTGTTTTCGATATGTGATTCCTTCTTAAGGACCCCCTCTCTTCTCTATGTATTTCAAATGAAGCATCTCTTGAGTGGACCCCTTCCAATCTTGAAGCTGATGGACCCCCTTTGAAATATTTTCTCTCAAATAAATTATATGGCATCTAGCTTGGGGGCAACCTTACTAGACCTCAATTTTTCAAATAATGCTTTATTTTTTGGCATGTTTTACCTATGGATTAACATGTCTCTTTGCAAGTGCACTTGTAAAGTTGATTTCTAGTCTAACTCTGTGGATTCCCCTTTCACTGGTTTCCCTCATGAGAGAGAACTTGGGGGATGCCTCCTTGAAGGTCTACAGGCTTGTAAGGTGCTTATTTCATTAGGTTTCCCTCATGAGAGAGAGGTTAGGGATGCCTCCTTGCAGGTCTATGAGCCTATAAGGTGATTATTTCATTAGGTTTCCCTCATGAGAGAGAACTTTGGGGATGCCTCCTTATGGGTTTGCAGGCCTGTAAGGTGCTTACTTCTTGGGATTTCCCTCATGAGAGAGAACTTGGGGGGTGCCTCCTTGCAGTTCTATGGGCCTGTAAGGTGCTTGCTTCCCTAGGCTTCCTTCATGAGAGAGAACTTGGGGGAATGCCTTCTTGCAGGTCTGCAAGCCTGTGAGATGCTTTCATCCTATGAGATTTTTCCATCATTGGTCTGAGGGCCTTCAGTGTGCTTTGTGCAACTTCATAGTTTTGTGGAGCTATGGAGTCCTTTTGTTCAAACCTCCTCAACAAAGAGTACCTACAGAGCCATCTATTTTGGAATTTTAATTCCTTTCTCCTTTCTCTTAAATTCTCTTTCTTCTCATTTGTGTATACTAGATCAAAGATATGCATCTTCTTCATCCTAAGTATATGCTCTTTCTCTCTTTGACATTGATTTCTTCCCTACCTTTTAGGTGCATTCTTCTCTTAAAGCGATCAATCCTTAAATTCTTCTCTTTGTTTAAGAATTCTTCTATGTGTTATTTCTTAATTTGGGGACAACGCATAGTACTAAGATAACCTTCTACATCTAGGTCTCTTTCACTTTTCTAACTCAAATCCTTTAGTTTTTTGTGTGTTAACATTGTTGTTTGGTGCAATTTTTTCTTGTCTAACACATTTTTTTTGTAGGTATTCAGCCTAGGGGCATCGTTCCTTGGTTTGAAGAGTTATCTACTTCCTCTACAATATCCTTTTGGCATTATGATTTTATTTATGTTTAGTAGATTTTATTTAGCATGCATACTAGTGTAGATTCATATGCCTACTAAAGTGGGGGAAAAATGTAATGTCATAAAATTTTACCCCTTCCAATTTCACATACATTCTTGAATCCTCTTTTGTATCCACTCCCTTAGCATCTTTTTTATGCTCATTTTAGTCCCTACATAAGCATTTTTTCCTTCTTAGGATGCTTCAGACCCCGTTTCAATAGCTACCCTAGTGCGCCTAATTTGCATTCACCTTTTTTCTTTTCTTGTTATCATTGTTTTGTAGCATGATGTGTCTAGACACTAGCATTTTGTGTGGATTTCCACGCGTTGCACTAGCATCCTACAATATTTCAATGTTCAAATGACCATTTTCATGCATGTTTTCCACTTGTCACCTGCTTTTGTCGGTGGTAATGGCTTGGGATGTCTTGTAACCACCTAGGAAGCTTCATTTTTCTTCTCTTCTCTCCTCAAAATCTATCTTTTCAAGTCATGTTTTCTCTCTAGCTTCCTTCTATCCTTGGCTCTAGAATTTCTCTCTTCTTATCTTGTTTTCACAACTCTATGATGCAGCTTGCTACAACTTCCCCAAGCTCTTAAGCTCTCACAACACCCTTTGTAGCTCTCTTGGATCTTGTAGCTCTCTTTGTCTCCCTTTTTGGATTCCTTAAGCCTTGCAGTTTCATCTCCCTTATCTCATGCTTGTGAGCATCTTGGGATTCCATATCCCCTATCAATTTTATTCTTGCTTCATGATTATTAATCATACTTGGTGGTGTGAGTTCTACTCCTAAAGTGGGTTTTTCTTTCACTACACACTTTGTCCATTTCAATTCATTTCTCTCTATCTATCTGGTTTCCATGGAGGTGAGAATACCGAAATGGGGGTTTGACTGAGGAAAACCCCTATACAACCCCAACACTTTCTCTAGATCTTACGCATGCAGGTATTAAATATATTCACATGTTGGAGGCCTCATCACTTGTGTGGTTGTGAGTATTTCCTTTCTATCTCTTATTCTCTTTATAATTTCTATTTCACTTTATTTCAACTTTATCACATTATGTTATTTCCTAGTACTTTTGAAGTTCTCAGTAGTTAGATCGCTATTAGTCGCTAAGATATTTTTTGTGGCATTCTTTCTTTTAGGTTTGTATGGATGCTACCATGTTAGAGAGATGCTAGTGCACCTCGTTGTTGTCCCAAACCCGAGTTTCCATCCTTTGGCTGAGAGCTTGTCAGTTTGTCCAAAAAATCTTTGTGACCTACTCTTTTAGGTTCTAGAACTCTCGCATTGTTCCTTGAGGTAGTTTAGGGAATTTCCCCTCGTGAGGCTCTCTAAATGAAGATAACTCATGAGTAGCAAACCCCCCTTATCTACACAAAGAAAAATAAATATAGAGTTGTTAGTAGGCACCCATGGGGTTGTTTTGCTGCAAAAATTAGGAATCCTACATCTAAGAAATGTCAGTGGCTTGGAATATTTGATACAACTAAAGAGGCTACTAATGCCTATGATATAATAGCTAGGTCCATGAAAGGAACTAAGTCAATTAAAAATTCCAATATTTCAATTCAAACCTATGAAATTTCTTCAGATATGCTCTATTATCATTATCATCTTGAAAAGTGGACTCCAATGCTAGAGTAAACTAGCTTTTGGTTCAATCTACCAATATAATGCAACATCCATCATCTAATTATATGTGTAAGAATTCAATAGATATAATGCAGAATGCCAAAGTCAAAGAAGCAGCAACAAATGATGCTTAATCAACTACGAGTTTATTGGATCAAGTAATATGTAAATACATTCCACATTTAGAATACAATACTTCCATTGAAGACAATCAAAAAAATATTGTAGATCATAGTATCACTTTTTATATGCCTAATGCAACTACTTCTCAATGCAATGTTGATATTGGTACATCTGAAGTGTCAATTGTAAAAGTTGATAACTTGAAAAACACAAATTTTGAGTATCTATACATGAACCAGATTAGTGGTATGATCATTAATACCAAGTTTTAGTTTCAAATTCCTATTCATAGCAATTGATTATAATAATACTACAAAACATTAGATTATACCATTGGATATTCAAATTATTGACTATTGTTATAGAAATTATTTCATATTAATTAATTTTGTTTTCCATTATTTGGGTAGATGATGCAAAAATTGTTTAAATTTCTATTGAGTAATCTCCTATGTGGTTTGAATCTACTAGCCTTGCTAATGAGATGAAATTTTTTGATTTCAATTCAAACATTGAGTATGTGCTTCAGCATCCCTATGTGGATACTAACAACTTGAACAAAATCCTTCATAATATCCATTGTTGTTCCACTAAGAAACATGCTAATCTTGTTACCATAGAGCAACTACATTATGATATTTATTCACATATTGCAGTGAAAGTGTAGAAACTAAATACTAGATCATAGAATATGGAAGAAACCATAAATATCTTGATGGAATCTGATGTCAAAATTATGCATAAATTTGCAACCACACTCTCCTTTATTTAGAGTTTGGATTTGAAGAAACATGTGCAAATGCTTATAATTTTGAAAACTTTTAAAATATGTATCTTTCCCTAAAAGAACTCTCTATTCTGCATTAGAACTCAAAACCAAAAAATAAATATAACAAAACAATTTGGCACAAATTATTATTTTGAATTCATTTTTCAATCTTTTATTTTCTTGTACTCGAATTATCTTATATATGCATGTTTAAAAATTTTAAAATTACAAATCTAATCTTTATTTATTGTTTATTCATCTTCAAGTTTTCAAATGCAACTTTTTTCTTCCTAAAAAGTAGGAATTGTATGTTGTAGAAGGAGAAGAGTTATAGAAATAACAAAAAAATATATAAAATAATCAAAATTCAAATAAATGAAGAGATAAAAAAACTACTAGACATAGAAAAAATGTAGGTGACAAATGTAGACAATTATCAATTCAAAAGTCAAACTTAATGTTGTAATATCGATATAGCATTAAAAAGTGAAGTACTATTTAGAATGAAGACATTTAAGTACAATGTTGGAGATTGCTTATTTCACTCATTAGAATTGTTACTCAAATATTGTTACACATCAATCCAACTATGAAATAGAACTATTGATTATTTCCTAAGTTGTCTTGCAAAATATCACACATAAACAATTAAGTCATATAACTATGACTTGGATCCTAACACTCTAGATAGATTACATGGAGTACAAGATCCTACAACATATTTATGTAGAATGTGATTATCGGCTATATGAGCATGAATTTGAACCCCTAACGCAAATTCCATTTTGACCCTTAACACTTTCAAAAATCAAAAGTGGAGGTTTAATTCCACTTAAGCCCACTACCTACATTCCACTCAGCGCCTTTTTTGTGTGTCGGTGGGGGCATTTTTGTCAAGGATTCCCATGTGACATGTAAATTTCCACATGGTGTACTTACATCCTTGGAAGATTCCTATGGCTAGAGATTGCAGAGGCGTTACATTTTTTACTAGGAGTGGAAGAGTAACGTCCCTCTTTGGTTGGTTGACCTAAATATGACCATTTTTCATCTTCTCCTTCATAATCTTCACTCTTTGATCCATATATTTTTTCAAGAAGTTTGGACAAAGTTTGGAAAGATATTGAATCCATTCCTTCACATTTTATCCACCATATTTAAGTACTTCAATCTTTGTAGCAACACCATTCACTCCATTGCAACAATCCACTACTCCATCACTCCAATAGGGTGAGCACAGGACAAACACCATGGCAACAGAGGCTTGAGTCCCTCTCATTCACTCCTCCATGAGCCTTGAGTGCTTTGGACAGAAGTGGTAAGCTCCTGCAACCTCTCCTCTTGCTTTCAATTGAGTAAGCATGTACTACTTGTTGTGTTTTGTACTACATAGCTTGTAGTTTTTTTACTTTATCATCTATTTCTACTATTCCAAACTTGGTTGTCCATGGAGGTGGAAATGCCAAGACAAGGGTCTGATTGAGGAAGGCCCCTATACAGCCCCAATAATTTACCCCTTTATTGTGTGCAGGTGGAGAGAACTTGGAGCGAGTTGGTGAGTAGAGCATTGTACAAGATCATCTTCATCACCTTGGTGGTAATAAATTCCTTTTATCACATTCATGTCTACATTTCTCTTTAATTAATCTCATTTTATCACTTCAAACATCTCTAGACTAGGTTGATAGTCTCCCTTCCTAAGTTAGATCTTTGTCTTTTTGGTTCTCTAGTCGTACGAATGCCCGCGCACTTGTGAGATACCAGTGCGCCGCACTGTCATCCTGGAACTGTGCTTCCATCCTCAGACAAAGAGCTTCCTAAGATAGTGCTCTGACTCTAAAGACTGACTCATCTAGTTTTTTCCAACATTCAAGATTGTAGAATGATCGAAGGGCCCATAATCCTCATCAGTCCCATCCTTGTCATCCTAACTATCCTTTAAACTAAGGTGGGTTAGGGCAACCTTTCCTCTCTTGGCCTTTCGTGACCTGGGGCCTTGCAGTGGGTGGTCCCCCTCTCTCGCATTTTTGGTGAACCCGACGTGAACCATTTTGGTTCTATTCTATGATACTAAAAGTTCCTTTCCTCATATCCCAAGAGTGTTGTAGGTGTGAGTGTTGTGAGGTTCTCGCCTCACAACCCAACCTATGACCCCTAGTAGGCGTAGATAGAAGGTTCCAAGGTATTGTGCAACAAAACCTTAACTAGGTCACTACCTTATCTCATAAACCTTAGGAGGCTCTCTAGAAGTACCATCTAGTTTACGTGATGGCCTCTTTCCTTAATCAACCTATTCCCTCTGTATAGACTATGAGTAGTGGTATGAGCATAAAATTTACTTCACAGGACTTATCGATGGGCTTTAATAGAGATCCATATCCTCTTTACATTCCTCAAAGGATAAATGGGAACACTTTGGCAGGCATTCTCATTGACCCAACATCGTAAATGAATATTATAACTGAGGAGATCATGTTAATAAACTTCCTGCACAAGGATAGATATGATGCACCTGAAAGTACCATTTGCACACACGATGGACTTTTCATACCTCCTATAGGGAGTATTGTCCTGTCGGTCCTTGTTGAACCTAAATATGTAAGTCTCAAGTTTGACATCATCCCGGGGTCTAAACTCTTCAAAGTGAAGCTAGGTATCCCCTAGCTAGTAACTATGAACGCAGTTCCCTCGATTATACACAAATGTCTAAAGTTTGTTCATGGAGGTTCGGTGCACATTGTCCATGACACCGGTTATAGACCACCGATTGCCATGGTAGCTATACCTTGGATTACTTTTGGCCTGCCTCCCTTGGTCCTCTCCTGCCTAGGAGAGACCTCCTACATTGTACGTATCAAAACTATAAGAAAGGGTGTGCTAGGCTGAAAGTGAGATACCCTCTTTCACCCTATGATATCTCGCATAGAGCCTGTTTAAAATATGATAGTGATGTCACCAAGGCATGTAGAAGGGAAAAAGAGAAGCATTCTCAAGACCCTCCTTCTTCCTCTTCCATAGTTCAACTTGATGTTTCCTCTCGTCCTACCATGGTACCATCTACTTTTGTCTCGGGTTTGTGAGAAAATCCCATGGTGCGCACTTAGCAAAAGGCCAAACGTCTTGCATTGGAGCTTCCTATCTTACCAATGGAGCCTAGGCTTGATTGGTATGGGAGATAGAAAGCCCCCCATGGAGAGTCCTCTTTGTCTTGGCCTCTGTGGCTTCCCACTGTTCCTATTCCTAAAATAGTAAATGAGAAGAGGCTCATCACTGAGGTGCTAGAGTCAACTCCTCTCATTGTTTCTAAGCCTGCCCCTCCTTCTCCCATCCAAGAGTTTTCCCTTCTATTGGAGATATTCATGGAGAACACTCTTATGGTGGAGAAGGATCCTTCCATCCCTTCACAAGTTATACCTTCTGGTACGAAGAGTCGTAGAAACCGCCTTGCACATGAGTGTAAACATCAACAAAAGACTCTCCTAGCCGAGCAAGCTTCCTTACAGAAGATGGAGAAAGAGAAGATCACATCTCCTAATGTGTCTTCCTCCTTCCCTTCTTATGTCCTTGAATCTCTTCCAGCTCCCACTGTGAGTGCACATGTACTTGGAAGGGTGCAAGTGTTCATCACTCCTTCAACGTAGCTGCCCTTGTTGACTTTTGTCCTGGGTGTCTTTCCTTTCTCAAAGCTCGTGGACATGGTTAACACTTTGATTGTGTCAATTACAGTTCTTTCCTCTTCTTCCTCACCACTCCTTGTTTCATATGTGGGGAGTTCACCTCCCTCGATGAAGAAGAAAGTAGAGTGTGGCCCCTCCAGTAATGGAGGACGTAAGAAGAGCCCACCTTCTTTGAAAGGTGGCCCCAAACTAACTTGTTTTGTCTTAGTAATGAAACCGATCCCATCTTCCCCTGAGTTTTTCACTGCTCCCGAGTCTCTCGGTGAGCCTAGCAATGACCCTCAGGTGCAAACTCCTCCATCTACCGAGGTGAAACATGGCACTCTTTTCAAATGCGTGTTTAGCTTAGTGGATGAAGTCCCAACCCTGTCGGCAATCTTTTCTAGGTCATTGACCTGGACCCACAAGAGCTAAGCCACGAAGACCTTACAAGTCCCTCTACTTCCACCCTTGTTGTGGGAGGATCAAAAGATCCTCCCCTTAACATTACACCATTGAAGACTCATCTTCTTTCCTTCAATGATCTAGAGAGGGAATTTGATGACCTCTTGGGTGACTAGTGTTAGGGGAAGACCCTCTTCTTGATCTTCAGATTAGATATGTTTGTGTGTCATGACATGTGATTCCCCCATGATCATCCTATATGTGCCTAGATGACCCTCGTCACTCTATTGGTGCATGGATATAGGCATAGTGTGTGTTATAAACCTTCCTCTATATGTTTCATCATTCTTCCATGTTTGTGATTCACTTTTAGTAAATTGGGGACGATGCAAAGCGTCGGGACCATTTAGGCCTCCTTCCATGTTGACCCAATTTTTTATTTTACTTTGTCTTTATTGCATTCTTCCTGATCTGGTTGGGGATTGATGATCTTTCGCCTCTTACCATGGTTACCTACACATATATAAATAAAGGTAGATATGACCTTGCATAACCAGATCCATTTGTACCCTTTATACGTGATCTGTTTTCTTTATCTTTCTCTCATCTTTCCTTGAGTTGTCCATTCCATGTGTGATAACGCATTCATTGCTAAATGAATCTTTTCTCAAAGTCCCTTCACACACTTCCTCATTAGAATTTCATTCTCAACTTAGAACCCTAATGGAACATGTTTCCTTCATCACGGGTTCATAAAGAAAGGACTTAAAAATCCTCCTCTAAAGCAAGAATGGTCTTAGTCTTCCCCTCGCATGAGCACATCTCCTTCCTTTTAAATTCCTTGATGAATTGAACATATTTCAAAAGGATTCCTTGATGATGAATCAGTTTGATAAGGAAGACATTAAGCTTCTTGAACAATGTATCCCTTTATTGGACCCTGCCTCTTCACGTCAAGTTCCCGAGGAACCCCTTTGAAAGATTTCAACAAATTTCTATGGTATCTAGCTTGGGGGCAACCCGACTAGACCGGCTTCACATCTCGACGTCTAGTCCAAGGGGCAACCCAACTAAAACATCTTTTCATCTTCATTTCTAGCTTGGGGGCAACCTGACTAGACCTTACTTTTCAAACAATGCATCCCTTGAGTGGACCCTCCTTCCTTCTAAAGAGTTCTCAAGGGAACCCTTTGAAAGCTTTGCAACTTAGCGATGGTTTACGTGACTGTCCATTCACTGGCCTATGTGGCCACTTCCTGATGTGTTATATCTGCGAGTAAACATGTCACCACCTCTGGCTCTATGGATTCTCCTTTACTTGGTTTCCTCCATGTGAGAGTCCTTGGGGGATACCCTCTTTGCAGATCTGCAGGTCTGTAAGGTGCTTCACCCAGTCTCCCTCATGTGAGAGTTCTTGGGGGATACCTTCCTTGTAGGTATGTGGATCTGTAAGGTTCTTTTCTTGGTTTTCTTCATGTGAGAGTTCTTGAAGGATAACCCCTTGCAGGATTGTGAGCCTGTGAGGCACTTTAGTACTTCATCTTTGTAGTTCCATAGAACTATGAAGTCCTTTCTTGCACTTTTGAGTTTTCTAGACCGTGCTCTACTTCCTCATCGGTTCAGGTATATATCTCTTACTTTGTTACATTTTTACTACTCTACTCTACTGAAGCACTCATCAGTACTCATGCTCGCTAAAGTGGGGGAAAAATGTATGAGCATGAATTTTAACCCCTAACGCAAATTCCCTTTTGATCCCTAACACTTTAGAAAATCAAAAGTGAAGATTTAATTCCACTTAAGCCCACTACCTATATTCCACTTGGTGCCTATTTTGTGTGTTGGTGAGGGCATTTTCGTCAGGGACACCCATGCGACACATAGACATCCACGCAATGTGCTTACGTCCCTAGCAGATTTATGTGGCTGGAGACTATAAAGGCGCTACATTTTCTATTGGGATTCAAAGAGTAATGTCCCTCTTCGGTTGGCCAACCTGAATATGGCCATTTTTCATCTTCTCCTTCATAATATTCACTCTTTGATCCATAGCTTTTTTCAAGCAGAATTTTGGACAGAGTTTGGAAACATATTGATCCATTCCTTCACATTTTCTCCACCATCTTCAAGCATTTCAAGCTTTGCAACAACACCATTCACTCCATTGCAGCAATCCACTACTCCATCACTCCAACAGGGCGAGCACAGGACAAACACTGTGGCAATAGAGGCTTGAGTCCCTCTCATTCACTCCTCCACGAGCCTTGAGTGCTTTGGATGAAGGCAGTAAGCTCCTACAACCTCTCTTTTTACTTTCAATTGAGTAAGCATGTACTCCTTGTTGTGTTTTGTGTTATGTAGCTTGTAGTTTCTTTCCTTTATCATCTATTTCTACTACTCCAAACTTGGTTTTCTGTGGAGGTGGAAACCCCAAGACAGGGGTCTGACTGAGGTAGGCCCCTATACAGCCCCAAAAATTCCCCCCTTTATTGTGCAGGTGGAGAGAACTTGGAGCGAGCTGGTGAGGAGAGCATTGTACAAGATCATCTTCATCACCTTGGTAGTAATACATTCCTTCTATCGCATTCGTGTCTGCATTTCTATTTACTTAATTTTGTTTTATCACTTCAAACACCTCTAGACTAGGTTGATAGTCTCCCTTCCTAAGTTAGATCTTTCTCTTTTCGGTTCTCTAGCCATACGGATGCCCGTGCGCCTGTGAGACGCCAGCACACCGCGTTGTCATCCTAGAATTGCACTTTCTTCCTTAGAGAAAGAGCTTCCTGAGACATGGCTCTAACTCTAAAGACCGAATCATCTAGTTTCTTCCCAAAATTCAAGATTGTAGAATGATAGAAGGGCCCATAATCCTCATCATTCTCATCCTCTTCATCCTAACTATCCTTTAAACTAAGGTGGGTTAGGGCAGCCTTTCTGCTCTTGGCTTTCCATGACCTAGGGCCTTGCAGTGGGTGGTCCCCCTTTCTCACATCTGCAAAAGCAACTACAACTAACAAAGAAATTGGACTGAGGAGAGATATATTTTGTATTCATTGGCTATCCAAATGGCTAGATATAAAAATATTTCTTTGGTCAATGATAATAGGAAAAAATTACTTGCACTTCAACAAATTAGTGCATGGAGAGTCATACTTCATCCTATTTCATGATGTAAATCTTTCTAATAGACATTTTGAGTTGCTTCTAAGTTCTCAAATATAAATTATAAACTACCACCCACCAACAACATTTCATCAACTCAAATAATTGATTAGAAATAATAATCAAAATCAAAGTAACCAACATGTGAAAGAGATAAAAAGATTAAAACAAATAGTACACATAGAAAAAATACAAATGATAGATATAGAAAATTATCAATTGAAAGGACAAAATCAAGTTTCTAACATTGATATTGCACTAAAAAATGAAGGACTATTTAGAATGAACAAATTTAAGTACAATGTTGGAGATTGCTTGTATGACTCATTAGAAGTCTTACTCAAATATCACTACACATCAATCTAACTATGAAATGGAACCATTGTTTACTTCTTATAAAAGGTGAAATAGAAGTGATTAAATCATACTATCATGATTTGGATCCTCACACTCTATATGAATTATACAAAGTAGATGATCCTAAAACATATTTATGTAGAACACAATTATTTGCAAAACCAACTACAACTAACAAAGAAATTATATTTTGGGGATATATATTTTGTATTTTTTGGCTATCCAAATGGCTAAAAATACAAATATGTCTTTGGTCAATGAAAACATGAAAAAATTACTTGCACTTCAATGAATCAAATCATGCAAACTCGTACTCTATCCTCTTCCATGATGCAAATCCTCGTAATGGACATTTTGATCCACTTCCAAGTTTGCAAACACAAATTCTTAATTACCAAGCACCAAAAACATTCCCACAAATTAAGCAACCTATTACAAATAATAATCAAAAGGAAAAAGCTAGAAAACATCAACACTACTTCACTTCACAAAATCAAGAAACAAATATCATGTGAAATGTATAGTATGCAAATTAAAAAATAACAACACACAATCAATGAAATGTATTACATTAGAGAATTCAAATGATAAATCCAATTGAATTGAAATAACCAAAAATCTCTAAAGTCATCCCATTGTTCTCTATCCTCAAGGATTCATTAAATCATAATGGCTCTCAGATTTTCTATGTACTATGATTGTTAGAATGACAACCTAAAGAACAAGGTGCTGAAAATGTAGTAAATATATTCCTACATGATTATTGATAAACTCTATGATAGTGGTGCCATGATAGTGATGTTGTGATGCTATATGAAAATAGATACTATGCTATGAAAATGATATAAAGAAACTACAAAAATTAGGATGCAACTAATAGTAAATCCATTATTCAAAACTAATATGCTTCTCATTGCTATTTGCTAAATTCCCAAATGCCTAAATACTCAAATGCTATAGAATGAGGTTTTTTTAATAGATACTCAAATGCCTAAATATCTACAGCATAATTTTTCTCAAAGTTGGGATCCCTTTGCTATAGAATGAGGTTTTTTTTATAGATTTTCCTAGGCATAAAATGATGTGGCAACAACCAATGGTCTAGATTTAATTTGGATAGATGAAGGGTGGAGGATGAAGAAGTTGGAGATAAATAAAGAGAGTGTTCCCTTGCATGAAAATAATCTTCCAAGTGTAGAGGAGAAGAAATGAAATAGAAGAGCCAAGTGTCTCAAGTTTGTTTCAACATTTGTTGAAATATCCAAATTAAATATTTGAAATATTCAATTTGTTGAGACATATGATGAAGTGGAAAGAGGAAAAGCTATATACATGTGACTAAAATTAAATTTCAGATTTAATTTTAGTGAGAGGAAAGATAATTAAATAAAACAAACTATTCAAATTTGTTTATTTAATTAAAATTAGAAGAATGTGGTTTAAGATTGAAGAATTAAATAATTGAATTATAAAAATAAATTTAGCATTTATTTATAAGTAGACAAATTAGAAGGTTTATTAATTAAATAACTTGTATTTAATTACTCGGATTAGAAGAATTAGAAAATGTGAACTATATAAATAAATTTAGAATTTATTTATAAGTAGAGGAATTAGAAGGTCTATTAAATAAATAACTTGTATTTAATTAATTAGATTATCCAGACCGATTTTAGGTGTATACAATTTTCCCCTCTTTTAAGCGATGTGTTTACACATTACTTCTAAGAAAAATTTGTTGTTAATACTAAAAAAAAAATCGATATGCCCCAGATGCTGAAATTCGAGTGATGATGAATAGATTCCCCCTCGGGAGATAAATCGATGAATTTTTGAATTTTTGAGATTTTTTGAAAATTTTTGATGAGTTTTGATGATTTGATGATGATTTCAAATTTTTATGATGCCAAGACAATTTATCTCCCAAAAAATGATGTTGATCCTACCCCTTTGATGAATTAAATTTTCCCCTTTTGAAAAATAAAATAAATCAATCCCATTTAACCACCCTTTAAAAGGTAAAAAGAGGTGACATGAAATTCATTTTTTGCATTTGGATTTTGAAAAATTGGAGTGTTGAGCAACTTTTGAGCAAATTTGGCAAGATGGTGATTTTGATCCAGACCCAACGATTTGAGCATGTGCGATGCCACTGTAGACATCCAAATTTGACCACTCACATATGGTCAAATCATATCCTTTATTTGTCTATTTCATCAATATTAATTAAATGGCCTATTTAATTAATATTTCCCCTTCCTCTAAGGTTTCTAAAGTATTTATTTTAACAATTAAATACTTTATCTTTCATCATTTCTTTATCTTTCATCATTTCTTCTCTAAATTAAATTAATATATCAATTTATTTAATTTAGTCCTTTACCTTTTTGAGTTTAAATCAATTTTAAATTCCCTCTTTTCTCTCTCCTTGTCACATCCTCCATAATCTTCTTCTGATTTGGATTAGTTTAATTAATCCATGATTAAGATGTTCACATCCTTAATCAGGATTAATGTCACATCCTCCATATTTGGCCACTTATCTTTAATCCTTCATTAATCTTCCTAATCACATGTTTGCACAACTTTAATCTAATCACCTTCCATTTCTGGTATGTCCTCCAAGTCAACCTTTCATAAGTGCTTTCTTTATTAAGCATTGACCTCTTTCCCATGTGAATTAAAAATTCACATTTATTCATTCAATGCATTTCTCTTCCCCATGTAGGTTGTTGGGAAATTCTAAATTCCTTCATAGGTCACATCAGTCACATGGAACAAGGACCTCCTTTATGAGGACCTTTTCTTATCCCAAGGTACTCCCCAATCATGTGAATTTAAAATTCACATTTATTCTCCCAAAAACTTCATCCCCATGATGATAAGAGAGGACTTTCTAAAATTCCTCACTTGTCACCATCATCCTCATATGGGGACAAGAACTTATTTTTTGAGAAAATCTTTCCCTAATCCCAAGGTACTTGCAAGTACCTCCACCTAACATGTCCTCTTTCTACATCACCTATCATTTTCACACCTCATGTTCCACATGGCAAGATGTGAGGGCTTGTGAGTCCTCAACTCACCACAACCCTCCATCTTGCCCATGTTGGGTAAATCCTAGCCATTGAATTCTCTAAGAGTCTCTTCCCTTAAAATGGAAGATTTGTTATCATTTTTTAGGATATCATCACATTCACAGCATATTTTTCATTCAAGCAACTCAACTCTCAGCTTAGCACTTTCAAGCACTTGCATTCATCCTCCATTGTTGTATCTTTTAATCTTCCATTGCATCCACATACAACACTTATCCAAATACCCATTTACACCATTGCATTCCTCATCACCTCTACTTCATTTTGCATCCATTTTTGTGTCATTTTCCATTAAAGGAGCACACAAAATTGATCGATCAAAATGGCCAACCAACCGATCAACTTAGGCAAGGTAACATCATTCTTTTCTTGTATTTTTCAAGTTTAACTCAAGCCTAATCGTTATGCGTTGTTTGTATTTTATTTGTTTGCATTTCTTTAATTTTTGCATCTTGAAATTATTTAAAACACATACACACACTTCTAGCACGTCTGGTGGGACCCACAAATAGGTCTGTTACTTTCACGTTTGATGTTGTTAGATTTTTTCTATGTTCAGGTTACATAGGGGTGACCTTTCCCTTAATAGGGGTGATTTTTGCCCTGATTTGGGCGATTTTACACTCTGAACAATCAATCTAGCCTTTGGTTCAATTAATATATTAGTCTATTTTCTCATTCTGATCATTTGTTTCCCTGTTTCGAGTGTTTGTTTCATCATTTTGGTAGTCCTTTTTCCCATTCTGATAGTCTATTTGCTTGTTCAATGGGTTTGTTTATCCTGTTTATTGATGTCATTTGATTGTTTCTCTAATTTAGAAAAATTCAAAAATTGTTTAGGTGAGTTTGTCACCAAGTTGGGTGACCTTGCCCTTAACTTGGGCTACCTTGCCCTTGACTTGGGTGACCTTTCCCTTGACTTGGGTGACCTTGAATCTAAGTGAGGCGACCTTCACCCTAAGTTGGGCAACCTTGCCCCTAACTTGGGTGACCTTGCCCTTGACTTGGGTGACCTTGACCCTAAGTTGAGCAACCTTTCCCTTGACTTGGGCGACCTTGACCCTAAGTTGGGTGACTTGCATTTGACTTGGGGGACCTTTCCCTTGACTTAATAGACCCTACATTTTACTTGGGTGACCTTGACCCTAAGTTGGGTGACCTTGCCCCAAAGTTGGGCGAATTTTCTTCTCTACTTGGATGAATTTTCTTCTTTGTTAGGACGAATTTGTTTCACACAGAGGCGAACATGCTTCCCATACAAAATCCATGGGATCATTCCTTCATGCCACAATTATCCTACATATTCCTTAGCCCAAAACCATAATCCAATCATTTATCCTCTTCCTATTCATCCCCACACCATCCAATTTTCAAAAAAACTAGGAATTTATTTAACCCAACTTGATGGGGTCATAACTTTCTACTCAATGCTCAGAATTCAAAACCATTTACACAATTGAAAAGGTCTCTATGAGCACCTTCAATGGCCCAATTTTCTAAACTGATGCAAGTTTCAACCCCAAATTTTGTTCCGAAGACCTCCAAAAACATGATTTACTATGATGGAAAAAACCAAAAATATTAAAAAAATTATTTTTCAATTTTTCTCAATCCTATCACTCTTGGAATTTTTCGAACCATAATCTTAGCTTCAATCTAGTCCTAATCTGAGCTCCAATCTAATTCTAATATGAGCTTTAATATAGTCATATTAATCTAAGGTTTAATCCAATCCCAATCTAAGCTTAACCTAAAATCCCAATTTGAGCTTTCGTCCATCCATATCCAAGATCTTTTGATATTAAAATAAATCTTAAGATCTCTTCTTCCATCCTTTTCCAATCCATCCTATTTATCTTTTCATCATATATTATTTCCTTCTAATAATCTATTCCCTTCTCTTCCATTAGTATCCATTCCATCTAATATCATGAATCCTTATCCTCCTCCCGCACAACCAATAATAGTAGTCAAGAGGAATCCCAACTATGTTGATGACAACAATGAAATTATTGTTCATCAAGATGAGTATAATTTAGATCCCCTTGATGCTATTGTTGCTAGCAATATTTTTCCAATCGCCTCCTAAAATCCAACCACTCCTTTGAGCTATCCCCCAATGTCTTTAAATCCACATCTATTTATAGTCCTTATCCTAACCTTGACAAGGGATATCCAATACCCTCACCATCCACATATCCATCCATGTCCTCCTATCCTAATCCAGCATCCACATCCTCCTATCCTAATTCACCATCTCAATATCCTTACTATAATCCACCATCCCAATATTCCTACTACAACCCACCATCCCAATATTCCCATCCTAATCCTCCATCTATGTCCTATGCTAATCCACCACCCACATCGTCTTATCTTAATCCCACATCCACATCTTTCCATCCTAATCCAATGTCCACATCCTCCTATGCAAATCCACCATCCATGTCCTCTTATCCTAATCCACCATTCCAATATTTTTGCTATAATCAACCATCCCAATCTCCCCAACCTAATCCAACATCCATATCCTCTTGTTCCACTCCCCCCTTCATCACATTATACCTCAATCCTCCATCTAATCCTAATCCACCAGTCTCTAACCCTAATCCTCCATCTCCTCCTAGTCTTACGTCCACTTCCATCCACTCCTCTAATCCTAGTCCACCAATCCCTAGTCCTAGTCCTCCATACATCCATAATCCTCCATCCATTCCCATCACACCACCTAAACCTACCATGCCTAAAGATCTCATTCCAAATGTCATCCAAGGACTCATGACAGAAGAGATATTTCCAAATCCACATCTTGATGTTGTGGAATTGTGCCATCCCACTCTATCATGTGTAGTCATTAGTGATGAGGCTCTTCCCCATCCTACACCTATCACTCCCATTACCATTCCTAACACCATCCAAATGGTTGAAACCCTTGAACCCACTGAATCCATTGAATCCACATTTTCTATTCCTACTGCCACCCAATCCATTGAAGACACCCAAATCCAATCCTCCCCCTAGTCCTACTATCACCAAAGTTTGATTCCATGACCTTAATGAATCCTTCATCCTTCCATCTCCCTCACTTGAGGAGTCCCTCTAATACTCCACCATCTTGCCTCTCACACAATATAATTCATGCCAAGAGCGTGATCCAAATCATACCAACATATCCCCTCCTTTAAATCAAGATCCTGCCATCCCATCTACTCCATATCAAGAACATAGTCTTCCACCAATTCCATCTCATGATCTCTCTCCTCAACCGAATCTTGGTCCTACCATCTCATCCACCCCATCTCAAGATCACACTAACTTATCCAGTTCATTCCATGACCCCCTTTGCATCCAAGATCTAATCACTCCATCTCGTGAGACCTTATCACACGCTTCCCCAAATTCAGATCCTATCATACCACCTAATCCTTCTCCTAATCCCTTATCATTCACTCCTCCCGATCAATATGTTATTATCCCATCATCTCCATCTCATTATCCTTCATTACCATCTAGTCCTAGCATCCCAATGCCACTTTTGTATCACCTTGGTATTATTACACTCATGCATGGTGGCCTTCTTGTAGAAGAAGAAAAAAGTATATGCACCACCCTTCCTCCTCCACCTACTAACAGACTCGCATCATGCTTCCAAAAGAATACACACCCTACCATAGATCGCATGCTCAAGAACATGAACTATCAAGGAAAAGGTTTAGGCCTTCATAAGCAAGGTACTTTAGAGCCCATCTAGGTCAAAGAACATCCAACCACACAAGGTCTTGGATATATCTCCCAAGACTCACAATCCATAAATTTTGGTACAACCTCCATACATCCTAAGAAAGCCTCTTCCAAAGGAATGAGAGGAACTTCCCATTATTCTACCAAACCATTTTTTCGCCATCCCCCTCCTTTATCATATTACCTTAAAACAACCATCCATCTTCCTCTTTCATCCTCTAAGTCTATTTTGGGTCCTTATGTCGCTCCATCCATCATCGCTCATCCTCCATCTACTGCATCTATTTTGGGTCCTTACGTACCTCCATCAACCCTCACACATCCTCCATATACAAAGTCCATTTTGGGCCCTTATATCCAAAAATAATTTCCTCCATCCTATCCTATTTATCCTCTCATCCATCCATCAACTATCCCTAGAATGCATCATAAAAATCCAAAATTTGTAATCCCTAATCAGGATCAACAAAGGCATCCCTCCTCGCATGCTATCTTTCATCCTCCACCTTCACATCATCATTGAAATCTTACCTCTATCACTCTATCCATGTCTCCTCGACATCATCCATCACCTCATACCCATCCCATTGCTAGTAAAAGCACTTTGGATGCCAAAGTAAGAATGCATAAGTCCAAACATCCACATGAATCTAAAGCTCCTTATGTCCCCTTCAAAATACATGTTGATGAAAAATAAAAATAAAATCCAAAATCCAAATCAAACACATAGGCCACAAAGGCCCACTAAAGCCAAAATTAAAACCATGTGGACCCCAAAGAAAAAAGATGTCATGCCTTCAAATGAAAAATACGTAACAACATCCAAAGTTGCTAATCCCAAAGCTAATCATTCACATCCTCCATCTCCTAAATCTATTTTGGGTCCCTATGTCTCAATATTCACTATCCAAACTCCTCCATTATCTCCACACTCCCCATCCATTCATCCACCTATCCCCTCACATCCACCATCACATGTGCCAATGTTGGTCCTGAACATAGTCCCCCATCACACATCCACTCCATCATTCCATCCATACACTTTCCAACATCCCATCCATTATCCCATATATCTACCCCATCAAATCCCTTTAATCCATCCTCTTGCATAATCCATTGATCCTAATAAGGTTGTACCAACATCCAATGGTTGCCTTACACATGGGATCTTTTTACATCACATAGAACTTGATGCTTGAGTCCTTCATCCATCCCCTTTATCATATATCTTCCAAATCCACATATCCATATCCATATCTTTATCCATCTTCATCCACATCCTAGTCGAAAAATTCATAAAAAAAAAAGAGAAAAAGAGAGAAAAACAAAGAAAAAAATAGTAAAGAAAAATAATTTGTCCAATGATGAAAACCTGGAAAACAAGCGCCTTGGATAAGTACCATGATGAAAACATGAAAAATAGGTTTCATGTGTAAATCCCCCATACAATTCACCTCCACAATTGGGGGAATCTTCCATCTCCTACATCCACCTATCTTCCACATCGTGCCCATCATATCCCATTTGTGTCTAGTCCCTCACTGGAAAACATGCATCATGTGTAATTCCCCCTTCCAATTTACTTCCATAATTGGGGGAAAATTCCATTTATGTATCTCCTTCCTTAGTCACCTACATCCATCTATCTTCCATATCCTCCCCATCATATCCCATTTATATCCAATCCCTTCATCCTCATAGTGATCTTGATAAAGATAGTGGCACATATCTATACATGCTTTGGACCCCTCTTGGGATATATTCCCCTCATTCATATGTTTTCATATCCCTTATCCTTCTCCATCCTCCTTCCTTCTCCATGCATTCTATCCACATTTGTTTATCTTCTATTTTCCACCCATCCTTCTATCTTCCATCCCTTTTATCTCATCACACATGACATATATAGAGTGGGGAAACTCCTTTTTTTTGGCATGGTCCTTGGCAACATCATCCATCCATGCCTCCAAGTAATCTCATACAAATTCAAAATCCTTATGTCCCTATTTACCCATCCACTAGTCTTGTTCCATCTTCTCAACATTATCTCCCCATCCAATTATCCATCCTTCCCAATCCTTACCCCTCTATCCACCTATCCTAGTATCTTTCTATCTCCCCATCTTTATCCATCCATCCATTTACCTCTATTTTTTTTCCATCTCATAATCCCTTGTCATTGGTATCTATCTATAGGCTACCCCCATGCAATCTAATGCCTTTCATCTCACTATCATTATTCTTATCTATTTCTCACACCTTTCTAGCCTCCTATCACTCTTCATCATTTATCTTCCCATCATACCATCATCCTCCCCATTCTTCTTTTCATTATTTGGATAACTATCCCCTCCCTGAGCTTCACATAATCCACATCCAACATATCAACCATCCTATTCGCATGGCCTATCCTAGCTCATAATATCAGCTCCATCATTGTATATCCTTATCATGGTCATCTCATTGTCCTTTATCCATTGTCTAGCTTTTGGCATTTTTTCAAACTATGTTGTCCTTGTGCTTTCACATAGGCAATCTTGATCATTTGATCCACCCCCAAGGCTCTTCCTTTTTTTTGTCCTATCATCTTCCATAGTCTATCTTTGGGCTTGTGTCGAACTATGTTTCCTCTGCACTTTCACGTAGGCAAGGTCAATTGTTTGATCTGCCCATAGGGCATTTGTCCATCTTGTCTTTGTCATCCATCATGGTCTCCATTGTCCTCTTTTCTCTTTTATCCATGGCCATTTGTCGAACTATGAAGGCTCTGTGCTTTCACATAGGAAAGGCTAATCTCTAATCATGCCTCGAGACCCTAGGTCTTTAGGGTGTGTCAGTCTTGTGTCTTGTGTCTCGTTCCTTGTGACATATCATCAAGTATGTCCTTATCCAGCTATTTCTTCACAAATGGGATCCATTCGTATCATGAGATTCAATCGGTTTTGGAGTCTCCTGTGTCATAATCAATCTTTTAGTTTAGCATCCATCTTTGGTCTCAACAAGATGTATCCTTCCTAACAAACCTCATCCTCTTTATCCTATGGCAAAGGATGTTTTGAAATTGATTACAATCTTTTGATACTTTTGGCTTCTATTTATCATTTGAGCTCCCCATCATCACTTGTCAAGGTTACCATGATCTATCATATTATGGTGTGTTTTGATTGCTTAACGTAGGGGCATATCTTGATATTTGTTTGTTTTTGTCTTCTTGATTGTACCACGTAGTATCCACCAAGACCCCTGAGGTCTTGTGTTACGTTGGGGAATATTTTTGTTCTTGTGGTTATCCCAATACTTGGCCCTACCAAAGTTATCATGACTTTGGGGTGTTGGGATAGCCTCCTTGTTTGTTATGTTTGTGTATGCATTAGACACTAATTCACCTTGGTTTCACAAACCATGGTACCTGGTGTCTTATGTTATAGCAAAAATTAATGCTCCAAAAATGTAAAATTGCATTAGGATTGCATTTCATTTTTCTTCCATTGCATTGCATGTATCCTCCATCCCTTCTTTCTCCAACCCATGACGTATAATTTTGGTTGTGCAAAAATTGATTCCTTTCATTTCCTCATATCAAGAAGTCACTCGAGGCCCCTTTTTCTTCCCCAATCGCCCTCTTGAGAGGGCATACCCTACCATTTTCATCCATTCCTCCTTCTTAGTCACTTTCTTGCGATATCGGGGCATCTCCCATCACTTCCCTCCATTTGGACAACTCACCCAACTTCCCCCATGCTCGGGCATCATTTTCTAGTCACTTCCTCTATAGATTCATCTGCATTTTATTTTTCTTCAAAACAATATTTCAAAGAGAAGGCAAAATGTAGACATCCAAATTTAACCACTCACATATGGTCAAATTTGTATCCTTTATTTGTCTATTTCATCAATATTAATTAAATGACTTATTTAATTAATATTTCTCGTTCCTCTAAGGTTTCTAAACTATTTATTTTAACAATTAAATACTTTATCTTTCATCATTTCTTCTCTAAATTAAATAAATATACCAATTTATTTAATTTACTCATTTACCTTTTTGAGTTTTAATCAATTTTAAATTCCCTCTTTTCTCTCTCCTTGTCACATCCTCCATAATCTTCTTCTAATCTAGATTAATATAATTAATCCATGATTAGGATGTGCACATCCTTAATCAAGATTAATGTCACATCCTCCATATTTGGCCACTTGTCTTTAATCCTTCATTAATCTTTATAATCACATGTTTACACAACCTTGATCTAATCACCTGCCATTTTTGGTATGTCCTCCAAGTCAACCTTTCATAAGTGCTTTCTTTATTAAGCATTGACCTCTTTCCCATATGAATTTAAAATTTACATTTATTCATTCAATGCATTTCTCTTCCCCATGTAGGTTGTTGGGAAATTCTAAATTCCTTCACAAGTCACATCAGTCACATGGGACAAGGACCTCCTTTATGAGGACCTTGTCTTATCCCCAAAGTACTCCCAAATCATGTGAATTTTAAATTCACATTTATTCCCCCAACAACTTCATCCCCATGATGATACGAGAGGACTTTCTAAAATTCCTCACTTGTCACCATCATCCTCACATCGGGACAAGAACTTCATTTTTGAGGAAATCATTCTCTAATCCCAAGGTACTTGCAAGTACCTCCACCTCACATTTCCTCTTTCCATATCACCTATCCTTTTGACACCTCATCTTCCACATGGAAATATGTGAAGGCTTGTGAGTCCTCAATTCACCACATCCCTCCATCTTGCCCATGTTGGCTAAATCCTAGCCATTGAATTTTGTAAGAGACTCTTCCCTTAAAATGGAATATTTGGTCTCATTTTTAAGGATATCATCACATTCACAACATATTTTTCATTCAAGCAACTCAACTCTCAACTTAGCACTCTCAATAACTTACATTCATCCTCCATTGTTTCCAATTTCAAGCTTCCATTGCATCCACATACAACACTTGTCCAAATAACCATTTACACCATCGCATTCCTCATCACCTCTACTTCATTTTGTATCCATTTTTGTGTCATTTTTCATTGAAGGAGCACATAAAATCGATTGATCAAAAGGGCCAACCAACCAATCAACTTCGGCAAGGTAACATCATTCTTTCTTGCATTTGTTCAAGTTTAACTCAGGCCTAATCTTGAGGTGTTGTTTTTGTTTTCTTTGTTTGCATTTCTTTAAGTTTTGTATTTTGAACTTAGTTAAAACACCTACACATAATGACAACTGCCCGATCGCATATGGACCTCTGATACGTACCTCGAGAAACCTTCTCGTAAATTTTAAATCTCTTTTTTCCCACATTTTTCATGTTTGAATTCTACCTTTTCACATTTTAGCGCATAGTGAACCTGATGTAGCACATCGGGTCACTGTTATAGCACATAGAGTATTTTAGCACATAGGGTCAATTTTTTAGCGCATTTCATCAATGATGTAGTGTATCATAATTTTTAGCACATTTAGGTCAACATACCGTGCATCTAATGGATGATGTAGTGCATATAGAGTTGTATCACATTTAGGACATGATTTAGCGCATTCAATGAAAAGTTTAGCGCATACACTCATTTGGTGAATTGGTGCCATGAAATGGTGCATTGATGAATTTAAATGGTGCATTCATCGATTTGGTGCATTGATAGACTATTTTAGCACATTTTTGGATTTTTTTAGTGCATCCATGTTTTTAGCACATAAAAGCATTGTTCTAGCACATTTAGACCGGATTGATGAAATGTTAATTAAACTCCTTGATTTTGATGATTTTTTATCGTGTTGGCCTTTTATTTGATGATGTTTGATGATGTTGATAGATTAGATGATGATTGATCTCATAATAGGTGAGATTCAATGATTTGATGATGATGATTGACCTCATGATAGGTGAGTATCAACGATAGATTGATGATAGTTGACCTTATGATAGGTGAGGATCAACGATAGATGCTCATGAGATTTGATCAAAGTCTCAACAAATATAATTAGATTGATATGTTGATTGATTTTGATTGATTGATAATATTATTGATTTGTGATATGTTATGATGATAGGAGCCTTCGACAGTCCTCATGTCGTTGGAGCATTTCTCGAGGACTTGGGATTCGATTCCACATCTAGATCAGGCTTATCTAAATGTGATTGGATGATGTGGATTGAATTCTTTGTTAGATATGCCCCAACATAGGATTAATAGGGGGCTTTTTACTGCTTTGGCAGAGAGGTGGCACAGTGACCACCACCTTTCACTTGGCTACTGGTGAGATGATAGTCACACCAGAGGATGTTTACCAGATTTTTAGGATTCCTGTTGTTGGTGATTTAGTTGTATATGATTCCATTGAGCAGGGAGGGACCAATGCACTGTAGAGAGTCTTCGAGGATGAGTAGATTTGTGGTTACGATATCCCTTGGCAATGTATGGTTCATGAATATGTGACATTGCAATGTGTTCTTGTTGGGTTTATCAGAGGTTTTCTATATCCCAACCATAGGTCGAAGGGACTCTTAGTTGGATGGGGCCAGACACTAGAGAGCATGATCACACAAGGGATATGATATGCTTGCATATTTATACCATGATCTACATCAAGTTGTCTACTTCAAAGCATCCAGTTTATCAGTTGGGGTTACATTGTTGTAGATATGGCCTTGGGAGCATATAGTTGTCATGTGACCTATTGCAGATAGACAACATCCAGTTGAGAGGCCTTACATTCATGGGTATACAGGTCCAGTTGTCCAGTATAAGCTATGAAAACTAGAGTACTAGTGGAGGGTTCTAGATGATTTGGATATCATGACATGGAGGCCATACATAGGTTGTGAGAAATGGCTGGAAGATGGCACAAAGATGCCATATGTGTGCACTGACAGATATTTAATATGTGGGCACCAAAATGTAGTGTGTAAAATGTAAAGTATGTGAATAAGAAAATAACAACACACATTAAATGAAACGTATTATATTAGAGAATTCAAATGACAAATCTAATTGAATTGAAATAACCAAAAATTTATAAAGTTGTCATATTGTTCTCTATCCTCAAGGATTCATTAAATCATAATGACTCTTAGATTGTGTATGCACTATGACCGTTAGAATGAAAACCTGAAGAACAAGATGCTAGAAATGCAAGAAACTATTCCTACATGATGGTTGATAAACTATATGATAGTGATGCCATGATAATGATGTTGTGATGCTTTATGAAAATGGAGACTATGCTATGAAAATGATACAAAGAACCTACATAAATTAGGATGCAGCTAATGCTAAAGCCATGATTCTAAACTAATATACTTCTCATTGCTAATTACTAAATGCTCAAATACTCTAATGGAATTTTTCTAGAGTAAGTTTTCTCAAAGTTGGGATGCATTTTCTATAGAATGAGGCTATATTTATAGATTTTCCAAGGCATATTGTGATGTGGTAGCAATCAACGGTCTAGATTTAATCTAGATAGATAAAGGGTGGATGATGGAGGAGTTAGAGATAAATAAGGAGAATGTTCCTTGCATGAAAACAATCTGCCAAGTGTAGAGGAGAAGAAATAAAATAGAAGAGCCAAGTGTCTCAATGTTTGTTTAAGAATTTTTGGGGTAGTGTGCATGCCTAGGTTCAGTTTTACCATTATATTTATCATATTTTGGGAACTCACAATGCTTATGAAATGGTATCATGTTCATAGCTGGATCAAAAGGATATGGGCAGATGTCTTGTATCAAGTATCTTTTTGTGGTTCCTCTTTGCATGTCTTGAATCTTCTATTGGAGATTTTACATTTGATTAGTCAAAGCAGCCACTGGATCTATGTTTGGTGGATTAGTTTCAGTCCTTTTGGGTGTTCCTTTCAGCTGGGTAACATCAAAATTATCAAGAAATTTGACACCTTGTTTAGCCAACATTAAAAGATATTTTTCTCCATCTTTTTCCAAAACTTTCTCCATGAATTTGTGGAATTTAGGATCTTGTTGTGCAGTTTGGATGCCTTCCTCAGTTATGTCCTCACCTTTAGGTTGGTGGAATCTATGAAATGGATTTTCTTTACCTTCATCCATGGTGTTTTGAATTTCAATTTCCTTTTCCTCAAGTTTTCATTTTTGGGGCCTCATAAAAAAGGAATACGAGTGTTATAATTTTCACTAAACTTGGATCTTTGTTTGGAAGAGTGTCAAAGGATAATAACTAAGACAAATAGAATGACAAATTATATTGATGAGACTAATTTAAGTTTGATTATATAGTTTTATTTTGTGATGAAGGATGATAAATCCTAATGATGAAACTTAGCTTAACAATCAAATATGTTTGATGATTTAGAAACATTAAAAAGGTAGATCCTAGTTTAATTAAGAGAATTTCACTTGTAAAGACTAGTTTCACCAATTTTAAGACACTATTTCGACTGAGGAATGGTTTTGTTTTGAAAAGGATACTAAAATGTGAGTTTAATTTTTGGATAGATAGTGAATTTTTCTCTCTAGTTTTGAATTAATTGGGTGCGCTAAGAAAAGGTACAAATGCACTAAAAGATGGAACGGATGCACTAAAAGATGGAATAGATGCGCTAGAGTGTCCCCTAGATGCACCATAAAATAGACTAAATGCACTAGAAAATGGATGAAATGTACCAAAACATGGACTAAATGCATTAAATAATGGATTATATGCACCAGAAAATGACTCGGATGCACCAGAAAATCACTTAGATGCACCAGAAAATGGGCTATATGTGCTAAAGCAAACCAGTGATGCGCTAGATTACCCCTAAATGTGATTTCATTTGAATTATTTTTTGGTGAATGCAATAAAAGGATTTGGAAATGCGCTGGAAAGTGGAATAGATGTGCAAGAAAACTCCCTAAATGTGCTAAAACATAGACTAAATGCACTAGAAAATGACTTAGATGTGCCAAAATACAAGCTCAATGCATTGAAACAGGGAATGCATGTGCTAATTTGGAAAATGTTCATTGTTTTGATAGTCTATTGGTTATTTTTTTTTTAATCAGTGAATTGGATGTTTTCCAGGGAGTAATTTTTTGATCAATGATTATTTGTTTGGTTTTGTTGTTTGGGAATTTTTTGAATTAAGAGTTCTCAAATGGATGATTTCTTGAATTATGACTTCAAACAAAACAAAAAGTTAAAAATAGTTGTTTCCAGCCTAGGAACTAAAACATTAAGTGTGCGTTGAAGAATCTAGTCTGATTCCTTAGATTTCCATAGGTATAACACAAGAGAAAATAGATCAAACACTTTTCTAATGTGAAGGGTCACTAAAAATATGGAAGATCACATCTTAAAACTATGTCAACTCACATAATCGTGTCACCCCCTAGAAGGCGCCCATTTTTTTTCCTTTCTTGGGTCTTAACCAAAGTTGAATCCTCCACTTTTGGCCAGTAATCCCTTATAGTTATATGGTGAGTATCTTGGGGGTAGATTCTTCCCTCCCCTTGCACTGTGATTGGCTGGTTTCTACACTTAAGGCTCGTAGTAAGGATTTATGTTTGGTGCAAAATTTGATAAACTCCCTCAGGAGACATCCCAACCTTGATAACAAAGGCTTTGGGGGTGGTTATCTTGCACACTACTCTTGAATTGTGGGTTTCCCCAAATTCACTTTTGATTATAGTGGGTTAGAAAACTTGGCTTTAATTTTTCCCACTTAGGTTGCTCCCATAGGGTGAGTAATTTTTCCCACTACGGTAAGCCTTCTAAAGGTGTTAACAAAGCATAAAATAGTGAGCCTAGCATTTTGACCACCTAGTGAAGGGGAGATAATAGGCCTATCACTTTACAAGCATAGTACACAAGGGGTTCATTAACCTTCTAATTAACTAAGTGCCTATCTTAATCAAAAGAAGACAATAAAAAAACTCCAACACTTGCAAACACCATCAGTAGTTTCAGATATTTTCCTTTGACAAGCGTATATAGTACCTACAACACATAAAATATTGATTAGTTCTTATAATTTTAAATTTATGCAAAATAAACTAGATATGCCATCACAAAGACCAAATGTGCTAAAAGAACTTCTTAATGAGCTAAAGAAACTACTAAATGTGCTAAAAGAAATACTAAATGCACTAAAAGAACCCCTGAATGCACTAAAATATAAGCTAGATGCACTAAAAAATTGGTTGGATGCACAATAATAGGGATCAGATGTGTCAAATATGTTTCATATGCGCTAAAAGAACTCACAATTGCAATAGAAAATTTCACGTATGGACCTGTAAACAAACTTTCTAGAAAACATTAATAAAAATGGGGCTAGAACCATGGTGGGTGCCAAAAATGTAGTGTGCTAGATATTTGATTAGGAGGACACCATTCCTTTTCCATAGATATCCAATCTGGATGAGCCTGTATCTTTATTGGATGATGAGCAGGCACCGAGATGAAGGAGGGCTAGAGGAGGTGATGGGGAGGAGGAGAGAGAGAGTACTGATGATGAAGATGATGGTGATAGGGATGGGGATGGAGGTGGTGGTGGAGGTGGAGGTGGAGATGGTGGTGGAGATGGTGGTGGCAAAGCATTATTGGATGTGAGAGACTTCATGGTACCCCGGAGGAGGAGATCACTAGTGGTTGTTGTTGACATAGGGATTTGCACCCGATGCAAAGTTCAAAAAATCCTAAAATTCCATGCAACATAGGACTACTATCAGGCTGTGGGTATCCTATTATGAGGGTAGACCTCCATATTATGGGTTGGCTCCCTTTGGATATTTCTTGTGAATACTAATTTTTTTTAATAGAGGAAAATGGGAAGAAAGATAATGTAGAAGCTTTAAAAAAAACTAAAATACTAGGTGATTCACCAACTGATAAATAATTTAAACCTACTTCTAAAATCTCACAAAAGACTTAACAAATAAAGCCATACAATATCACAACTTTGTTATTCATTCCTGCAAAAATAATTCTTATGAAAGGCTCCAACTTTTCTAATGCTCAAAAAAGTAAAATAGTGATGTTTTCACAATTTTATTCAAGAAAAATAAAAACACTTACATAGACTTGCACCATGACATGATACTATTTGCATTCAGCATTGAAGAAATATTATTAAAATAAAGGATGACACAATATTCTATCATATAACTCATAATCAACACTAAAGAACAAAGAATAATGGAGAAAAAATCTCTTTATTGAAAAAAAAGAGACAAATGCATTACAAATCTCTATAACTCATGAGTTACAAAGTATGAATAATCTGCCTTAGTATTCACCAAACCCAGAACTAACCTATTGTTGTCCTCTAGGAACAACAACATCCTTTTGTGCTTGTGTTGGTTGAACTAGTGCTTTAGGTTGATCTTTGCCTATCATAGGTTGTGCTCTTGGCAGAAATTGAATGTTCTGCATAGAAGAAGGCCTCACTTGGCCTTGTGAACTTGTGGATGGCTGATTTTTATCTCCATCAGTCTATTGTCCTAGGTCAAAAACCCTTTTCTTAGATCTAGTATTGGATGACACAGGATCACTTGACTAATTTTGTGGATTATTAACCCCACAAAATTCTTCACCTTGCCAGTTCAGTAATGAAACATCAGGATTACCTTGTTCTTCATGAGTAGACTACTATTCTTGAGCCTCCTAAGATGAATCTTTTGGAATAGCAACACCGGTTTGCATGATAAGTGCTTGACTCAGAATACCATTGAAATAGGTGGACTGATTGTGTGGTTGATTACATGGAAAACACCATTAGTAATCACCCACCAAGTTTTTTTGCATAGGAACCACTTCCTTGGAGGAACTAGGGGCATTGGGATTATAAGGCAAGAAATATTTTTGATTGAAGTTCCTCCTCTAAAATTGAGGATTGGATTGAAATGGGCCTTGGTAAGGAGCTTGGTAAGGTGGCTAGTTTTGCTGCTTTTTGATATTAACCAACTCATTACCAAAGGTCTGTAGGGTCTTCTAAATGTTATCATTCTACTCTTTAATACTAATTAGCTCCTGAAATCGACTAGGAACAACATTCTCTTGAGCTTCTACTTGTGTATTAAAGGCTGGAAAATATGGAACAACGGCTACAATAGGTGGCATTATAGGGGTAGTTGGTTGTATATCAGAAAAATAAGGCATTGGAGGCCTAGGAGCTATCTTACTTGCTTGGAATAAGCTATTCTCGACCCTAATAGCAACATAAAATGCTATTGGTAATGTATCACCTCCCATAGATTGAATCATGAGTGAGATATCATTGTTTAAAGCTTTTAAATAAAACAACATAGTATAGTCATTAGAAGGTTTTACCAAAGTTGGAATTTGATTCCAGGTCTTCTTCAATCTATAACTAAAGTCCACCATGTGCTCATGTGGAGCTCTTTTGATGGTAGTGAGATGCTCCACCAATGAGAGATGATCTGACTTGTCCTCGAACTATCTATTTATTTGCTCTCCTAGCTCATCTCATGTAGTAATTAAATTCACAAAAAAGGCCTTTGAACCATTGGAGGGCTTTACCCTTGAAAGAAGTTTCCAAGAGCCTCACTAAAATTTCTTGATGAGTTATATGATTCACTCCACACAACAAGGCCACATTTGTGATGTGTTCAATGGTTTTTGTCAAATCTTCTCTAGTGAAAAATGGAAAGCTCTTCAGGGCTATTGTTGTAATATCATTGTATTGGGAAAGATTCAAGGGGCTTCCTTGATCAAATGAGACAAAAGGTTTGATTCCTTGGCGGCTTTCGATGAGCCATATTAACTGTTGGCGGATTAAAACCACTGGGAATAGAAGAACTTACTTATTTTTGAGTTGCAAAACTTGCAAATAGGGGATTGTTGAAGGTTGAAACTAGGTGTGTTTCCCTATTAACAAATCTAGCACGTCTTGCTAGTACATGAATATGCTCAACAGGCTCTATACTTTTCCTTATTTGATACTTTCTCATATGCTTTTACTAAATCTTCTAAAATTAGAGTTGTGGAGTTGCCAAGTGTGAAAATTGTCCTTCTTGAAGACTGGAAAAAACTACTGCTCACACCATGACAACAGCAAAATGAAGCTCTTTTTGAACTGAAGGATCAGTTCAAGGTCCCATCAGACCTGCCAAAAACTGTTGGCATAGGGATTTGCACCCAATGCAAAGTTGAAAAACTCCTAAAATCTTGTGCAACATGGGACTACTCTTAGGCTATGGGTATCCTATAATGAGGGTAGACCTCCAGATTATGGGTTGGCTCCCTTTGGATATTTCTTGTGAAAATTGATTTTTTTTAATAGAGGAAAAGGGGAAGAAAGATAATGTAGAAGCTAAAAAAAAAAACTGAAATACTAGGTGATTCACCAACTGATAAATAATTTGAACCTGCTTCTAAAATATCACAAAATACTTAATAAATAAATCCATACAATCTCACAACTTTGTTATTCATTCCTACAAAAATAATTCTTATGAAAGGCTCTCACTTTTCTAATGTTCAAAAAAGGAAAATAGTGATGTTTTCACAATTTTGCACTATGGCATGATACTCTTTGTATTCAACATTGAAGAAATCTGATTAAAATAAAGGATGACACAATATTCTATCATATAAATCACAATCAACACTAAAGAACAAAGAATAATGGATGAGGAAAAAACTCTTTATTGAAAAAAAAGGAGACAAATGCATTACAAATCTATAGAACTCATGAGTTACAAAGTATGAATAATATGCCTCTACAGTCACCAAACCCAAAACTAACCTCTTGCTGCCCTCTAGGAACAACAACATCCTTTTGTACTTGTGTTGGTTGAACTGATGCTTTAGGGTGATCTTTGTCTATCATAGGTTGTGATCTTGGAAAAACTTGAATGTTTTGCATAGAAGAAGGCCTCACTTGGCCTTGTGAACTTGTGGATGGCTGATTTTTATCTCCATCAATTTGTTGTCCTAGGTCAATAGCCATTTTCTTAGTTTTGGTAACTTTAAAATTTTAGCACAAATGAAGAAAACTAATGTTAGTGTTTCCATGTGGGATTCTTTGGCTCTTCCTGGGAAGAAAGATTTATTACATGAAGCATTGTCTAAGTTTTCCTTATCTGATAGTGTGTTTAATCAGCAACCTTCAAAGGTTGTTTTTATAAATGATTCACAAGAAAAGAAAGAAAAACCTACCCAGGTAGTTAAACCACCCCCCTTCTATGTAACTCTGATTTTTGGCCAGCATTTAGTACATAACTGTATGATTGACTCAAGGGCCGACAGTTCCATAATGCCCAAACAAATTGTCGACAAGATGGGAATAAAGTATGAGCCATTAGAAAAGGGTGTAGTTCAACTAGATGGTACTGTAGTTAATATAGTAGGAGTTATTAAGAATCTCAGTCTCACATTGCACGCATGTTTGAATTTCTCAATACCTTAGGACATATATGTCATAGAGTGGCCTCCATGTTTTTCCATTTTCTTATCACAAGACTTCACAGCTAAAATTAGAGGATACTTGTCCTCTAATTGGTCTCATATGTTGTTTAGGACCATGTATGGCACTAAGGTCACAATCAAGTTAGAACCTGTTGCTAAGAACTATATAGAACCATATAATCCAAATGTTTTCAATGCAACAACTACTAGTAATTGTGCTTTGTTTGATCAAGAAGACATTCTTGTAGCTAATCAGAATCGTACTCAAATTGAAGATATCCCAGATGTCCTTTTGGATTAGTGGGCAGTTGAGAATGTTCACAATTCTTTGAGTGAACAACATGAGAAGGTAAACTTAGGAATTTATCTAATGCATGAATCTGATTATGTTATGCCTAATCTTGTAAGAAGTGATGAACAATAGCCTGATCAACAAGCAAATGAGGTATGGAGGATGTATTTTGATGGCTCTAGAAGTAAAAATGGTGTTGGAGGTGGTTGTATTCTCATTTCTTCTGTTGGTGACAAATACTACTCTGCATTCAGGTTCACGTTCAACTCCAACAATGATATAGCTGAGCATGAAGCTTTGATTCATAGTCTCCAGTGGAAAAATGGAGAGGTATTGACTATTTACGGGTATTTGGTGATTCAGAACTAATTTTTAATCAAGTAAGAGGTCTCCATGCTACTAAAAATGATCTGTTAAAGTCATAAGCATAGAGTATGGGATATTGTTGATGATTTCTATCTCTCAATTTGTTTTCTATACCTAGAAGTGCAAATAAACATGTTGATAGATTAGTAGCTATAGGATCTCAATATGATATTCCAAGTGATATCAACAAATATAAAGAGAAGTAGTATGTTAAAGTGATTATTAGGTATTTTATTCCTAACAATAATGAGCATTGGAAAGTTTTTTAAACTGATCAACAGAACATTAACTTCTTAAGGGAAGAAGTTAAGTTCTCCAATGATAATCAAGAAAAACTAAAACAACAGTATGGGGATCAGATAATACAACTGAAAACCAACAAATTTCCCAAAGGCTTGGTTACATTGGAGTCTATTTTCAATATTGATGATCAAGTTAGAAAGGAAAAAACCAGCATGCATATTAAGCAAGAACATTATCAGAGCATTGAAATCTTCAAGGAAAAGATTTTAAAGCTTGGCAAGGTATGTACATTAGAAGAGATGCATGCATTTATTTTTCTTTATCAAGAGTTCAGTGATATTTTTACATGGGAATATTCAGATCTGAAAAGGTTTTATCCTTCTATTGCCTAGCATACCATTGAGCTTGAGGATAATTCAAAACTTGTAAGACAAAAGAAAAGGCCACTTAACCTCAAGCTTGAGCCCTTTATGATCATAGATTTGAATAAGCTCATTGAGAGAAATATCATATTTACAATTAAACATACCTCTTGGGTATCCAATCTTGTTCCAGTTAGGAAGAAAAATGGTGAAATTAGACTCTATGTTGATTTCAGAGATCTTAATAGAGCCTCCCTAAAGGATCATCACCCCTTTCCTTCCATGGAACAGACTCTTCAATTTGTTTCAGGTGTTGAGAGTTTTTCTTTGTTAGATGGCTTCTCAAGATATAACCAAATCCTGGTTAAAGAAGAAGATTAGTTTAAGACAACTTTTACAACCAAATGGGGCACAATGGCTTATAAGAAAATTCCATTTGGTATATAAAATGTTGGAGCTGCCTTTCAGAAAGCAATGGAAATGGATTTCAAAGGTTTGATGTATAAAACTATATTGGTTTATTTGGATGACATAACTATTTTTTCAAAAAATTCAGATGAACACTTTGATTACTCGAAGAAAATCTTTGAAAGATGTTGAGAGTTTGGTATATCTCTCAACCCAAATAAATCTATGTTTTTTGTTCATGAAGGTAACTTGTTGGGTTACATTGTATCTGTAGACATCCAAATTTGACCACTCCCATATGGTCAAATTTGTATCCTTTATTCCTCTATTTCATCAATATTAATTAAATGTCTTATTTAATTAATATTTCCCCTTCCTCTAAGGTTTATAAATTATTTAATTTAACAATTAAATACTTTATTTTTCATAATTTCTTCTTTAAATTAAATAAATATATCAGTTTATTCAATTTAGTTATTTACCTTTTTTATTTTAAATCAATTTTAAATGCCCTATTTTCTCTCTCCTTGTCACATCCTCCATAATCTTCTTCTAATCTGGATTAGTATAATCAATCCATGATTAGGATGTGCACATCCTCAATCAGGATTAATGTCACATCCTCCATATTTGTCCACTTGTCTGTAATCCTTCATTAATCTTCCTAATCACATGTTTGCACAACCTTAATCTAATCACCTGCCATTTATGGTATGTCCTCCAATTCAAACTTTCATAACTACTTTCTTTATTAAGCATTAACCTCTTCCCCATGTGAATTTAATACTCACATTTATTCATTCAATGTATTTCTCTTCCCCATGTAGGTTGTTGGGAAATTCTAAATTCTTTCATAAGTCACATCAGTCACATGGGACAAGGACCTCCTTTATGAGGACCTTGTCTTATCCCCAAGGTACTCCCCAATCATTTGAATTTAAAATTTACATTTATCCCCCCAACAACTTATCTCATCCCCATGATGCTAAGAGAGGACTTTCGAAAACTCCTCACTTGTCACCATCATCCTCATATGGGAACAAGAACTTCCTTTTTGAGGAAATCTTTCCCTAATCCAAAGGTACTTGCAAGTACCTCCACCTCACATGTCCTCTTTCCACATCACATGTCCTTTTGACACCTCATGTTCCACATGGAAAGATGTGAGGGATTGTAAGCCCTCAACTCACCACAACCCTCCATCTCGCCCATGTTAGCTAAATCTTATCCATTGAATTCATTAGAGACTCTTCCCTTAAAATGAAAGATTTTGTCTCATTTTTTTATATCACATTTTGCATTCAATCATTCTACACTCAAGCACACAAGATTTCAAACACTTGCATACTTACATTCAACCTCCATTGTTGCATTCATCAAGCTTCCATTTGCATTCATCTTACAATCTAGATCAATTTACATATCATTTTCATCATATTTGTCATAAAGGAGCACACATTCAAGCTACATCAAAGGGCCAACCAAAAAGATCAGCTTGGATAAGGTATATTTGTTGTTTCATTCTTTTTTTATTCAAGTTCAACTTAGGCTAATCGTGAGGTGGTGTTGTGTTGTTTCTCCTTGCATTTCTTTGTGTTTTACATATTTTAGGATAGTAAATAACACTGCACACATTTCTGGCACACCCGGTGGGACCCACATACGGGTCTATTTCTTTCATGTTTGTTGTTGTTAGACATTTTGCAGGTTTAGGTTACATAAAGGTGACTCCGCAACTAACAAGGGTGACCTTGCCTTGAAGATAGGTGACCCTACCTTGAAGACAGGCAACCCTGCCCTAAATAGAGGTGATTCTTCCCTTGCAAAATCGCCCATTTGTGAAATAGGAGAAAATATGCTCCTTATTTCCTAAACAAGGGCAACCTTGATACTGACAGGGGTGACCTTGCCCTCAATCGAGGTGACTCTGCTCTCAAGATAGGTGGCCTTTCCCTCAACAAGGTTGATTCTGCCCCAGACAGAGGTGACTGAGTTGTTTCATTCTTGTTGAAGATCGAAGGTTAAAACTTCTAACATATTTATTGCAGGATGAGCGGGCCAAGAACATTAGTTAGCTTGTTTATTTACCATTTTCATACTAGACGTTAGGCACATAGATCTAATTAGGGGGAGTTAAAATACTTGTTTTTCATGCTTGTCAAGTGGAGTATTGATGTATCCAATCCCCTTGCACCATTTGGTTATCCTAGGTGATGAGAAATCGTAGTCCACTTAGTCCTTTGTGTTACCTAGGAGGCACTAGATCATTCAAACTTTCCCCTTACACTTCATGTGAGCCTGAGGACTAGCCAAAAATGTTTAGTGTATTATTTTAGTGGGACCTGCTTGGGGATTTCATCACCCCAAGGGACGATCCCAACCACATGCTATTGATGGGGTATATAAAGAGGGGGGACCCAAAGTTGTACCCCAATCTAATCACATCGTGTCTCGTGAAGCGTTAAAACTAGGGTGATACCTAGATAAGACATGAAGAGTTGGTACAAGTTTTTAGTACCTCGCTAAGCTTCTAACTCACGCTTGTAGATGGGTTGGTGTTCACGGTTGTGCCTCACATATGGTGAGTATTAGTTGACTCCCTAGTTTTCCTTGTTCAGTCTAGTTAGAGGACTGTGTTGGTTATACCCTTCATACTAATCTTAGGATTGTGTTGTTTGAACTATTTTTTTGTGTGAAACCAGTGCATGTCTGTTTAGTCAAGTCAACCTTTGCCTTCTGCTTGTTGTTTTTTGTGTTTTCTATCTTTTTCCATAGTCATTTTTATCTAAGTTAAGTCTAGGTCAACTAACAGGGGTGACCTTGCCCTTAACAAGGGTGATTCTACCCCTAACAAGGGTGACCCTTCCCTTTGTCTAAGTCATTTCCGAGTCTGTTCTAATCAAAATCACACATCCTTCATGGAATAGGCAACCTTGCCCTCAACAAGGTCGATTCTTCTCCTAAAAAAGGCAACCCTGACCTCTAGAGGGGCGATTTTTTCCTCTTTATAAGTCATTTTGCTAGTCAAACAAACCAGTTCATTCACCTATTTCAATAAAAGGGGTGATTCTACCTCCGAGTTGGGTGATCCTGCCTCATAGTTGGGCAATTTTTCACTCTGAACAGTTAATCCTGCCTTCGGTTTAGTCAATCTGTTAGTCCATTTTCTCATTTTGATCATCTTTTTCCCATTTTGAGAGTTTGTTTCCTCATTCTGAGCATCTATTTCCCCATTTTGAGCATTTGTTTCCCTATTCTAAGAGTTTGTTTCCTAGTTTTGATCGTCTGTTTTCCCGTTTCGAGTGTTTGTTTGCCCATTTCGATAGTCTATTTCCCTATTCTGAGCGTCTGTTTGCCCGTTTTGGTAGTTTGTTTCCCTATTCTGAGCATTTGTTTCCCATTCTAAGCATCCATTTTCCTATTTCAAGCATTTTTTTCCTCGTTTCGATAGTCCTTTTGCCCATTTCGGTAGTCCATTTTCCCGTTTAGTGGGTCCATTTATCTTGTTTATCGACATTGCTTGACTATTTCTCATATTTAGACAAGTCCAAAAATTGTTTAGGCGAGTCTGTCACCTAGTTGGACAACCTTGTCCTTGACTTTGGTGACCTTGAGCCTAAGTTTGGTGACATTTCCCCTGACTTGGGCGACCCTACACTTGACTTGGGCGACCCTGCACTTGACTTAGGTGACCTTTCCCTTGACTTGGGTGACCCTACACTTGACTTGGGTGACCCTATCCTTGACTTGGGTGACCCTATCCTTGACTTGGGTGACCTTTCCCTTGACCTGGGTGACCTTTCCCTTGACTTGGGCGACCCTTTACTTGACTTGGGTGACCCTGTCCTTGAGTTGGGCAACCTTTCCCTTGAGTTGGGAGAATCTACACTTGACTTGGGTGACCTTGACCCTAAGTTGGGTGACCTTTCCCAAAACTTGGGCAACCTTGCACCCTAGTTGGATGATTCTACACCTGTTAGGCAATTTCGATCTTTGTCCAAAAATTTAATCTATTGGGCTCCTAAAAATATTTCGTTCACTCATAATCCTCACTTTAGTCCATATAAATTCCAACCAATCTACATCCAATCATCATCCAAGTCATATAGGTACATCCTTAATCATCTCTAAGTTGTATATCCATCATCGTTTTCTTAATCCAAATCCCCTACACTTTGTTTTCAAGGTTGCTATCCAAATTGGTCCAAGTGTCTGATCCCGATCATTATCATTTGCATATTCTTAGGATTATCATCCATCTTGAGTTAGTTAATCATCATTACAATCCAATCAATCTACTTCCATCTTGAGGTAGATTCGATGTTGTAATCATCTCATTCACAATTTAATCTGATCATCAACACCTTACGTCATCTAGGTCAAATCTCTAAATTGGGTTTGGAATCCATTCTCATCGTGTTATTTGACCAATCATCCAATCCTATCTCATGAATCCTACCACATCCCATCACATCCTCTAGTCATCCTAATAAAAGATTTTATCTAATCCTAATCTGAGCTTCAATCCAATCTGAGTCTAAGCTTTTATCCAATCCCAAATTGAGCTTGACCTAAATCCCAATCTGAGCTTTATTCAATCCACATCATCTATTATGTTCTTCTAGCCATCTATTCCCATATTTTCAATATGAATCCATCCCATCTAATGTCATGAATCTTTACCCTCCTTTTTCACAACCAACAATAGTGGTCAAAGGGAATACCAACTATGTTGATGACAATAATGCAAGTTTGGTTGATCAAGATGAGTATAATATAGATCCCCTTTATGTTATCATTGCTAGCAAGCTTCTTCCAACCATCTCCCAAAACCCAATCAGTCCTATGAACTATCCCCTCATGCCTTCATCTGCATCTAATAATAGTCTTGATTCTAACCTTGACAAGGGATATCCAATACCCTCACCATCCACATATCCATCATGTCCTACCTCTACATTTCTCTCCTATCCAACATCCACATCCTCCTATATCAACCCACCATCCTCATACTCCTATCATCATCAACCATCCCAATATTCCTAATATAATCCACCATCTAAACCTTTTCATCCTAATCCGACATCCACACTTTCCTATCAGAATCCAATATCCACATCCTCTTATCCTAATCCACCATCCTAATATTCCTACTATAATCAACCATCCCAATCTCCCCAACCTAATCCAGCATCCATATCCTCTTTTTCCACTCCCCCCTTCATCGCATTATACCTCAATCCTCCATCTAATCCTAATCCACCAATCTCTAACCCTAATCCTCCATCTCCTCCTAGTCATACATCCACTCCCACCCATTCATCTAATACTAATCCACCAATCCCTAAACCTAATCCTTTGACCATCCACAATCCTACATCCATTCCCATCATTACACCTGAACCTACAAAGCCCAAATATCTCCTTCCAAATGTCATCCAAGGACTCATGACAGAAGAGACATCCCAAAATCTACATCTTGATATTGTGGAATCATGCCCTTCCACTCTATCATGTATGATCACTAGTGATGAGGCCCTCCTCCATCCTACACCTATCACTCCCATTACCATTCCTAATACCATCCAAGCGGTTGAGACCATCAAACCCAACAAATCCATTACATCCCCATCTTCTACTCCTGGAACCATTGAAACTAGTGAAGAAAGCCAAATCCAATATGTTCCCCCTAGCCCTTGTCTCACTGAAGTTTAATTCCATGATCTCCATGCCTCTTTTGTCCTTCTATCTCCCCCACTTGAGGATTCCCCCAACACCCCTCCACACAAGATGATTCATGCCAAGAGCTTGATTCAAATCATACCAATATATCCCCTCCTCCAAATCAAGATCTTCACATCCTATCTACTCCCTCCCAATATAATGTTCTCCTATCCATTTCATCTCATTATCCCTCTCCTCAATTAGATCCTGATCCTACCATCCCATCTACCCCATCTACCCCATCTCAAGATCACAGTAGCTCATCTACTCTGTCCCATGATCCCCTTATCACTCAGGATCTAATAAATCCATCTCATGAGCCCTTATCACCCATTTCCACAAATGAAAATCTTTCCATACCACCTAATCCCTCTCCTGATCCCTTATCACTCACTCCTCTAGACCAAGATACTATCATCCCATCATCTCCATCTCTTGGTCCTTCATCACTGCCTATCTCTGCCACCCCAACACCACCTCTATATCACCTTGGTAACATTACACTTATCCATGGTGGTCTCCTTATGGAAGAAAAACAAATTCTATGCACCAACCTTCCTCCACCACCTGCTAACAGACTCACATCATGCTTCCAAAATAATACACACCCCACCATAGATCACATGCTCAAGAACATGAACTATCAAGGAAAAATTTTAGGCCTTCATGAGCAAGGTATTTTAGAGCCCATCCAAGTCAAATAGCATCCAAGCACACACAATCTTGGATATATCTCCCAAGACTCACAATCCAAAAATGTTGGTACAACCTCCATACATCCAAAACGATCATCTTCCAAAGGAATGAGAGGCAATTCCCATTGCTCAACTAAATCATTTGTCGCCATCCCCCCTCCTCCATCATATTACCTCAAAAAAATTGTCCATCTTCCTCCTTCCTCCTCTAAATCCATCTTGGGTCCTTATGTCCCTTCATCCACCATCACTCCTCTGTCTACTACCCCTATTTTGGGCCCTTACGTACCTCCATCAACCCTCACACAAAGTCTATTTTGGGCACTTATATCCCAAAATCACCTTCTCCATCCTATCTTATTTATCCTCTCATCCATCCATCACCTATCCCTAGCACACATCATAAAAATCCAAAATTCATAATCTCTAATCAAGATCAACAAAGGAACCCCTCCCCACATGCTATCTCATATCCTCCGCCTTCACATCATCATTGAATTCTTACCTCTATCACTCCATCCATGTCTCCTCCACATCATCCATCACCTCATACCCATCCCATTGCTACTAAAAGCACTTTGGATGCCAAAGTGATAATGCATAAGTCTAAACATCCACATGAATCTAAAGCTCCTCATGTCCCCTTCAAAAGACATGTTGATGAAAAGAAAAATCAAATCCAAAAGCCTAATCAAACACATAGGCCACAAAGGCCCACTAAAGAAAAAATTAAAACCATGTGGATCCCAAAGAAAAAAGATGTCATGCCTTCAAATGAAAAATCTGTAACAACATCCAAAGTTTCCAATCCCAAAGCTAATCATTCACATCCTCCATCTCATAAATCTATTTTGGGTCCCTATGTCCCAAAATTCACTATCCCAATTCCTGCATTATCTTCACACTCTCCATCCATTCATCCACCTATCCTCTCACATCCACCATCACATGTGCCAATGTTGGTCCTGAACATAGGCCCCTATTACACATCCATTCCATCATTCCATCCATACACTTTCCAACATCCCATCCATTATCCCACATATCTACCCCATCAAATCCCTTTAATCCATCCTCAATTTGCATAATCCATCCATTCTAATAAAGTTGTACCAACATCCAATGGTTGCTTTACATATGGGCTCTTATTACCTCATATAGAACTTGCTACTTGAGCCCTTCATCCATCCAATTTATCACATATCTTCCAAATCCACATATCCATATCCCTATTTTTATCTATCTTCATCCACATCCTAGTCCAAAAAGTTGAAAAAAAGAGAAAAAGAGAAAAAGAGAAAAAACCAAGAAAAAAATAGTAAAGAAACATAATTCATCCAATGGTAAAAACTTGGAAAACAAGTAGCTTGGATAAGTACTATGATGAAAACCTTGAAAACAAGTGTCATGTGTAAATCCCCCATCTAATTCACTTCCACACTTGGGGGAACCTTCCATCTATGCATCCCCTTTCTCTATCTCCTACATCCACCCACCTATATTTCGCATCCTACCCATCCTATCCCATTTGTGTCAAGTCCCTCCATCTTCTTGGTGATATTGATCAAGATAGGGGCACCTATATACATGCTTTTGAAATATATTGGCATACATTCCCCTCATCCATATGCCACGCTATCCCTTATCCTCCTCCATCCTCCTTCCTTATCCACGTCCATCTATCTTCCATTGTCCACCCATCTTTCTACGATAGATATTCATTCATTGTCCACCATCTTGCTATCTACCATACCTCTTGCCTCATCACACATGACATATCTATATTAGTGCATCTCCTTCTATGCACCATGGTCCCTAGTGAAATCATCCATCCATCCATCCATCCAAACAATCCTTTATGTCTCCCTATCCTTATCTTCCTATCCACCCATCCACTAGTCCCTTTCCACATTTTCATCCTTATCTCCACATCCATTTATCCATCCAATAATCCATTCCATCCTTTCAAAAACTTTATCCCTCTATCCACCTATCCTATCATCTTTCTATCTCCCCATCCATTTATCCATCTAGTAATCCATTCAATCCTTCCAAATCCTTATCCCTCTATCCATCTCTCCTAACATCTTTATATCTCCCCATCTTTATCAATCCATCCAATTATCTCTATTTTCCTCATATCTCATCATCCCTTGTCATTGGTATCTAGCTTTAGGCTACCCCCATGCAACCCAATTCCATTCATCTCACTATCATCCATCCTATCTATTCCTCGCATATGTCTCATATCCTATCACTCTTCATCATTCATCTATCCATTGTTTCCTCCTCCCAATTCATCTTTTGATTATTTGGATAACTATCCCATCCCTGAGCTTCACATAATCCACATCTCACACATATCAACCATCCCATCCACACGGCCTATCCTGGCTCATCATATCAGCTCCATCCTTTTATCCATTTATCATGGTCATCTCATCATCCCTTGTCCCTTATCTATCTTTGGCCTTGTGTCAAACTACATTTCCCCTGCGCTTTCACTTATGCAATGTCGCTCATTTGATTTTCTCCCAAGGAATTTATCCATCCGGTCTTTGTCGTCCATCATGGTCTACATCATCCTCTTTCCAATTTTATCCATGGTTAGTCATCAATCTTTCATTGAACTACGTTGCCCCTGCATTTTCACGTAAGCAAGACTGGTCATTTGATCCACCCCTGGGGCTTTGTTTTTTCTGTCTTTTTTTTGCTCAGTCTGGTCATTGTCCTCCATCATTTATCTTCATTGTTCTCTTTCCACTTTTATCCATAGACTTTTCTTGAACTAAGAGGGCTATGCGCTTTCACATAGGCAAGGCTAATCTTTGATCATCCCCCGATCCCCTAGGTCTTTAGGGTGTATCAATCTTGTGTCTCATGCCTTGTGTCATTTCACCAAGTATGTCCTTATCTAGTTGGTTCCTCACAAATGAGATCCATTTGTATCATGAGATTCACTTGGTTTTGGAGTCTCCTACATCATAATCAATCTATTAGTTTAGTATCCATCTTTGGTCTCAACGGGATGTATCCTTCCTAATAGACCTCATCAACCCCATCCATCCTCTTGATCCTATGGCAAAGGATGTTTTGAAATTGGTTGCAATATTTTGATATTTTTGGCTTCTATTTATCATTTGAGCTCCCTATCATCACTTGTCAAGGCCGACATGATCTATCATATTATGGTGTATTTTGATTGGTTAACATAGGGGCATATCTTAATATTTGTTTGTTGGTGTCTTCTTGGTTGTCCCACATAGTATCCACCAAGACCTCTGAGGAGCTATGTTACGTTGGGGCATCCTTTTGTGCTTGTGGTTATCCCATTACCTGGCCCAACCAAAGTCATCATGACTTTGGGGTGTTGGGATAGCCTCCTTGTTTGTTATTTTTTTGTATGAATTAGACACTAATCCATGTTGGTTTGACATACCATAGTACCTGATGTCTTATGCTATAGAAAAAATCAGTGCTCTGAAAATGGAAAATTGCATTAGGATTGCATTTCATTTTATCTTTCATCACTTCTTTCTCCAACCCATGACTTATGATTTTGGTTGTGCAAAAATTAATTCCTTTCATTTCTTCATATTGAGAATTCACTCAGGGCCTCTGTTTCTTCCCCAAGCGCCCTCTCGAGGGGGTATACCTTACCATTTTCATCCATTCCTCCTTCTTAGTCACTTTCTTGTGATATCGGGGCATCTCCCTCCACTTCCCTCCATTTGGACAACTCACCCAACTTCTCCCATGCTAGGGCATCGTTTTCTAGTTGCTTCCTCTATAGGGTCATCTGCATTTTATTTTTCTTCAAAACATTGTTATTCTAACAATATTTTGAAGAGGGGAAAAATGTAGACATCCAAATTTGACCACTCCCATATGGTCAAATTTGTATCTTTTATTTGTCTATTTCATGAATATTAATTAAATGACTTATTTAATTAATATTTCCCCTTCCTCTAAGGTTTCTAAAGTATTTAATTTAACAATTAAATACTTTATCTTTCATCAATTCTTCTTTAAATTAAATAAATATACCAATTTATTTAATTTAGTCATTTACCTTTTGAGTTTAAATCAATTTTAAATTCTCTTTTTTCTCTCTCCATAATCTTCTAATTTGGATTAGTTTAATTAATCCATGATTAGGATTTGCACATCCTCCATATTTGGCCACTTGTCTTTAATCCTTCATTAATCTTCCTAATCACATGTTTGCACAACCTTAATCTAATCACCTACCATTTCCGGTATGTCCTCCAAGTCAGCCTTTCATAAGTGCTTTATTTATTAAGCATTAACCTCTTCCCCATGTGAATTTAAAATTCACATTTATTCATTCAATGCATTTATCTTCCACATGTAAGTTGGAAAATTCTAAATTTCTTCATAAGTCACATCAGTCACATGGGACAAGGACCTCCTTTATGAGGACCTTGTCTTACCCCCAAGGTACTCCCCAATCATGTGAATTTAAAATTCACATTTATTCCCCCAACAACTTCTCTCATCTCCATGATGATAAGAGAGGACTTTCTAAAATTCCTCACTTGTCACCATCATCCTCATATAGGGACAAGAACTTTCTTTTTTGAGGAAATCTTTCCCTAATCCAAAGGTACTTGCAAGTACCTCCACCTCACATGTCCTCTCTCTACCTCACATGTTCTCCTTCCACGTCACCTATCATTTTGACACCTCATCTTCCACATCACAAGATGTGAGGGCTTCTGACCCCTCAACTCACCACAACCCTCCATCTTACCCATGTTGGCTAAATCCTAGCCATTGAATTCTCTAGAGACTCTTCCCTTAAAATGGAAGATTTTGCCTCATTTTTTCATATCAGACTCATATCACATTTTGCATTCAAGCATTCTACACTCAAGAACACAATATTTCAAGCACTTGCATACTTGCATTCAACCTCCAATTTTGTATTCATCTACCAAAATACCCACATCTTTCATTGCATTCATTTTGAAATCTAGATCATTTTACATATCATTTTCATCATATTTGTCATCAAGGAGCACACATTCGAGCTACATCAAAAGGCCAACCAAAAAGATCAACTTGGATAAGGTATATTTATTGTTTAATCTTTCATTTATTCAAGTTCAACTTAGGCTAATCGTGAGATGGTGTTGTGTTGTTTCTCCTTGTATTTCTTTGTGTTTTGCATCTTGTAGGATAATAAATAATGTTGCACACAGTATCAAAACATGGAATCATCATTGATCTGGAGAGAGTAAGTGCAATTCTTTCTCTTCCTTTACCAGCACACAAAAAAGGATTGCAAAGTTTCTTAGGTAGAATTAATTTTGTAAGGAAATTCATCCCATATATTGTTGAATCATTAGTGCCTTTGACTTCAATTTTAAAGAAGAATATCTCTTTCAAGTAGACTAAAGAAGGGAAAAGGATCTTTGAGATTATCAAAGGAGCACTTGCAGCTGCTCCTACTCTATTGAACCTATAATTTTCAAAATATTTTATATTATATGTATATGGGAACATTGATAGTATTACAACTATGCTAGTTCAGGAGAATGACCTTGGTTTAGAGCAACCTTTAGATTTTTCTATCAAGGTCTTAAGGATTATCATCTCAATTATTCTTTTGTTGAAAAGCATGTCCTTATTATTATCATAAGTCTGAAAATTTTTAGACACATGATTTCTAACAATAAGGTTAAGTTGCTAGTTGCTCACCCTTCAGTTAAAGATTTTTTGTTGAGCATGGATTTAAGTAGAAAAAGAGTTGTTTGGGTGACTAAGGTAATGTAATATGATATTGAGATCAAAGTCACCAAGCTGATTGGGCTGTTAGAAATGGTGTTTAACTGAATACTTTTTCTAACTACTATCCTCAAGGAAATAGATAGACTGAGTCCACTAATAAAAACCTTCTTGGGATTATCAAGAGGACCATGGAAGGAAATCAAAGAGCATGGCATACCAAATTGAAATCAGCCTTGTGGGCTTATAGAATTACACCAATAAGGTCAACAAGACTATCACCATACATTCTTGTGTATGGAAAAGAAGCAAGGCTGCCTATATCCTTTCAACTTCTAGCCCTTGATCTGGTTAACTAGTTGGACATGTTTGAAGAAGAGCCTATGACAACAAGATTGGCTCAGCTGATTGAGCTAGAAGAGACTAGAGCTAAAGCAATGAGGAAAATGGAGCAACACCAAGCTCAAATGAAGAGATCATTTGATAAGAAGGCTTCCCCAAGAGTGTTCCAGGAAGGTGATATAGTAGTGAAGTGGGATGAGCTTAAAAGAAAACCTGGAAATCATTCCAAGTTTGATGCATTCTAGACTAGGCCTTACATTATTACTGAGCGTAAACAACATATTTCCTTTCAATTGTCTAAATTGGATGGTGCAGTGGAGCCAATCCCAGTGAATGGGATTCATCTCAAGCATTTCTTTTGAAGTATGATCTAAATCTGTACATAGTTGAGTATTTTCTAGATGTCAAATAAGTGTTGTTGCACATAGATTAGTTGTACCTTCTTTTTCTCTAAGTGTTGTTTTACACAATTAGTTAAGTTTATTTTGAGTTTTTCCATTACCAATTACATTTCAATCAAATACACATCTATTATTTATGACATGGAATTAAAACTTCAATGCCATGAACAACAAATGTATACACAATAGAGATATAATTAATTACAAAAAAGTTACAGCTGAATGAATGAGCTTTGTATAAAGTTTGAAACTCAAAAAGAGGCAAAAAATGGACTCCATACCTAAAGGATAAGTAAAGCAATTGGCCGAATTTTTTTAGCAGGAAAACACCCCTGAAAGCTCGCCAAATTTTTGCCTATTTTTAGCTACAACTCAAAATAGGTAGAGCTGAGTTACATTCATCATTAAAAGGTATACAATTAATTTCAAAATATTTTGCTAAGTATTCATTGTTGTACAAATCTGATTACTTTTCAATTTGTAGTATTATTATGCAAATATTTATAATAGAAAAACTCATAAATTTGCATAAGAAATGTTGTTTTATTCATATTGTAAAAAAACAAAGTCCCACACAAGTCATGGGATTAGCTTGATTTGATTACTTAATCAAATACAACATACAAGAAATAAATTTATATCAAACAACTGAAGATAATATAAGAACAAGGAGAGAAGGTGGTTCATCATTTCCTAGAATGATGAATCATTGTCACAGTTGTGTTGATCTTGGTTCAACTCCAGCGCTAGGTCCAACTCCAACTCCAAGGTTTACCTGCAAGATTGTTGAAAGGAGGTGTTAGATAAATGAAAAATCACATTCCACCTTATCCCTACATTACCAAAAAAAAATTAATCCGCATCCTATCAGGCATTCATCAGATGATTAACTCATCAAAAAAAAAATCATTAGGGGAAATCACTAAATTCACTATTTTTTCTAACTCGTTTACTTCATGTGCAGATGTAGGAAAAGTAATGTTGTTGATCATTAGATAATTACATGAGTGGTGGAAAATGTGGCTCCCACAAGGGTTGATCCCAGATTATTAAAATGTTTTATGTAGAGTGATCATGAGATCAATATTGTGTTTTAGAAAACAACCTCATATGAAAGAAATAATTACATCATTATAATATATGCAAGCATATTTTGTATATTCAATTGCATATAGGATTACATAGAAAAACAAAAAGGAACAAATAATTTACTTTCTTGAACCAAAACGGAGGTTGCAATACTTAGTCATCAAGAGTAGAGATAAATGCATTTCTTGCAGATTCAAAGGGACAATTTTATCATTTGCAGAATCTTTGTCAAATATCAAATATATAGAGATGGAAAGTAGCCATGAAATAATTTCAGAAGAGGATATTATTTATTCACAAAGGTAATATCCATCAGTTTCAGAATGACAATTAAGAATAATCGTGATTCATGATCACCTCATAGTAAATCTAAAACTGAATTCCTTAGCAAAGAATAAAAAATTGTTTCATCACGAGGAGAGTACATCATAGTTTCAGTGTTTTCAAAGGAAAATGATTCAGTTTCAGCAAATCAGGTTGCTTGAAAGATACACTTATGGTGGTTTATATTTTCAAAAGGTCAGTCATCATGATCTTCGGAAAATCAGTGATCAACATACAAGTAACAATGCTCTAACAACAAGTAAGTTGTATCATAGAGTTTGCAAAGAATAGAATGACAAAATGGAGTTACAGTGTATGTATTAAAATAGAAGAAGTCATGTTGTTTTCTTCAGAAGATAGACAATATTTTACATACAGACAAAACCATTCCCAAGCTTTTGTTTCAGCAGATTGATGATCTTGAGACATTTTTTCTTTTTACTAAGAAGCAGTCACAGTGAGGAAATATAGAATTATTTGTATGAAGTGATTAAAAAAGGTAGCCACATTATAATTTGACAATACCTCCACAATGAACATACACATTCATAAGTTACCATACATGATGCTAGTTTACACTGAGATGGATGAAGAGTATAAAAAGAAATTAAAGGAAGAATTTCAGGTAGAGCCATGGATATTTGAACAATAGAGTGGTAAGGTAGTGTTTATTCTAGCAGGATACCTCGCCAAATTCAAAATCTAAAGTCTTGTATAAAGTTGCTCTTGACTTTGTCTCTCCTAAAAATGTGCATGAATGCATTCGACTGACTAAAGAGTTTAGGTTTCTTCCAAAAAGGTCGTGAGGTACAAAGAAGCCATGAATGCAAAGGAGGGAGGAACATTTGAGCATATACAATATGAGAAACACCCAAAAGAATACATAAAGAATCTACGGTTTGGGTTGTGTGTTTCTTCACCAAAGCATAGAAATAGAGTAATATTCAGCAAAAATAACAATACCCAGATGTACAAAATACATGGTTGCAGCTACATGATAGAGAGGTATATGTATAACAAATTTTTCATTTATTTTACAACAATCTTGAGATCAAATTGAGCAATTTTGTAGAAAAGAGGTAAAGGAAATACAAAGTTTTAAATGATTGGAGAACTTACCTTCTTTTCTTGCAAAGGAATGCTTTCAAATACCATAGTAAAAGCTTATGAGATACTCTTTATGGCAGCCCAAGATAGAGCAAGGCATCAACAAAGAAGGTAAACAAAGAAATACATCAGAAGTATACCACAGTCGTGGCCTAGGAGCTTTCAAGAGCTTCAAAATGGAAGAAAAATTCTAGATTTGAAATAGAAATCAAACTTACCTTATGGTTTTTGCTTCAAATCTCAAAAAATCTGCACGAAAATGACTTGAATACAAAGATTTCCAGCTAAGGCTCGACTAGGGTTTCCTCTATGGCGGTGCTTCTCTCAAGCCAACAAAATGAATAGAATGAAATAAGGTAAAATGAAATTTTAACATTCATTTAGGGTTAGAATTCCCTAGAAAGGCACAATGGGGAAAAATGCATTTTGCGTTAAGTTTTGATTTAAAACTTCATTAACATTTTTTATGCATGGCATATCTCTATGCCTTGTGTTTTTATTTTTAAATGTCTTTTGAATATTGCTTAAGAGTTAGTCTTTAAAAAAATTATATTTGACTTTTATTTTTTGCATTTTAAAACAAATTGTAAATATTTATTTAAGTGGTGATATAAATCACTTTTAAATAAATGATATTTTGAATGCAAAAATAAAGTGCCTTATATGCAATTTTCAAATAATGAGATAATCCTTTATTATTTGCATTTGATTCAAAAAATGTAAATCTTTATTTAAGTGATGGAATAAAAATCACTTCAAATAAAAGATATTTGAAATGCAAAAGTAAAGGTTCCATTAAATGCTGATGGGAGATTGTCAAAAAGATTTATTTTGGAACTTTAAAAGATTTGCATGGATTATGAAAAGATTGAGAAAATTATGCCAACATGTGGAGCGAAATTAGGGATTTTGGAACACTTATTGTGAGTTCTACTTCAATTAAGTATTTTGATTGTTTGGATTTCAATCAAGGAGAAAAATCATGCACATAACACCTTGTTCCATTCAGTTATAACCCTACTTTGGAGGGGTTTTCAGTTGCATACGACCCATGAGGTTGTTTTGATATATAGAACTCTTTATGCATTTTTGGAGGAGTTCTCAACATTTACATACCATATTTGAAGGAGAGGATGGACAACATATCATGTTTTGGAGCGAAGATTCAAATTTTTATTTTTGGAGCCTTTTATATAAGTCTTTCTCTTCTTTCATTATTTTCTCCAGTTTTGGGTTTGGCGACTGCATAGGCAAATTATTCATACTTTGTAACTCATGAGTTTTACAGATTTGTAATGCATTTGTCTCCTCTCTTTTTTAATAGAGTTTTTTCCTCCATTATTCTTTGTTCTTTAGTGTTGATTGTGAGTTATATGATAGAATATTGTTTTAACCTTTATTTTAATCATATTTATTCAATGTTGAATGCAAATAGTATCATGTCATAGTGCAAGTCTATGTTAGTGTTTTTCTTTCTCCTGAATAAAATTGTGAAAACATCATTGTTTTCCTTTTTTGAGCATTAGAAAAGTTAGAGCCTTTCATAAGAATTATTTTTGCAGGCATGAATAACAAAGTTATGAGATTATATGGCTTTATTTGTTAAGTCTTCTGTAATATTTTAGAAGCGGGTTCAAATTATTTATTAGTTGGTGAATCACCTAGTATTTTAGGTTTTTTTTAGCTTCTACATTATCTTTCTTCCCCTTTTTCTCTGTTAAAAAAAAAAAAGTATTCACAAGAAATATCCAAAGGGAGCCAACCCATAATCTAGAGGTCTACCCTCATTATAGGATGCCCACAACCTGAGAGTAGTCCCATGTTACATGGGATTTTAGGAGTTTTTCAACTTTACATCGGGTGCAAATCCCTGTGTCAATAGTTGCAACACAATAGCATGAGAAAATTCGGTTAACCTCACAACATCAACATACATAGATAGCTACGCTACAAGCCCAGGTGCAAAATTTGTAGGGTCAGCTAGCACAGGTACAAACTTTGTTAGCACAGGCACTGGGATAGATTTCCACCTTGACGATTGAGAGAGATGCAGCAAGATAGTTGGGTGAGTAAGCAGAGGCCTTGGCTAATAGGTTGTAGAGATTGGTCGAGGGAACCACCACAGGTGATATGCTTAGAGAGGTTACATGAATCACCAGAGAGGATGAGTATTACCAAGGATGATATCATGAGGTTTTTCATGTAGAGCAATGGGTTAGTTATGCTCAATCGAGATCAGGCAGGAATCACTCTCAGACCATCAACATGGGTGTGACCCATCCACCTCATAGAGATCCAAGTGTGAGCACATGTGTTGCAATAAGAGGCTTAGTGAGACCAATGAAGTTTGGGGGAAGCACCTCATAGCTCCATTATCACCTTTGATATACTTGAGACATTGATGTAGTTGAGACATTATGATATACTGCCACATTTTTGTTGATGTATCTCTCTACATGTTTGGACATCCTTGTACACTTGACATTATAATTTTGAGATTATATGATATGCAGTGATGATTTATTGGTCTATATGATGTCTATATATGTTTATGATGGATTCCTATGATGGATGCATTTAATTTCATGTTCTATATGTTATGCAATGTTTTTAATATGATGATGTTTTCATGATTATGTATTGATGCAATGATTATATGATGATGTATAGATGATGATTCTATGATGATTTATGATTTAATTCTTATATGAAATATGAGATAGATTTTATTATGCAAATGAAATGTGATGCATTTTATGTTTTTGTATTTTTTCAAATACAAATATATGATATAATGCATGGATGGATGAATGATATGATAATGTTTTCTAATGTATGCATGATGTACCAATGATTATGCAGCTATATGTGTGAATGATTATTTTTTGTTAATATAAAATGTACTCAATCCATTAATGAGAGAGATAACATCATTTTAAAATCCCACTAGCCTTGGAAAATCTATACTGTAGATGCAAAACTAATAATGAATGCAATCTAATCTAGCCATGCAAATCTAAATATGTAATGTTGTCATTTTGTCAGTCGATTTGTCATGCTTTTATCACCATTGAGTCTTTAAAATGTTGAAAGTGAATACAAACATCAATGGCATAATTAGACCATGATGACCTGAGTACTACTTCCATGATTTTTGGTATTGCAAGTTAACACAAGCATCTAGGGATAACTGAACCGAGATGACCTGAGCATTTCTTATGTAAACAAACAAGAGTTAATTTTTTTCCTATGCAAATTCAAAATTTCATCAATGATACTTTGTTGTCCCATGACAATTTTCATAGTAATAATGATTATCTCACAAACAACAAACAAAGAAAATATCATTCTCCTTCCTAGCTTCTCTATTTCATTACATCATCGAGTTACTCCAAAGATATGATAACAAAAATCAAAGTACAATAGTTGAACATTCATGCTAAAGTGTTAAAACCACGATATAGAAGAATATCATCCATTTAATTTTTTTATAATTGATTGATTTGGTTGTTTGATATGGATGGTTGATTTATATGGTTTTTTTTTTAATGGTTTGATTGATGTTCAATGTTGAGTTGTACTATGGTCATTGTGTTTGTTGCATTGTCTTACTGTCGTTTGCTTTTCTGTTGATTTAATCTCAAAGTTTATTGCCCCCAGTGAGTTCAGGATTTTTCCCTCAGACTAGGGTGAAACATGACCATAACGCCATTACACTTATTCTTAATAGGTAGAGTTGTAACTCATAATACTTTTACTATAAGATCCATATACCAAGATCTTTCTATATAAAATAATTGTATTAAACATGATCCAGACAAGCCAAAGGGACCAATAACTACTTATATAGGAAAAGCAACATACAACATAGGTAGAGTAACACTAAGTGTTCCATATACCTTTTAACAAATAATAATTCATTCCGTTGAATATTAAAACATTGGATACAATTTTAAAACATTATAAACAACTATGTGTCCTCATAGATGAAATTTCATTAGTAGGTTCAATATTTTTACGCTACATTGAAAAGTGATTATGAGATATAATGAAAATTCCAGCTACATACTTTGAAAACCTTGATACAATTTTTGGTGGTGATCTTTATCAAGTGTAACCTATACTTGACTCTATTGTATTAAAAAATAAACCAACATTGATTGAACTAATGTCTTACAATTTTTGGAAAGATAATATAAAGTACTATTCTTTGATCTCTATCATTGACAAAAGGATGAGCTCAATAGAATTTGTGTAGGTTCAGAAAAAAATGATGATTTGGATTATCTTAACCAACATTACTTACGTCTACCATCAATGGACTCAATATTCCCTTTTCTCTTCTATAAAAGAAAGTATGTTGACAAACATAATAATAAATTGCTATCAACTATTCCTGGAGAAATCATTGTATTATATGCAAATGATGAACATGAGGATAACTACAATAGAATAAGATCATACAATCACACAAGTACTCTACCAAGTCAAATATACTTGAAACCAAATATATAATTGTAGAAATATATGTTGATAACTACAACACACGATATGGTCTAGTCAATGGATCAGATGAAATATTTAAAGCATTTATCAAACACAATGATTTTGATATTATTTGGATCAAATTTAATGATTCAAATATTGGCCAACAACAAATCAAAAAATTAGCACACTATTATACTGAAAACATTGATAAAGAATTGGTACCTATACTTCGCATTTCTAGGCCCTTCCAAACAACATTGACCAAAAAAATTACTATTAAAAAATAATTTCTAATACAATTAGCATGTGCACGAACTATACATCAATCCCAAGGACTTACTATGCAAGTTGTAGCATTTGATCCCACTAGTATAAGACAACATGGAATAACATAAACATCACTTTTATGAGCAAAATCACTTCATTCTTTATTCTTGCTCAAACCTCTAAATGTAAAAATATCAAAGTGAAGAAAAAAATAGTCCTTGAAATACAACATCTTCAATCAAATGCACAATGAAAATTTGAAAATAAATTCATTTTTCTTGATAACATCCCACAAATTCTAATGTTCACATTGAACACTCATAGCTTACATGCACATACAAATGACATTCTCAATGACCATGACATAATGGCATTTGATACCTTATGTTTGCAAGAAACACACATGTATCCATCTGAAACCAACAATATATTTCAACATTTAATTCCTTTTGTTGCATACAACATACATGATATAATGAATTTAACTAAAAAATATAATTATATCTAAAACAAGAGAACATACAACAACAAAAATTGTATGAATTACAATATCAATACCCCTAACTAACATTGAGTTGAATGTGTCTAACATTTATGCAAGACCCAACACTCCAATTTTAGAAGTTATAACTACTATCAGTAAAATACTTACACATATAAACATAAAAATGGTTTTGTATATTATAGGGTATTTCACTATTGACATGACTATAGAAAAATAAAATAAAAAATGCTCTCTAATAATATGCAAAATAAAAACATACAATTCATATTGAATAAAACTCAAAATATAAGCAAACCACTAATTGACCATATATGGTGTAATTCAAATACACATACATCATCTAGATTTACAAATTAGAAGCATACTAGACTAACCACCTTGCCACTTTTATAAAGTTCCATCCTAATCAACAAAATAATTTGACTTGCAATTTCTAATAAGCATATAAAAATTATACTCACGATTCACACAATCACTACATTGGTATCAATATTTGTAGTATGCTACCTATCTAAACTCTTATATCCTTCCATCCACACTTTTAGCAAATATACTAATGTATTTTTACACCAACAAAATAACATAATTTTATTTTCAATAAGAATAATTTAGTTCTACGATTGCTCTAGCATAGTTTTGCATATGACGTCATGTTAAATAATTACTACAATTTGATTGAATACAATTCAACACCATAAAATTATGCTGCAACAAAAAATGGAAAGCAGTTTAGAGAACAAACAAACAAGTACAACCCAAATAGGAACAAACAACCAAAAGGTAATCACCATACACTAATTATATTTAAACTATATTGATTCAATTTTCCAATATTAAAGGAATTCTATTATATTCTCTATAGATCAAAAATTAAAAGTCTCAATTCTATATCGATTGAAGATCTCAATGCCTGAAAAGCTAGTAATATTTTTGAAGGTAACATAATTGTTGTATACAAAGCCAAACTAGATAGAGTAAAAAAATCATGTGAAGTATTATGTGCTGACTTGACAGATGCTAAAGTTGAAATGAAAATCACTTTAAATGTTACTATTCATCTTGTGCAACAACATGGAAACAAGATAATTTCAAGATCAACCATGTGTATCAATTTTTCAAATTTCTCACAAACTAGACTATGACCTTGGAGATTGTGACTACATACTCATTTTGCAAGAATCGATCACAGTTGAAGTAATACCCCATCTTTGTGAACAATATAACTTCATACCAATCATGGAAATCAAACAATTTCTTACAAGTACATATAGCTATCCCATTTGAACAATAGGTGTAGTGGTAATCTCCACAAAAGGAATGTCTTCTTAATATTTGATTGACAACAAAGATGGATATTTTGACATGGATAGAGCAAAGGTACAAATATGTCTCAAAATATTCTCTTCATTTACTTTACATCTATTGTTTTCTTCTTTGTATCATTAAAATTTTAAAAATAAAATTAAGTTTCTCACCATTAACAAACAGATACAAGTACATGAGATTTTGACATAGTAGTTCTTAGCAATAGAAATGAAGTGCGAGAAAATCAGTTTTCAGCAATGTTATTGTAAAATAGAAAGAAGCAAACAAAAAATTCTACATTGGTAAATCTACATATATTTGTAAACTAAACAACAAAAGAATAGTGGAAAGGCTAAAAATATTCCTCTAATCAACATTTGAGGTAATAATTTGAAATTTGTTACATTTCTAAATTTACAACTAATTTTTTTACGACATAACAATATTATTTTAATATATGTTGTAGATAGGTGGAATTTTGAAAGTGGCCAACCCTTTGTCAAATATGTTCCATGCATTATGTGTGAAGTGCAATTAAAACTTTTAAAATTATGGAACAATGGAAGAACAATTTACTTTTATGCTAGATGTAATGAAGAAGTGACTTATATCTACTCCCCTTATTTTAAAACCATCCTAATAGTTGAAAAAAAAAACAATACATTGCTATTTTGATAACTCCATTGTTTATTTTTTATTGCTTGATCTACATAACACTACATATGAAAAGTACATTGAAGAAAAAACAGTTGTCATCTTCATGCTACGTGATTTCTCTGCAAGAGGCCTCTTCACATTGAACCACAACAATGTCATCATTTATGCCAATTATATTCAACAATAATCAACATATCCTATGAAAAGGTAATATAATATTTTCCAAAAAAAAATAACTATATACATGTTTCTATTCATTGCATATTCTTATATAATACAATAATTTTGTATACATGTTTCTATTCATTGCATATTCTTATATAATACAACAATGATTTTCTAACAACTATCTTGATACAATATTTACAGGTAGAAAATGAGATACAAAAGGGAACAATGTTGCACTTTTACTATCTATACAACCACTAGCTTCTATGCTAAAACATGTTTTATGTAGATATGTTAGTTCTTTTCAAAAATTTGTCATGACACCAACTATAAAGTTCAATTGTATAATTATTTATGATAATAAGTTTGAATTTATATTTACACAATTATTTGTATAAACCTTCAAGTTATATGATCCCTATAATACAATGCTAACTCTATGAATATACATTTCTATTGATGTAGGAGCATCCTTGGTTCTTCGAAATCTTGCATCAACCAAAAAAAAGCATTTTCATTATGTTTTGTTCTTATTTAGTTCAAGTTGGTAGATTCAATATTTCCTCATGTTTTCTCACCAGACCCTGTGGATCTATATTTTCATCATGGACATATTCATTTTCATTATTCCAAGTTTTTAGCTCAATTGGATCTTTTTTCGGTAAGTTATCACTTTCGGATTAAGTGACAGTTTTTGGAACTGGCCCCAACATAATTTCAAACCTAACAGCTAGTCTGATCACCCGTGGATCTTTCTCATAGCTTATGGATCCTTATGGTGTGATTAAAATTGTTTCATGGAGTGTCCCCGACCTAAACTATTGGTCCTCACTTCAGCTTATGCACCTGTCATGGAGAAACTCAAATTTGAGTCTGACCTATTCATGCACATGTTACGTTTCCTGCATCGAAGATTGTAATGATCCTTGGCTGATGTGGATGCTTCTAGATCTACGGATATGATATAAAGCTTGTAATATATCATTAGGATAGAAATTAGGGGGGAATAAGAAGAATAATATAGATTTTGATCTGTAATATTTTCACTTGCATTAAGGAGCATGCAGGAAGACTGTATTTTAGAGCATATTGTATCAGGCCTGTGAGCCGAATCTGTAAACCCGAATGTTGTTGGTTGTATGTAATAAAAAATTCTAATAATATGAATATTTGAATATGCATTTTCCTCCATATTTTGTGTTTCTTTTTTTGTGTGACTCTTGTTGCACGACCTGGATATTCTCTTTGAGGACCCTCCTACCGTGACTCCACCAGATTGGTATCAGAGCAAGATTCATTTCATGAGAGATTGTTAGAGTTTGTGAAGCCTTGTTGAAGATTTTTTGTGGGGTGGCGGACTGAGGATCCGACCTACAGCTGAAGAGGACTTGTGTAAAGATGGTGGGAAGAAGAAATGGTAGAGGAAATGCAAACCCAGCTATAATGGAGATTTTGAGAGGAATTATTGCTACATTGGAAGTAGTTGAAATGACTCAAAGGAGAGGTCGACCAATTGATGATGTGAGTGATGAAGAGGTAGAAAAATAGGAAAAAATGAAAGAGAAGATCAACCTGGCCTTGATTAAGGAGAAGAGAGGTTCATAAGAGCCCCAACCAGAGTAAATACTAAACCACACTTCAATCCACCGAATTATAATGGCAAGTTGGATTCAGATGAATTGCTTGATTGGATAACAGAGATGGAGAAGTACTTTGATTTTGAAGGAACCACAAAATACAAGAAGATGAAATTTTCTTGTACAAAATTGAAAGGACATGCATCCCTTTGGTGGTAATATTTGCAAACAGATAGGCAAAAAAGAGGAAAGGAGAAGATAAAATCATGGGATCGGATGGTGAATAAGTTAAAGACAAAGTTCATGCCAAGAGACTATCAAATTAGTTTGTTCTAAAAGTTGTAGAATTTGAAGTAGAAGGAGTCAAGTGTGACAGAGTATACTGAGGAGTTCTACAAGTTGAATATTAGATTCGAACATTCAGAGGATGAGATCGGGCAAGTAGCTAGATATGTGAATGGTTTGAGGTCATTTGTACAAGATGAGATAAATTTGATCAAGTTGTTGAGTGTGGAGGAAGCATATCAATGTGCCCTAAAAGTAGAAGAGAATTTGAATAAAATACATGAGCAGAGACAAAGAGGAAGAGGTGGAAGATTTGAGAGAGGAAGACTTTTCACTGGAGGAGGAAGAGGATCTTTTGTAGATCAGAACAAAGATAAGGAAGTCAGTAAGAATGATAATACATACTGAAGAGATTATGGAAACTCTTACCAGAGAGGAGGATATGGTGGTTATCGAAATAATTATTACATAAAAGATGATAGAAGATAGGAGAAAATATTATTTAGAGGAACTTGTTTCAAGTGTGGTGGAGAAGGACATAGAGAATTTGAGTGTAATCAGGGAGATACAAGTAGAAAGACAGAGAACAATAGAAGAAAAACCTTTGTTGAGGAGGATCATGTTAGATAATATAATAAACCAAAAGAGGGAGAAGTATTGGTGAACAAAAGAGTACTATGTCAAAGTGATATGGATCGAGAACCGTTGCAGAGAAAGAATTTGTTTTGAACCAGATGCAAGGTAGTTGGTAAATTTTGTTGAATGATTGTTGACAGTGGGAGCTCTAAGAACTTGGTTTCAGAATAAATGGTAACCAAATTGAAGTTGGAAAGATTGAAACACCTGAAGCCCTATTAGATAGCATGGATTCAGGATGAGCATAAGATACTAGTAAGTGAACAATGTTTGGTGAAATTGAAGGTAGGAAATTATCATGATGAATTTTTGTGTGATATCATGACTATGGATGTATGTCATATTTTGTTGGGAAGGCCTTGGTAGTATGATATATAGGCTATTCATGATGAAAAGAAGAACATATATACCATTGTTGCTAATGGGATGAAGAAGAATTTGTTTCCCTTGGAGGATGTTCCTAAAGTTGAGGTTTGTATGAATGCTAGAATTTTCTTGGTTCATGGAAGGAGATTTTTGGATGGACTAAGACATGAGAACAAGTGTTATGCCTTGGTTCCTAAGAAGTTTGAAGACTTGAAGCATGTATAAAAATAGCTAGAGGAGATAAAGGAGTTGTCGATAGAATATGAAGCTATAATTTCAGATAATGTACCTGATGGATTGCCACCTTTGAGAAGTATTAGTCATTGCATGGATCTAATTCTTGGAGCTAGTTTTCCTAATAAATCAGCACACCAGATGACACCAAAAAAAAATGAATATTTTAATAGACAAGAGAAAGAATTGTTGAGGAAGGGTTTGATCAGAGAAATCTTAAGTCCTTGTGCAGTACCTGTTGTGCTAGCACCTAAGAAGGATGGAGAATGGAGGATGTGTATGGATACTAGAGCCATAAACAAAATCACAGTGAAGTATAGATTTTCTTTGCCCCAGATGGATGACATCATGGATTGTTTGAGTGGAGTTAAATACTTTACAAATATATATTTGAAGAGTGGATATCATCATATCAGAACCAGAGAAGGGGATGAGTGGAAGACAACATTCAAGACAAATGAAGGATTGTGTGAGTGGTTGGTGATGCCCTTTGGACTAAAAAATGCACCGAGTACTTTCATGAGGTTCATGAAAGAGGTATTGAATAAATTCTTGGGTAATTTTTTAATTTTCTATTTGGATGACATCTTGATTTTTAGTAAGACTAGAGAAGAACATTTGTTGCATATAAGACAAGTTTTGCAGAGGTTAAGAGAAGAGCAGTTGTTGATAAACCTTAAGAAGTGTAGTTTCATGAAAAAATAATTGGTATATCTAGGATTTGTGATATATGTTGATGGATTGGAGATGGATCCTAAGAAGGTAAGATCAATTGTTGAATAGCCTATACCGAAAAGTATTGGAGAAGTAAGATAATTTCATGGATTGGCTAGTTTCTACCAAAAGTTCATTAGGAATTTCAGTTCTATTTGCAGTCCTATGACTGAAATAATGAGGGGAGATAAGAAAGATTTTAGGTGGACATCTAGAGCAGACCAAAGTTTTGAGTTGTTAAAATAGAAGGTGATTGAGCAACCTATGTTGGATTTACCAGATTTTAATAAGGTATTTTAGGTAGACTATGATGTAGGTGGAAATGCAATTGGAGCAGTATTAAGTCAAGAAGGAAGACCAGTAGCCTATTTTAGTGATAAATTGAATGATGCTAGGAGGAGGTATTCAGTGTATGACTAGGATTTTTATGCCATAGTTCAATCCTTGAAGGAGTGGAGACATTACTTGCTGCCTAAGGAATTTTTATTGTATATGGATCATCAGGATTTGTAGTATTTGAAAATTCAAGGTAAGTATAACTAGAGACACATGAGATGGGTGGAATTCTTGCAGAGTTATACTTTTCTTTTGAAACATAGGAGTGGAAAGTCAAATAGAGTTGTTGATGCTTTGAGTAGGAGAAGGAATTAACTGGAAAAAATGAGAGTGGAGGTATTAGGCTTTGATGAATTTAAGAACTTGTATAAGGAAGACCCGGATTTTGCAAAACCTTGGAGAGCTTGTAAGGAACCAGTCTTGGAGGATAGGAGTCACTGGTTGGATTATTTCATTTAGGAGGATATGTTATTTAGAGGGAATCAATTGTGTATACCTTGGATTTCAATGAGGGATAGTTTGGTGAAAGAAAAACATAGTGGAGGATTAACAGGACACTTTGGAATTGATAAGACAACAACATTGGGAAGTGAGAATTACTTTTATTCACGGATTCACAAGGATGTTAGAAAAATTTGGCAAAGTTGCATAATTCGTCAAGTTGCAAAAGGGAGTAGTCAGAATGTTGGATTGTGTAAACCCTTGACAGTTCCAAAGAGACCTTGGGAGGATATCCTCATGGATTTCATACTTGGTTTTCCGAAGACACAAAGAGGTAATGACTCTATATTTGTGGTGGTAGACATATTTTCTAAAATGGCACATTTCATACCCTGTAAGAAGACAACAAATGCAGTACATGTAGCAGACTTGCTTTTCAAGGAAGTAGTTAGATTGCATGGATTTCCTAGGAGTATTGTTTCAAACAGAGACACAAAGTTTGTTGGCTACTTTTGGAGGACACTTTGGACGAAGTTGAAGATAGAGTTAAAGTTTAGTTCTACTTTTCACCCATAGAATGATGGACAGACAAGGTAGTAAATAGGATTTTGGGGAATTTTCTGAGATGTTTGGTTGGAGAGAAAACTGTAAGTTGGGATTTATTCCTTGCTCAAGCAGAGTTTGCTTACAATAATTCAGTGAACAAGAGTACCTGAAAGACACATTTTGAGATTGTTACTGGAGTTCATCCTAGAGGTGTATCAGAGCTACAAGATATCAATAAGGAAGATAAAATTATTGCAGAAGTAGAAGAATTTGTAGAACATATGAAGAAAATGTATGCTCAAGTAAAACAACAATTGGAAGATATGAACTAGAAGTATAAGGAGCGAGCAGATGAAAAGAGGAGACATAACGAGTTGGAAGTTAGAGATTAAGTGATGGTGTATTTGAGGAAGGAAAGATTCCAAGTTGGCACATACAATAAGCTCAAAATGAGGAAGTCTGGACCCTATAAGATTTTAAAGAAATTTGATTCAGGAAATGCATATGAATTATAGTTACCGGATGGCATGGGTATATCACCTATATTTAATATTGCAGATCTACATCAGTACCATGAAGTAGAATTCAGTGAAGATAGTAAAGAAAACTTGGAGAAACAGTTTCCTAAACAATAATCAGATGAGATAAAAGAAATTTTGGATATCAAAGATGGGAGGATAATGCATGGAAGATAGTACAAATAATATCTTGTGAAGTGGAAAGATAGACCAGTGGAGAATTCTTCTTGGATTTCTCAGTGAGATTAGAAAGAAAATAGGTGAAATTGTTGGTGCAGGCTCAAGAACTCAAGGGAATGTTTATAATCTACAAGAAACAAGATGTGTGAAAATGAGTGCTCAGTTGAGGGAGACAATGTGTGTTCTTCCTCATATTTTTCATCACTAAATCATCTATATGCAGGTTCAGGGTGCATTTCAAGTTTTTTTATATATCTCTATGATTAGGTACTATATTGAGCTCTAATTAGTGAATTTATAATTAATTAAGTGATGATTCTATCATTGAAGTTTTTGAGAAGACTCAAAGGACAAATTTGTTTTGGAATTTTTGTTTGATGTGCAAAAGGTGACAATAAGTTTTCATATTAGTTTATGCACTGTTTAGCCATGCTTCTTATTTTTTCATGAAAGTGGTGCTAATTTATGTTGAAGATGGAGTTTATTGAACTCAATGGCTTATTATCTCATATTGTTCCATACAATGTCTATATACATGTGATCCTTTCTTCATTTATGGATTCTGTAGACACTGAAAAATGTCCTAAGTCTATGAGCATCATTTTTCCTAGTCATCATCTTTCAATAATTGAATAATTTTAATTATTCTATTATGTTCGATCATATTCCTTTATTAATTAAATAGTTTTTAAATTATTTAATTGATTCACCTTCTCATTTCTATCTTGATCAATTAAAATTATTTAATTGCGTCACTAATACCCCTTTCTTCAATAATTAAATAAATCATTATTTATTTAATTATTTATCTTTTATCACATGTCTATAGTCAGATAATAATAATTATTTGACCTTTTATTTTTCTATAATTAAATAATTAACGAAATTATTTAATTATGTGTCATTCTTCTCCTTTAAATAATTGATCCTAATCAATTATCCATATTTAATTTATATCTCCTCCTTTAATTAAATTTATGAATTTAATTAAATCTCCTTTTTCATTTCCTCCAAATAAATGATTTAAAATAAATTATTTATTTGCCACTTGTCCTTCTCCTCCATTTTCGAAAATAAATTATTTATCCCTCTATTTTGGTCAAAGATCCCCTGTCATTATTTCATGTCATAGTCTGCATATCCTGCATGTCTGTCATAGCCATCAGGTGTCATAGCCGTCGGCATCATATCTTTTCCATGCATGGCATATTCTGGTTGCATCAATTTTCAACCATAGATCTTGGCATCTTTCTAGAAACTCAATCTTGTCCATCCATTTCGTAATTTCCCTCTCATGAATCTTCATCCGTTGATCTTAGAATCTTTCTAGAAGATCAATCTCATCCGTTCATTTGATTGGTTGTCTATAAAAGCAACCCTTCCCCTCCATTTTCAATTTAACAGTCATTATCTCTAACTTTCTTGCTTACTATTTGCAGGTATTTGCACAACTTCATCAACAAATCTAAGGGAAATATTGGCATAAGAAGAAATAGGAGAGACAAGAGAAAGAATCAACTTCAAAGGGGAGTGTTTTATTTCATTTGCTTTCATTTTGATTGCTCTCTTTGTTTGTATTCTCGTGTTTAGATTGGGATAATAGTTTAGAAGTGTTGGCTGTCACTTAATCTATACTATTTGATTTTTCCCATTCTTGCATTGGTGAACCCGATGTGAATCGAATAATATTGCAAAAAAAAGTCGTTTGTTTGGTTGTTTTGTAGGTTACAGCCAAGAAGTTGCATAAAATCCCGTCATCTTCTTTTGAGCATAAAAAAATGAGCGCATAAATTCTTTAAAAATGATCATCTAAGTTTTGTAACCCTCATTTTCAGCTTTTCGAAACTTCAAACGGTTTAAAATTTCGTTAAGATTTGAGAAAGTTATGGCTATTTTAGTATTTGCTGTTTTTTTAGTTTAGCTGTTAAAACCCGCATCTTCTTTTGTCTATAACGTTTTTTTCATGTAGAATTTTGGAAAAATAATTTCTGGGTTTTGAAGGTTTTAGTTTTAGCTTTCCATGGATATAAACCAGTTGAAATTTTGTTAAGTTTTGAGAAATTTATGATTATTTTAATTCGCTGGTGTCATTTTCTTTTGAGTTACTAATCTCTTGTTTTTAGCATGTGGCACAGCTTGGAGGGAGTCTAAAAAAAATTGTTTCTTTAGAAACAAAAATCGAGCTTTTCATTTTTTTGGCATAATTAATTTTATCTTTTTTTAACAACTACAACAAATTGCATGCACACTCATTGGTTAAAATGAACATGCATTTCATTTCATGGGATTAAAATGAACACAAATTGCATGCACACTCATGGGTTAAAATGAACATGCATTTCATGTCATTGGCTTAAAATGAACTTTGTTTGTTTCACATCAAGTTAAATTTTTAAAATGAACAAAGTGTCTTATGTGTCCTCTTCACATTATCATTCGGTAATTAAAATTTATAAGTGTCTTCAATTTTGTGTTACCCTTTGATGCAATAATCGAAGTATCCTCTCCCCTTGCGCATTTATGCGATCCTGGGTGTAAGAGAGACGGTTATTGCCTCTAGAACTTGGGACTTCCTTGGTGGGAAAAAGTACTCACCCCAAGGCAACTCAAACCGGCAACGGAGCTTTTTGGCCGAGCTACCCTCAACCGGTATATAAATGTGAATCCTAAGGGAAAGCCTAGGATTACGAGTGTGGATGTGTCATACGGACCAAGTAGTACTCCCCAAAACCCTATTGAGCGTAACCTCTTCAGGCTGGAATGTCTCCTAAACGGAGCTGAATCTTGTGCCCCATATATGGCCACTCGAACGGGGGTCCCGAACTAAAAACCTTTGTGTAGTTGCCAAAATCCTTCTATTTGCTAGCGCAACAACGGTCGTTGTGAAGGCATCCACATTCTCGCAATTCTTAGTAAAGGTGATCAACCTGCCATGGGAGTTTTATGGGGGTTGGAAGCTTGGTTGGCTTGAGAAGTGAGTGCAATGTAAGGGGGAGCCCATGCGGCCAAGCTTCTGGATTCACACGCTAAGAATAAGTGCGGTTGGGGAAACCCATGTGGAATCTAGTGAATATTGTCCTTGCTTAACCTAGGGTTGTGCTTGTCTTCATTGTGCATGTTTTCAAATTTTCAAAGACAAGATATTGTTTTTGCCAAGTGTTTTTCTAAGACATTGAGACAAATAAACACCTTTCATAGACTTGGAAATGAACATTCAACCTAAAACAATTCAAAATTTCACAGTCTAAAAGCCAAGACCAAACTTGTCCAATTTGATATCAAACAGCCTCTGTCGAAAATCAAAAAAAAAATTTGCTCAAATCTTCCATTAATGACATCTTTAGTTTGCATTCACCCATAGATTCATCCTTTCATATCATATCCTTGGTAATAGGGTCATTATCATTCCACCATTCCTTAATCTTTGTCTTAGTTACATTGGCACTTTGCATCCTTATATCCTTGAAAATCTCAAAAAAAAAATAGCATAGTTTCATATCTATTTTGCATTAGAACCCTACACTACCATCCAAAGGTCACAAGTTTTTTTTATGGTCCTCACTAAGTTTTCCTTATCCATTATAATCCAAATTCATGACCATGTCTTCACTTTACCTTGATCTTCTTCATAGTCAAGCTGAGTACCAATCAATCCTCAATCGTCAATACCAACCACTTACATACCCTTCTTACCAACAATCCATAAGGTTCAATCCTTCATCCATCTACCCTCACTATCAAGAGTCCCTTAGCACAATCCATACCATTAATCCCCAACAAATTTCCATTAGTCATCCCTATCCTAACTTTGACAAGGGAAACCAACCTTCCACTAGTCCATCCCAATCCTCCACATCCTATCATAATCCATCATCCACTAGTCTATTCCAATCCCCCACATCTTATCCTAATCCATCATCCACTAACCCATTTTCATCCACTCCATCCCAAACTACAATACCAGCTAATAAAAGCACATTAATTAATGCTCTCCAAGGACAACTAGCAAAGGAACTTGTTCAACTCCTAAATGAAAACAAACTTAGGAAATCCAATCACGTTGTTGATCCTACACCATCCAACCATTTGTCACCATCATGTCCTCCATTGCCTACCAATACTGAAAAATATCTTGCTATTGAAGCTCCATTATTGCCATGTCAAAATCCTGGGTCTATCAAAGAAAATCATATCCTTGTACAAAATCAAATTCCATTGCCTAAACTTGAAGATACATGTCAAAAAGAAAGTCCAAAGCATGAAATCATAGCTTCACTTTCATATCAAGATCGAAGCAGTCCATCTCATGATCCCATCCTTAAATCGATCCAAGAAGTCCTTCTGGATAATCATGGCATCCAAAATACACCTATCCTTGTTCAAGAGTCTACTCACAACCGTGTTGTCCAAGATACACCTATTTTTGACCAAGATCCTACCCTTGAACATGAAGTCCAAAATGATCCTCTCATCGACCTTTATGCCATTCATGACCAAACATTTGAAGATGACCCCATCCAAACACAAAACACCTCCATTTCCCAAAATGAGACACTTGCCTCCTTTGGACACATAGATAATAAAATGAATGATATGGATAACATCAAGGAAGAGCATAAAACAACTACTATTGATCAAGTCAAACAAGAATATAAAAAGGATACTATGGATCAAGAAGAACATAGAGAAGCTACTATGGATCAAGTCAAAGAAGAAGATACAAAATCTACAACAAATCAAATTCATATCCCAAATGATCAAGAAGAAACAAGCATGATGAATGATGAATCCAAAACATCCTATCAACTAGGAGCATCCACTTTTGTCAAAGTAGGATTTCTTGCAAATGAGGAGATTCTAAGTAACAGTTTCCACATACAAAATGATGGGTTAGCATCTTGTTTTCAAAATAAAAAATACCTCATCGGAAACAAAATCTGTCAGAGCATGCAGTATCAAGGAAGAGGACTAGGCCTACATGAGCAAGGCATTATAGAACCAATACAATTTTATGCAAATCTTAGACATCAAGGTCTTGGTTATTCTTCAATCAGAGAATCAAATGATGTTAGTGGTACCTCCTTGATATTGGGGGCAACTTTATCTGATATAAACATCAAAATGGGGGCCATGAGTAGTCCTTGTCATAAGGTTGTTGCCAACACTCCTTCCATCCACACCATAAACCATCATTCCAACATGAATAAATCTTCCACTTGGAACCAACAAAAAGAAACTTATTGTAAATCCAAAATTCAAAATCAAATGTCAAAGGCCATTGAATCAAACAAAAATTCAAGTGGACAAATGAAGTTAAAATGGATCCCAAAGAAAAATGGATCAAACAAAGAAAATATTTCAAATCCAAAAGTCAATCAAAATATGGAGCCACAAGAAAAGAGGACTCCCACATATAGTAAATGTCCACCTCCTTTAAAATGGTCATCAAGAAAGGCATATAAAATGTTGGTTCCAAACACTATCCTAATCAAAATTCCAAACTCCATCATCCACCATCCCAAGTTTGCAAAATAAAAATTGCTACATCCAAAACACCAAATTGTCCATCCACACCTACCATCATCCATCATAATCTTGCATCTCGCCTAAAGTCTAAAAATCCTACTTCACAAATCCATCACATCTTGGCAGCAACCCTTTATCATAAGGACTCCCATGGTACTCTATCATGATGTGCATATTCTGATAAGGCCAACACTAGTATCAGAGAGGATCACAATGACATCGATCAGTTGTATGCAAGTGCTATGATCTTGACAAGACAATTACTCCATAAAGGTCACTATTGGCATATCATGACACTAGTATCTACATCAACACCATCAAAAGATTTAGAACAATCAACAGTCATCCAAACTATCAAATCGATACAAAAAGTCAAAAAAATATGTCACCTTGATGAAAACCTGGCAAGCAGGCGTCTTGTGTGAAATCATCAAAATGAAAGAAAAAAAAAATAGTAAAGAGAAAAATTTCGTCCAATAGTGAAAACCATTTTTATGGCGCTTTGGATAAGTACCATGATGAAAACCTGGCAAACAGTTGTCATGTGTAAGAGAAATTATCTATGTGGATTATTACACTTGGGGGCAAGTTGTCTCATCTCCCATTCCTTTCTCATAACATTTCCATCTAGTCCATATCGTTTCCATCCCTTCTCCCACCTACCTTGATCTTGATAAGAAATGGGCCACAAACATAAATCATGCTTTGAAATTTTTTTGGACATGTCTATCCTTTGGTCATACACTACCCATGAAATATCATGTCATTTCCTTCATAGAATTTATCCAAACCCATATCTTGGAGAAAACAAATTGTTCCTATGCAAAATATTCCTTGGAGATCATATCCTAATTCTTCCATCCAATAATCCTCATGTCTCTTATCCTTTGCCAAAAGCAATCCATTATCTTTTCATACCTATTGTTGGACTTGGTTTCCCTTGTTATTGGTTTAAGGATTATAACTCACTTATCCAAGTGCCCTCCATAATCCCATCTAGTTCTAAGGTTAGTCATTCCAAATGCAATGAGTCTAATCCATACAATCTTGCTATGCGACCTACCACATCATCCAAAACATTCCTTGGCTTTGTTCCTAGCCCTGCTGCAAACCTTGATCCTTTAGTCACATAATCATCATCCTCATGTTGTTTCGGGATGTGTCCTTCCCCTATCAAACAACATTGTCATCGTCATCATCACCTATCAATTGGTTCTCAGCTTGACTAGGGGCAAGATCATGTTTGTCCTTGGATTCGTGTGCATGCCTTCCTGGTTGATTGTGGATATCTTTCACATGCATTTTTCATGATCCCTATAGTTATCATCCATAATAAAGTCTCATTCATCCATAATAAAGTGCCATCCTTTCCATGAACCAAAAACCACCGACATTTAGCATCCTTCGCTTTCATATCCACCTATCGCATTCGTCGCTTCCCCTCGCACATAATAAATTTGTCCTATACTCAACTGGGGGCAATTCCTTGACTTCCATCTTCATGGGAAATAATACATGGTATCACCCCTTTAAAACCTTCAAAATAAAAAAAAATCATCAAATGTCCTGAAAAAATCATATAATGTCCTGAAAAAAAAAAAACATCAAAACATTTCAAAACCCAAAAAAAAACCAAAATATTTCAAAATCCAAAAAAAATCAAAACATTTCAAAATCCAAAAAAATCAAAAAGCTTCAAAAATCCCAAAAATAGAGTCTGAGTCTGAATCAGTTTTGTTAGAGTGGTCGAACTACGTTGCCTCTGCGCGTTTGCTACGTAGGCAAGACTCATCTTAAATGAGCCCCCGAGGCATTAGGTCAGTCCCTTTAGGTTGTCCAAATAAAATCATGACCTAGTATTTTGTCAAATAAGACAAATTCAAGTCGTGTCGAACTACGAGGTCTCTGTGCACTGCTACGTAGGCAAGGCCATCTATCGATGAGCCCCTCGAGGCCCCCTAGGTCAAGTCCTTTAGGGTTCATCGAGTTGGGTCGTGTGCTTGATCTGAAAGCAATCATCATTCAAACTACATCAAGAAACAACAAACAAATTAAATCTTTCATCAATCAATTATCCTATCATCAACTCAATCAGGTCACTAGTCTTATATCGGAATGGGGCATTATGTCATTTGTCTCATTCGGTCTTATCTCTTGTCTTTTATTAGGATACGTCCTTCCTGGGATTAGACTTTCTCAACCTTGTCATTTACCTTAAGCAGGATGTGTCCTTGCAGTTAGGTGTCATGTCAACACTTGTCACTTGGTCAACTTTATCAGATGTGTCCTCTACCTAAACAGGATGTGTCCTTCCTGCGGTTGGGTATCATCACATCGCTTGGTCATATTCATCAAATCTTTGTCAAACAATCAAACAATCTTGTCAACTTTGTCAATCAATCTTTCCTTAATCAGGATGTGTCCTTCCTGAAATCGAGCATTATCATTATCAATCAACTTTGTCACACCACTCAATCTTATCAGCTTGGTCAATCAATCTTGCCTTCATCAGGATGTGTCCTTCCTGAGGCTAGGCATGGTCAATTAAATCATTTTATCGATCCTTATCAACCTATCAATCAACTCGGTCATCTTGGTCAACCTAATCAACCAACCAAACAATCATCATTATCACTGGAAAACACTCTCTTGGCAAACACTTTGTTGGTATGGATTTTCTTATCTTTTTGATTGGTTTTGGGTCATGTTACTAGTCTCCTGAGGATGTCCTATCAATGGATTTAGAGGGACGATGATGGATCATGGCCTCTTTTCTTTGTTTGTTGCCTGTGGTTTGTCTTGGCAAAAAGACTAGGACAATCGGGTCCCTAGTATGAGCTGGGGCATTCCTTGTCTTTTTTGATTGTTTGTCTCTTCCAAATGGTCACCTTGCACACCTTGGTTTATGTCATACCATGGTGTTTGTGGTCCATTTGTGACATTTTTGATGCCCAATGATGATAAATATAACAATGTAAGCGTGAAAGTTGGTTCCCTTATCATTTCATGTCTATCTTTTTTCCCCTTTTCACGCTAACATCCCATCTCCCTTTTTTTTTCCATGCTAACATCCATCTCCTTCATGCTAACATTTCTTCCATCTTTCATCCTCTAGTCTTCTCTTCCATTTCGAGAGCACATTCATATTCTTTGAACCCGCATGTCCTCTCGAGGGGGCATACCGCGACCCTCTTGGTCATCCTTCCCTTTTCTCTTTACACTGGGGCATATTTCAAAATTAAATTTCTTTGACACAATGCGATGAACTACATTATGTCAAAGAGGGGCAAAATGTAGACACTGAAAAATGTCCTAAGTCTATGAGCATCATTTTTCCTAGTCATCATCTTTCAATAATTGAATAATTTTAATTATTCTATTATGTTCGATCATATTCCTTTATTAATTAAATAGTTTTTAAATTATTTAATTGATTCACCTTCTCATTTCTATCTTGATCAATTAAAATTATTTAATTGCGTCACTAATACCCCTTTCTTCAATAATTAAATAAATCATTATTTATTTAATTATTTATCTTTTATCACATGTCTATAGTCAGATAATAATAATTATTTGACCTTTTATTTTTCTATAATTAAATAATTAACGAAATTATTTAATTATGTGTCATTCTTCTCCTTTAAATAATTGATCCTAATCAATTATCCATATTTAATTTATATCTCCTCCTTTAATTAAATTTATGAATTTAATTAAATCTCCTTTTTCATTTCCTCCAAATAAATGATTTAAAATAAATTATTTATTTGCCACTTGTCCTTCTCCTCCATTTTCGAAAATAAATTATTTATCCCTCTATTTTGGTCAAAGATCCCCTGTCATTATTTCATGTCATAGTCTGCATGTCTTGCATGTCTGTCATAGCTGTCAGGCGTCATAGCCGTCGGCATCATATCTTTTCCATGCATGGCATATTCTGGTTGCATCAATTCTCAATCGTAGATCTTGGCATCTTTCTAGAAACTCGATCTTGGCCATCCATTTCGTAACTTCCCTCTCATGAATCCTCATCCATTGATCTTAGAATCTTTCTAGAAGATTAATCTCGTCCGTCCATTCGAATGGTCGTCTATAAAAGCAACCCTTCCCCTCCATTTTCAATTTAACAGTCATTATCTCCAACTTTCTTGCTTACTATTTGCAGGTATTTGCACAACTTCATCAACAAATCTAAGGGCAATATTGGCATAAGAAGAAATAGGAGAGACAAGAGAAAGAATCAACTTCAAAGGGGAGTGTTTTATTTCATTTGCTTTCATTTTGATTGCTCTTTTTCTTTGTGTTCTCTTGTTTAGATTGGGATAATAGTTTAGAAGTGTTGGTTGTCACTTAATCTATACTATTTGATTTTCCCCATTCTTGCAGATTCAGTGCCTATGCTCAATCCAGTGTGTAGCTAATCCTTATTTGATCAATTTTTTTAAAAAAAATGAAGATAGTATTGACAAGTGTTATCTTGAGTATTATCAAGATTGTATGGTGAGTTTGCAGTTGTCTTTAACAGTGGAAAAAACTTTCAGCTTGACAAATTGGCAGTGCTGGTAGATATGTTGGCAAAGCTTTGTTTCTTAATTCAGTATCATTGGTGACAAAGTTATGGAAAAGTTTGGGAAATCATTTGATATTTGTTTTTACAGTTGCATTAAATCAAGGTTTGGATTTCCTTGCTTGATGGTATGTATGTTTATCTCTTGTGTCTTTCAAAGGGACAAAGTACATTAGGTATGATCAAGTATCTATTTTTCTTATGGTGTATGTTTGATTTTACATAACACGGTGTGGTATATCACTTGTTACACAATGAGAACAATGAGAATAGTGGTTTGTGCTTTTGACAATGCATCTTGATAATAGTGAGATTAGCTAGCATTATAATGGTTTATCTCACAGTTTCTTTGGGTAGTATATTGGACATTGTTTTGGCAAAGAACAATCATTACAATATGATTTTTGTATATTGTCAAAGATTCATGGGTATGTTTGCAGTGTTCTTTTTTACTATCAATGGTTTCTTATGGATAATATTTCTTCAGGGAGAATGCAAAGTATAGGTTTGGTCACATAGGGAATGGTTTCAATTGAGTATTTGTCTTAGGACAATGCTCATATTGTGATTTTTTATTCTAATATTGGTGTAGTTTTCAGTGTCCTAGTAAATATATGAAGAAGAAGGTAACATTGTTTTTTAACAAGGTATTGTTGCATGGTGGAGTTTGAATTTGGTATGGCCATGATAAGTCATGTATGAGCAATAGTTTGTGTGAGACTATAATTGTGATTTATATGTGATAGTGCTATAATATCCTTGGTTCAAATGCTTGTATCATGCTTGATATATGTTGGATTTTTGGCATCTTCCTTGAAGCATGGTAAATGGATTAGAACAATAGTATGCCTATAAAATGTATTGTTGTTTCTTTCCTTGGTCATGAGTGGAATAGATTGCAAGAGTCCTCAGTCACATGAGATAGTGACTCTTCTTAGCATATTGACACCAGTGCTAAAAAATTTATTGACAGAGGAAGCAGCATAAGTGATGATCCCATGTTGTCAAGATAATGATCAACTTGTTTATGATTATGATATCTATGCCAAGCAACAAACGGGGAGAAAGGCTAATTGGTAAGAGTATCTTGAGATTTTCCTTTCTCACAAGTGTGCTTTAAGCTTGTGTAGATTCTTGTGATATTATGACAGATGTTGAAAAATATAAAAAAAAATTCAATCCTGTACTTGAAAGAGATTTGCAGTGAGATTCTTGAGAATATTGTTTGCTTTGTTATCTCAATTAGGGGGAGAAGCTCATAATACCTTTGATGTTGTCATAATTGATGCCTTGGTACATGGTTATTCATGTTGGTAACATTGTCTATACAGTTGGTATTTGGTACAGACTGGTTCATGGTTGTTGGTATGATTGGTCACAGTGTGGTAATATTTATTGAGAGTATCTTTATGCTTTCCATGGTTCATGCCTATTTAGTTTTCTGCTATACCTGTTCTACTTGCAGTTGGTTCTTCTAGTTATTGGTTGGCTTCTCAGTTGTTTTTCATGGCATTTCACAGTCTTCTCCTTTATTCTTTGTCATTGAGGCAAAAAGGGGGGAGAGTCATTTGTGTTTTTCATCAAGGACAAAGGGGGAGTTTGTTGGCTCTCAGTTGTGATCATTGTTTTTCCTTGATGACAAATCCACTTGGCATGAGTCTCATGGATTTCAGTTTCAAAGTGAGTCTCTTACATGAACTTTATGCTACTTCATTTTTAGCTTGATCTTTTGCAAGTTGTCTTGACATGATATGATCTTATTGACTCATGATGATTATAGTTGGCATGCAGTTACAGATTTCAAATTTTGTTACATGTACATGTTGATACTGATATTTGTCATGGTGTTCATTATGACAGGGCTTGCATTAGCTTCAGTTTTATGACATGGTTATCTTGACAATTTCAGGTTTTTTAGTTTGATCATTTCATATTGATCATAGTGCTCATTTTTTTCCAAGCATGAATCTTGGTTTCAGGTTTCTATATGATGATTCTAATGTGGACAGTGCTTATCAGTTTGTCAGATAGTTTCATTTTGTCAGGATGGTTCTTCATTATTGCATGCCACAGTTGTTTCAGGTAATTGAATGGTTGTTCACAATTCAGCTTGCTTTGTATCTCCATGACATTCTTAGGGACAACATTCAAAACAGATTTTTGTGTCACTTATTAATGGGAATAAAACCTATTTATAGCATTTCTAAAGGCTTCAAAGGTCTAATCTCTTGGCATATCTAACATATGATTTTGAGAAACTAAAGGTCTTTTTTTTGGCATCTTGTTTAATCATATATTAAATACATGTGACTTAGGAAAATTTGCCTTGTGGCTCGAAAGGTATATGAAATGTGTCACATTGTTTGTGACTTCAGCATCAAAAGGTGTTTAATATGGTTCCATGGTTTATAAACCCTATCGATTTTACTTAAACATATAATTGTAGTTCCTATCGATCCCTTTGATTTTGACTTAGTGTAAAGTCACTTGGATATAACTCTTGGTAGCCATTATTTTTCATTATCTATGTCAGGATTTTGAAAATATTTGACTTGGAATAAAGTTTATTCGGTGCTAATTTGTATCTACAGTTCGGATGAAATATTTGAAGGTGATCATGTGGTCAGCATCCTTGGTAAATGATTTGACAGCGAACTCATAAGAATTTTAATAAGTTGATTATATTTTGTTTTGATTCTTCGGACTTCAATGAATCATTAACTTTGAAAAAATCATTGAATGACTTGAGAAAGAAGGAAAGGTTAGGGAAAAATTGTTTGTGCTTCACTTTGCTTAGGGTTTGGAACCCTAACTATCGGCATGGAAAGATTGTAATTGTTGTTACTTTGACTATTCCTTCTTACTGAAGCGCTAAAGATAGAAAGTAAAGCTTGTTGTATGAGCTATGATGTGTATGGATGTTTAGTATGTTATTTTCATTGGCTAAGGGCTCAAATATGGAAGGAGATTATATGGAATTTCTCATGTTGGGTTGGTAGAAACTTCGTGACATGTTATCATGGTCTTTTTATGTTTCATTCTTCATTATCAGGTATTATCTCTTTCATTTTGGGAAAGTGTAATAAGGCAGTTAGTGTTTCTTTCTGCTCAAATGTGAAAGAGATTTGGTGGGTTTTGATAGGATATCATGCTTTTCATTCAGTTTCATTTTCTCCATTATCTAAATTATGAAAAGGTTGTTTGTTTTACTCAATCCTTTTGAACATTATGTGATGAAAAGGTTATCATTCCTGGAAATTTATAGCAGTAATAATTTATGTTCAGATCTTGCTGGGTGAAGATGTTTTGTGTTGAAAAGATGCTTCTTTTTGCAATCCACCTATCATTGCATTCAAAGATTTTGGAACATAACTGTTACAGTTTTTTTTTATCTGGAACCTTCAGTGAAGTCACTTGATAGAATGGGTGCATATTTTTGTATATATATATATATATACAGTGATTAATCATTGTTCTGGTGTTGCAATTTTGAGAAATGTTAGAGTGAGAAGCTTGGTAATAAAACCTTGCAAATATGATGCAGAATTTATGTATCTAATGTGTCTAGTATTTTGGAGATTCAAGTATGAATCTTTAAGATATTAGATATATTAGCATGAGAGATATATGAGAGCTATATTTGAAACAGATAAATTCTTTGATATATTATTGTTTTGAGTTCTTGAATATGGGGTTGGTGCTCCTTGAAATGGGTGTTTCTAAATTTGTAGAAGGTGTTGGTGCTCCTTGGAATGGGTGTTCCTAAATTTGTAAGGGGTTGGTGCTCCTAGAGTGGGTGCTCAAAATTTTCCAGTAAGGCATTGTAAGCAGTGGTTTTAAAACTTAAACCAATAAGGCAGCATTTCTGGAGTGCTTTTTCTACCCCAAGATGGTTTTCCACTCATCATATTATTTATCTTGTGGTCTCTTTGCTTTAATGTGATAATGTTGTAATGATCCTTATTTCTCTTTGATGTTTCTCATTTCAATTCTTTAACAGTTGCATTCAACTCATGAATGTATTTATCATTGAAATATTGAGAGCATAAATTATCTAAATTTTTTTTTATGACAAATGTTAAAATTGTTTAAGATGTTGATTCACTCCCCCCCCCCTCTTAGTGTCATTCTTTGACTCCAACATGGAGATACCCTTTATCAATGTAGCCTCGATAGCACCCTCATTCGATGTATCGACTCTAATGAAGCACAAGCAGCCTTACAAGAGGTACATCATGATATCTGTGGAGATCACTCTTCTGGTTCTACCTTAGCTAAAAAGATCATGAGGACAGGATATTATTGGCCTACAATGGAACGTGATACTTATCACTTTGTGAATAAATTTCACCAGTGTCAGATTCATGGAGATCTTATACATGCACCAGCTCAAGAACTACAACCACTAACATCGCCATGGCCATTTTATCAATGGGGAATCGACCTCGTAGGAAAGATCCACCCCACCTCTGCAAATGGACATAAGTTTATCCTTGTTGTTACTGAGTACTTTATAAAATAGATCAAATCCATCCCAATGACTTATATTACTGGAAAGTAGATAGTCAAGTTCATCCTAAATTACATTATTTTTCGCTATGGTATCCCATAGTCCATCATTATAGATAATGGTCACCCTTTTAAGAATCAGGATGTCCATGAACTTTGCAACAAATTTCATATCCAACACCACTTTTCTACCTCGTATTACCCTAGGGTAATGGCCAAGTTGAGGCAACTAATAAGACTATCCTAAAAATCTTAAAGAAGACTGCCAATGACGTTGGTCATGACTGGCACCTCTAACTCAACCCTGCTTTATGGGCCTAAAGTACCAATGTTTGCACCACTACAAGAGCCACTATGTACTCCCTTGTCTTTGAATCTGAAGCCATACTTCTTATAGAGGTTGAGTTACCATCCCTAAGAGTATCTATGCAAGGATTAATAGATCAAGAAGAATATCATGCATCACGTCTACATGAGCTAGAGTTACTGGATGAAAGGAGACAAAATGTGTTGACACATTTACAAGCATATCAGAACCTCATGTGACGTAGCTATAATAAGAAGGTTTGACCTATATGTTCTGATATTTGTTACTTTGTCCTAAAATAAAATATAAAGAATCAAGCAAATCGAGAAAAACCTAGAAAGTTTAAACCTAATTGGTTGGGTCTATATATCATCACAACATCGTATGGATCTGGTGCTTATCAACTTTCAATGCTTGATGGAGAACCTCTCCCAAACCTATCAACAACATGCATCTTTGTAAGTATTATAGTTGATTCTCAAAGTATCCCCTTTAAAAAGTTAGAAAATACAAAGAAATGGTCACCCTAATGAAAACCTGGCAAACAAGCATCTTGGTGATAGCAAAAAAATCAAAAAAATGGAAAAATTAAAAAAAAATAGTAAAGAGAAATAATTCGTCCAAAAGTGAAAACCACTTTGGTGGCGTTTTGGATAAGTACCATGGTGAAAAACTGGAAAACAAGCGCCATGTGTAGTCGACCTATGCTCCTCCATCTACTACCACTTCAACTGGTGTTTCATCCTTCGCTCATCCATTCGACCATGCCATCCATAATAAAGATTCGGAATCCTTCTCATGGCCTAAGAACCATCGACATTTAGTATCCTTTTCCTTCATGATCATCCTTTGCATTCATTCGCTACTTCCCCTTGTGCTTAATAAGTTGGTCCTATATTTGACTAGGGGAAATTCCTTGACTTTTGTCTTCATGCGATCCGATGCATGGTATCAGATTTCATAAAATCATCAAAAAAAACCAAAAAAATCATAAAACTTCAAAATCCAAAATAATCATAAAACCTTCAAAATCTAAAAAAAATCATAAAATATTAAAATCCAAAAACATCACAAAATGTGAAAAATTCCAAAAACAGAGTCAAAGTCAGATTTAGTTTGTGTTAGAGTGGTCAAACTATGTTGTCTTTGTGCATTTACTATGTAGGCAAGGCTCATCTTAAATGGGCCTCCGAGACATTAGGTCAATCCCTTTAGGTTTGGTCAAATAATAAATCATGATTTAGTCCTTTTCTAGGTACAATAATGTCAATTCATGTCGAACTACGAGGTCTTTATATGTATAACATAGGTAAATCCATCAATCAATGAGCCCCCAAGGCCCTAGGTCATTCCTTTAGGGTTTTTCGAGTTGGGTTTTGTCTGCAAGCAATCATAATTCAAACCAAATCATGAATCAACAAGCAAACATAACCAAAAAATATGTCATTTGCAATCAATCAATTACCTTATCATCAGCCACTATCAAGTCATTGGTCTTATATCAAAATGGGGAACTATGTAGTTTGTCTCATTTAGTCCTATCTCTTTTCTTTTATCAGGATGTTTCCTTCCTAAGATTAGAATTTTTCAATCTTATCACTCACCTTAAGCGGGATATATCTTTCTTGTTGTTAGGTGCTTTGTCAACAATAGTCACTTGGTCAACTCTATCAGATGTATTACCTGCCTTAAGGAGGATGTTTCTTTCCTGAAATAAGGCACCATCACATCGATCGGTCATATCAATCACACTTTGTCAAGAATCAATCAATCTTGTCACTTTGGTCAATTAATCTTGTCTTAATCAGGATGTGTCCTTCCTAAAACTAGGCACAGTCAGTCAAATCAATTTTTCAACCTTTGTCAACTTATTAATCAATGCTTGTCAACTTATCAATCAAATTAGGTCATCTTGGTCAACCTGACAAGTTACATCAAGCAATCTCATTAATATACTTGGCAAACACTATCTCTCTTGCAAACACTTTGTTTGTTCGAGTTTGTCTTATCTTTTGATTGATTTGGGTCATGTTACTAGTTACCTTGAGCATGTTCAAAAGGATTTAGAGGGATGATGATGGATTGTGACCTCTTTTCTTTGCTTGTTGTCTATGGTTTGTCTTGGAAAAAAGTTTGGGATAATTGGGTCCTTAGTATGAGTCGAGGGATTCCTTGTCTTTTGAATTTGACTTTTGACTACTTGTCTCTCACAAATGGTTACCTTCCACACCTTAGATTATGTCATACCATCATGTTTGTGTTCCATTTGTGACAATTTTGATGCCTGATGATGATAAATATAAAAGCATGAAAGTTGGTCCCCTGTCATTTCTCATCTAACACTCTATCTCTTTTTCGTGCTAACATCCATCTCTTTTGTGCTAACATTTCTTTTGTCTGCATCTTGACAAAGTTCTATGACATAAAAATATCTTGCATAAACGATCACGTTAGGAAACATCATAGAAAGCATTATCATCATAGGCGACATTATCACATTACGCCACATATATTTGCATAAGAAAATATTAAAAAACATAGAAATCATCCATGTAACATTAAGATCTCATTTCATTGCATTTCACAACACATCACATTACATTTCATATATAGTGCATTTTATATCACATTTTGCATTCATATTAAACATTCTCGATTATCACATTTTGTATCATCATATAGGCATCCCATTGCATCAACATTAAATACATTTACATATCAAATTGCATCTATCAAAATTAAGTCATTCATACTAAATTTATGATCCATACAAATTCATAACATAATCTTAAATGCACAGTCATAAAACACATTAAACCATCACATAAAATACATCAATAGGCCTCATAATCCCAGCATGAACACCCATATAATAACATCATCATAAACATAAAACATAATCATATAACATTGCATGTCACACATTTCCACCAAAATCATATAATATATATTGCTAAAAAATGTGTCATAGGTACAATGTCATGATGTATCGTGTCTAATAAAATGGAGCTTGCAGGCTCAATAATCAAAATACAATGTCAAATATATAACATCAAAAGTCACCCTAGCCTAAGCTTCCCTGATCTCATGTCCATGGGGCATCCCTGTCCTCCCAGCGTGGTGACTCTCTGGCCTTGTTCTCTGAGGTGGACAACCTATCATATGGTGTGGCCCATCTCACATCTAAGGTCCAACCTACTCTAAGAGTGCTTGTTGTGTTTCCTATTGTGGGTCCTACCCTGAGAACCACTCTCAATCTCTGAAAATGTGGGCTCCCTCCTCTCGAGTGTACCACTCTCTTATATAGATCATTGTAGTACTACATGGATCTACTAGCCCTAGCATACTCCCGCATGACATCGACCACAAATCCATTGCATGTAACTGTAAAATCAAACATCCTCCGATATGTCTGTTGTTGGCTGATGATAGTTAGGTCTCTCTCAATCTAAAAGGCATCCCTCTAGGCCTTAAGGTTGTCTCTCTCTGTTGTCACCTCCCTAAGCTCTACCTCCAAGGCCTATACATGAGCTACAAGATGGTTATTCTCTTCTTTGCACTACCTTCCTGTGATCCATCCTAACCCTCCTCTAACCCCTCATCCTTGACCATCCCCTAGATAATCCTCTCTCAAAGGAATTTCTCTACCTCATCCATCTCGGCCTCCTCTGCGTGCTCCTCATTTATCCCCTCAACCTCCATTACCTCAAACTCTGGGTGTCCCACCTCTAAAGCAATCATCTTCATATATTTCTCTCACTCCTGCACTAACACCTCCACTTCCACCCTCACCTCTGGTTGATCCTCCTCCATCTCCTCCTCCTCACGAATCGGTGGTAATTGTCCCACCGCCCATCATCCTCTATCCCTCCCCTTGTGTTAGTCTCCTCCTCTTCCCCATCATCTTCCCATCCTCCTCCATCTCCCCATCCACCATCACCTCTCCCTCCACCCCTCTGTCTCTTATCACCTCTTTGGCCTCTCAGGCCCTTGCCTATGTGCTCTAATGGTTTTTTTGGATCTATAAGTGGTATTGGACGATGAATCAACCACCAAGAATCATACTTTAGTGTTGTCCTTGCATCAACATCACCTCCTCTCCACCCCCAGTCTAAAGGTTACAGGTCATCAATCTCCTACTCAGTAGTAGTCACAACAATCTGAGGCCCCCATGGATGAACCTCTCGGGAGGACTGCCCAAACTCAACTGTGCCCACCGGAACACCTTGACTCTCCTCGAACTACCGCCTCACCCACTTTGGAAGATACATCTCTATAATGTGTTGGTTCTGAACTATTTTCCCAATAAGATACCTGGGCTTTTAGCACCACAGCAGGTGATCATTCTCATCAATCTAAAATTCATAGGATTTGTATGGTCTCCAGATGAAACTAACCAATGTGTCCAGTTTGTGCCTCCAATAGCCTAAATATCCCACATATTTTTGTGTAAGAGAAGCTTGATACATATATAAATATGGTGCACCTGAACCCAACTATCATACCACCGGAGGTCAGAACACTGCTATGTGCTCCCAGGCCCATATCATCAGCAAACTAACCCCACAGCTCAAGCTTTGTCCTACCCTATAAGCAATATCATGTGATTGAAAATACAACATACCCAATATGTATGGTCCCCACGTGTACACTGTACCATCCTGAACCATCCCGCTGAACATCTCTCCCCAGCCTATTGGGAAATCGTGACCTTGACAATCAGGAATCATCACCCCTGCTATCAATGTGCACAAGACAGTCATACTAGTAGTACCTCTCTTCCAGGGTCTCCCATTTGATCTCATATCCCTGGATTCCAAGATCTACATCATCATCATGTTCATAATACTCATATAGTGCCTACAAACCTCGAGTGGGGTCATATTGTACTCGCTCATCATGAATTGGCAGTTGTAGTATCCTATACACATCCTCAAGGGTTACTATCGCCTCCCCCATTGGCAAGTGGAAGCTACAAATTCTTGGAGTGCCATCGCTCCAATAGCACTGTCAACATGCCCATGTTTTCCTTGATAACAAGCATATAGGTGACATAGAAAAGACCCAAATCAAGTAATGCTTATCTCTCCACCTCGTCAAGTCGGTCCCATAGCTGAAACACATTTGGCCACAACTCTCGTGTATAGTTAGGTGGTACAGATGAACCTAAAGTTGTTACACAAGCCATCATGTCAATCTAAGACCTTCAATTGACCTATTGGACCTAAGTTGACCAAGTCAAAATATCCTAATCTGGGGTAAAATTTTAACCAAACAATTGTGTCACTATTTTGTCAAATGTGTGGCACGTATTTTTCACTGGCTCACATCTACAATTATGTCATGCTCTTATTGCAAGTGTATCATTTCGTACAACACATGTGTCGCAACAATTCAATTGTGTCATTCTTGATCGCATATGTGACTCGAAAAGTCAGTTACATTGCATCAATTGATGCGTCGCGATGCAACCATCCCTGCCCTAGCCCTAAATCAATTGCATCATGATGAGATGATTGTGATGAACCACTTCTCATCTTCATCATTCACGCACACAATTTCATCGTAAAATTCTATGACACAATCGCCTGCTAATTAATTTTCCTACCTAAATGTGCGAAAATAAAAAATAAAAAAAAGGCAGGTTTGTAGCACTCACCAGGGTGGGTGCTCCCTCAGGTCAGCAATAGGTGCAGATGCGATATGCATGGTGGGAGGTCTTTCGAACAAGTGACGTCTTCTCTACCAAGTCGCTCATAGCTCCAAAATTTTCTACATTTGAAATGCACAAATGACCTTTTTTGCTCAATCTAATTCATATTTATAGGTTCAAAATTAGGGTTTCCACATGCTTTGTCTATTGGGTGCACATTTTGATGACTACGACACTAAATTTGACCCCCTTATTTACCTCGAAACTCAATTTCCTCTTCACCACTTGATTCCTGGCGATCAAATTATCTTATCAGGACAATTTTCTAAATTTTTGAAACTTTTTGAAAATTTGTCAAATTTTCTTGAGGGGGCATACCTATACCCTGACTTCATCAAGGCATCTTTTGACTAAATTTCGTTGACACAACACAATGACCTGCATTATGTCAAAGAGGCAAAAAATGTAGACACTAAAAAATTTCCTTAGTTTGTGAGCATCATTTTTCTTGGTCTTCGTCTCTGTGTAATTAAATAATTTTAATTCACCTCCTAAACTTTATTCTATCCTAGTCAATTAAATAAAATTAATTGTGTTGCTAACACCCCGTTTCTTCAATAATTAAATAAATCACTATTTATTTAATTATTTTCCTACCATCTTTTTTCCATAGTTAAATAATTGTTATTAATTATTTACCTATTCATCTATCTCCCGTTCCTCTATAACTAAATAATTGTTGAAATTATTTAATTATCTAATGATGCTTCCCCCCTCCATTAAATAATTAACTTAAATTAATTATTTAATGCCTCATATTCATTTTCCCCATCTAATTAAATTGGTTTTATAAATCATTTTGATTAAATGTCCACTCTCTCCCACTTTCCTTTTCCTCAAATAAATAATTTGAATTATTTATGTGCCCACTTTTCCAGAGATTCCTTCTCATGAATTGATTATTTCCAATTTTTAATTTATCCATTATCTCCCTCCACTGTCTCATTTTTGAATCTCAATCGTCAATCACCTCTGAGCTCTTTTCAATCTTGACCATTTATTTTGTAACTTCCCCTTTCCTGAGTTTCATGCAACCTCATCCGTTAATCTTGGAATCTTTCTAGAAGATCGATCTTGATCGTCCATTCGAATGGCTATCTATAAAAGAAACATTTTTCCTCCATTTTTGTCTTTACAAACACTTATCTCCAACTTTCTTGCTTATAATTTGCAGGTATTTGGACAAGTTAAACTACAAATCTAAAGGCATATTTACAAAAGAAGGAGAGACAAGAGAAATGATTCAACTTCAATGGGGAGTGTTTTATTTCATTGTTTTCATTTTTCTCTCTTCATTTGATTATTTTCTCTTGTTTGGATTGCATAATTATCTTAGAAGTGTTGTGGTTGTCACTATTATCTAGGCTAGCTTGATTTTCCCCATCTTACAGGTTGAGTGCTTATAAGAGAAAAAACTAAATTAGAAAGAACTCCTAAGTTTAGCTTAAGTGTATGAGCATAAATCAGACTATTAATTAATTAAAGATTAATTAATTATAAGCTAATTTATAACTACTCTAACACCCCCCTTAAGATGAACTTAGGGAGTAGCTAAAAACCTTTAAAAAAAATGCAAGATGGGTTCCGAAAAACAAGGCCTGGTGAAGTACCCATGTACAAACAAAATATCTCTCAAAACTAGGGAAAAAGAGAAAAACCAAATGGGAGAAAACTAATCTCCAAAAGAAAGGAAAAAGAAGGACTGAAAAGCCTCCAGAACAATGTCCCAAAAAGAAGAACATGTAGAGCATCACAGAAGCATGAAGAATTTGTAGACATATTTCGAATGATGACTACTAAAATGAAGAACCTCCTCTAAAACATATGATTATGAGGATCAAGAAGACAAGAATCTACATGAGGTCCCCCAACGACAATACTCGTATTGGATGGAAAGAAAAGGAAAAACATTTGAGACTCGAAGATACAAATGGCATATGTACCAAAAGTTTGAAGAACTGGTCAACTGAAAATGGAAGGTCACCTCTAGAAATAGGAATGCAAGAGTGTCCATATGGTAAATGATCCATCTAACTAAAATGAATGTAATCAGCCACTAATGTTTGTTGCATTCAAAATTACATAGGAACAAGAGCTATATATGTAGATCACTCAGATGTGAAACCAAGGAAGCATTAGCACCAATAGTGGAAACCTTTTTTTATTAGCTATTTATGATTACTCTAACAATCGATTAAGAGAGTGAAAAAAATTGAATGATAGAGTCAAAGAACAAAATAAATGCATGCAAAGAGGCCTTTTTCAGGCACATCTACGACCATAGAGGCATTATAGTTCACGGGGAGGCGGAAGTGTAACATACAAATGGCCACAAATCCAAGAATATTGTCAAGATGTTTGCACAATGCGTAGACATCTATATGACATAGAAGATTCATTGATAAAAATTCACTTAACTATAAAAACAAAGGGTTAAAAGATGAATTTGAAGATAAGGAAAAGTGAAATTTGCATTATCGTCTTTATTAGGCTAAAGGGAGGGTTATGTGGTGTGAAATTTATTGAGGTGCAATATTATGACACTACATTTTGTCCCCACTTTAGTGAGCATATGTATTCTAAACATGTGTGAGCTAAAGTAGAAATAGTTGAAGAGAATATACTTAGGATGAAGAGGATGTAGGTCTTTGATCCGATATATGCAATATACAAGTTGAGCCAGGACATGAAGAGGACACGAGCCTTCCATCCTACAAATTTTACTACAATCTCACCACAAACATGTTAGTGACAAATTAACATGTTAGGAGAAAAGTGAAAAAGACAAGATAAATGTCATATACATGACATAACATAATATGATCAGATAAAATATGATCCTAACACGTATGGCTAACAAGGCTAAAGACCATACAACAAGAAGATAGGCATGTGCCTACTACAAACTACATTGTAGGACAGTCACATAAAAGACAAGGCAAGTCTAGTCAGGTTGCCCCCAAGCTAGACAATGAGATTATAAGACATCAAGATATAAAATATTTTTAAATCTGTTTTGAAAAACAAGCAAATATGATAGCCCCCCTTAGAATGATGTGTGCTACACAAAAGAGCACATGTCATTCTAAGGAGAAGAGAAATACAAAGAGAGAATGTAGCACGAAATACATACAGATATGTATCCGTGGAATGTTGTGATGTGAGGGACAACACATAGAATCCACAACATCAAGAGAGAACTAGAGAAAAAGAAATCAAGATCACATGGGGATATAATTATTTGGGGTCAAAAATGATCATAGAAATAGATATATAAATACACTATAATATGTATGAAGTTTCATCACTCCCTAAATAGATCAAAACGGGAAAAAAAAAGGTTGGGTCAACATGGAAGAGGCTTAAATGCCCCAATTCTTTGCATTATTCCTAATATGAAAAAACAAAATGTACAACATATAGAAGAGTGATGAGACAAATAGAAGAAGTGTATAATAGATTTTATCTCTTGTATCCAAGTACCTACAAGGGTAAAAAGGGTCTTCTATGTGAGAGAACAAACATGAATATACAAGTATGAGGGAACACAAACAAACAAACAACTCTAGAATCTAATGATAAAGAAGAGGTATCGCTCTAGTATGACACCTCCAACAAGTCATCTTGCTCCCAATCGATCATGTAGGGGAGGGAAGGTGAGCCTATAGGGGGATAGAAAGATTGGTTTCTATTGACTCACATGCAGAAAGAGACAAGGAAGAATCCTCCTCGAGGTCTTCCTCACGAAGGTTGTGTGAGACTAACATCATTGATCTAAAAAAGATGGATGACAAAGTTAGAATATCCTTCAACAAGTCAAACATACACTTCTCTAGAGTGAAGTGATGCAACTAAAAAGGAGAGGTATGAGAAACTCGAGAGTCAATGCCAACCTCAAGAAGAGGGGCAGTGAAAAACTTTGAGGAAGGAGGCGTTATTTCCATCATGAGGATTACACAATCCAAGGTGGAACAAGACATAAAAGACAAAGAAGTCCTTTTATGACCATCATTTGAAACAATATCATTCTCCATATTACAATTCAATAGAGGATGTGGGATCCTCACATCAGAAGTGGAAGAGGGAGAAGGAGAAGGGGCCACATAAGACAAAACCATTATAGAAGGCATATCAACGAGCTGAGGGAAAGGAGGAAAATTTGGAAGAGAAGTAACCAAAGGAGGCTTCACAGAAGGAGTAGTGAACACTTACACCTGCTTGGGGTGAGGCTCATCGAGATCTATTGAGGAAGCTAGAAGCAACATAGAGGCGATGGGAACAAAAGTAGGAAGAGAAATAGGAATAGGAGCAGAAGCAGAAATGGAAGCAGCGGGGAAGTAGAAGTAGAAAGAGGAGGATCATCCTCAATCTTCTATGAAGCTTCACACTCCCTAACCAAGGCTCATTGATAACACATGCTCATATGGAAGTTTATGATGGATACGAGCACCAGGAGGTGCAACTTGAGAATACTTTGAGGGATCTTGTTCCACTAGAAGAGTATCCTCCATGGTTGTTATCGGTAGAAGAGTAGGCTCCTAAGGAGGAACAAGAGGAGGAGGCACATAGTCAGGAAGAGAGATGGGTGTCTTGACGATGAGCCCCTTTCCTTTGTCTACCTTAGGGGTAGGTGGAGGAACAAGGGGGGCCTTGAAGGTTGATATGTAGGAAAAACTCCATGAGAATACTTCCCCTTTCCATAAAGGGTGGTTCGAGGGCTGTGGGAAAACTGAGCGTTGGAAGACTTGTGGTTTGGACTTCCACAATATAGGGGCCTTTCCCTTTCTTATGTTAGGCATAATAGAAGGAATGGAGGACACCATTATAGGTTGGGAAGTTTCAAAAGAAGACAAAGAGGAAGGAGAAGGCCTAGGGGTAAGAGCTTGCTTGTACTTAGCCTTAAGAGGTGCAGAGGATGGAGCATGTTGTTGTACATGCATAGAGGCCTTAAAGAGATAGCATGAGCAGAAAGTTGGAAACCACCATTAGAAATTGAACCTCCAATTTTATACCTAAAGTGAGCCTTGTATAAAAATTCCCCTCTAGTTGGCAAGGGCCCAATTGGAGTGGGCTAAAAAAGATCAAGAGAGAATCCCCCACATGAAACAAGTGGTTTGTATCTAGTGTCTTGGATAGTGTACATTGTTCCCTCATGAGGAAAATTCAAGAATTTATGGATAATAGAGGCAACGACATTCATAGAGAATAGTCATGGGATGCCTAGTCTAACTGTAAAGAGGTCATACTCTAGTATCACAACAAATGGAACTTCTATAGTTTTAGGTTTAACTAGGACTGACAAAGAAATAGAGCCAATGGGTGAATAATAAAGACCATTACAGGTATGGAGTATGGTCTGTGACTCCTAGTATTTTTCCTTGTGTAAATTATTTATGAAAAAATTATCCTTTGTGATAATGTTGACCTGACTCGTAGGGTCAACCATAACGCCATGGTTGTATCATTGAAGCGAGCCAATATATATAATGGAGATGGATGTGTATTGAGAGGCATGTCATGCAGTGTGAATATTATATTAGGTCTCTTATTCATGTGATTTGAAGGAGGAACACGAGTAAATGAAACCATGTTCACATACTTATATGGAAAGGGATCTATGTAAATCTACAACTATTAGGTTTGACCACAAATTTATTAGAATTTTTCTTTTTACCATCTATTTAGAGGGTACCATTGTTGATGTGGCCTTGTATAACATGATGAAGAGAAATTACACCATCTTTTAACAATTCCTACAAGACATTTATCTAAGATTCAAATAAATTTGTAAAAAATCCATTTTGGCTTGAAAATCTCTTATCAATAGGAACATACACCATGTTTTCTATTGCTTTATTTTTCATTGACTCTCCAGAGATAGACATGGCTAACCAACCATTTTAATGGGAGGATGAGGAGGAATCCCTATACTGAGAAATAATATGTTGATACTCACATAACACAACACACAGATGGCGATAGAGGGATAATTTATTAGAAGGAATTTATCTCACAACACTAGTAGGAAGTTCCCAACGAACACACATACATTAGAATCTACCATGGTATAAGAGATTTTGGAAAAAAGAGCTTAGTAATGGTCAATAAAATCAATTACCATTTCATGCATACCCTACTTGCATCAGACGAGATCAGTAAAGGCGACCTTCAATCTGATGTTTGCTTGGAATTGTTGTAATAATTGATTTAATAATTGGTCAAAAGAGAAAATAAATTTTCAAGAAGGGAGCAATACCATTCCAAAGCAACGTCCTTGAAAGAATGTGAAAATAGTTGTACCAATAGAGCATCATGGTGAAAGATATTGGTACACATGGCATTGAAAGATGAGACCTGCATCTACAAAATATCCTCTACCAATGTACTTTTCAAATTTAGGAATCTCCATCTCTTGAGGGATGGGGGTATTCAGAATAGTAAAAGACAAAGGGTTGTAATGACAATACAGTTGGAACATGGATTGAGAAGAAAAACTAGTCAATTTTTCCAATTGAGATTGTATTTGCCCCATGTTCTATATTAGAGCATTGAGGACATGATATGTCAACGAAGTATGACTAGTTGTAGCACTAGAGGTGGAGGTGTTTCAAGTTCTAGATGTAGGAATTTCAAAATTCAAGGGGACTCAATTCACTCTAATTGCAAGAATTTTCTCGAATGCAGTGGTAGCATTATTAGCAACAGTATTGATAGGACCTATGTCGACCATATTTACAACCACTCTTAGCATTGGAATATTCAGCTAGTGACGAGTGATTTTTTGACTAAACATCTTGGGGATTACTCAAGATAGAAGTGTGTGATGGGATATAGATCTCCACAATATTTGAAATTCCTCAAAATAACTCCAAACCTTTACAATAAAAAATAAGTAAATTTCTCAAACTGTTAAGGAGAGGAGCTTCTTGAGAATAAGAATTTTATTTTGCTAAGAACTCTTTGACCTATCCTTAAGTCTTACTTCCAACAAGAACCATAAGAGAAGATTCTTCAGTTAAGGGAAAGGAAGAGTTCAAAGGAGAGGTTGGTGGGGTATGCATTTAAATTTGGACATGAGGGGAGAATTTGGTAACGAGTCTTGTAGAGAACACAAAATTCAAACCTTGATGAGGACTAAACCTTCTAGACCCCATATCTAGATGTCGAATATCAAAGCTTGAGTCAAGAATACCGAAGTGTTGGCATAGAAGGCCAAGATGCAAAAGAGAGATAGAAAATGGTGTAGAATGTGATCTAATGAGCAAGAGATAGAGTGAATGAATGAATACAATAGAAAAATGAGAGGCTTGAAAGGGATATAGGCATGCAAAGAGATGTTTTTGGTGTGTTTGCAAGCTACCAAGGCGTTACACTTCATGGGCAATGTAATGTCCAAACGACTATGCAATCAAAAAAAAATTGAGATGTTCACGTGACTTGCAGACATCTACACATCGCACGGTTGTCCATGATAAAAGCTCACTTTAATGACCAAGAATGAAAAGGGTAAAGACAAAATTAAGGTTAGGTGAAGGAGACATTGCATATCAAATTTAATTAATCTAAAAGGGAGTTTATGGAATGTGAAATTGCATAGGATGCGATTTTTGGCATTACAATACACATTAAAGGTTAGGTCAAAATTTTAATCATATATATATTTAAGGACTTGATAGGTGTCGTAAATATTCAACCACAAGTGACATGAACATGATTTGCAATCTTGGAATTAAAACAAAATTCTAGTTGTACCTATCCATTTGAAATATACATAAATCAATTAGCATACTAGTTATTAAACAATGCCAAGAATATAAATAGTAATCTTTACAATTATGTAATTATTATTTTACCATATAACCATTAAACTAATAATTTCATCTTCCTTTCCTTTAAGCTTCCTTTTTTTAGAAAACACAATTAAGTGCTCTTAACAAAATTGCTACAAGCTTGGTTTGATGTTGAATATTGATAAAACTTTTTAAAAAATATATATTTTCATAATAAATGATTTTATTTTTCTTTTCATAATAAATGATATATATATAACCATTTATTATGAAAAGAAATAAAAAATCATTTATTATGAAAAGAAATAAAAAATCATTTATTATGAAAAGAAATAAAAAATATTTAAGTTTTATCAATATTCATCATCAAACCCAGCTTGTAGCAATTTTGTTAAGAGCACTTAATTGTGTTTTATAAAAAAGGAAGATGAAATTATATGTGTGTGCACGCTTTCACAATAAATGGTTTGATCTTAAATGTTGATAAAACTAAAACTTAAAGTCTTTTTCTTTTCACAATAAAATATCTTGAGCAATAGTCTAAAACAATCAATCTTGCAAAATCTCTATACAAAATTGTTATTAAAAATCTATCTAATAATCAAAATCATAAACTTGTTTTTGATATTCTTCAACAATCAAACTCTCGATATAGCTAATTCTTGGGCATTTGTTAGTTTTATCTATCATAAATTTGATGAAAATCTCAATGTGGTATTTTTTAAATAAAAATATTATTTTCTATCTTTGAAATATGCAATGTTGTGTGAGTTTGACATTTGGGTTGGATATATTTACAATCAAATATAACTTCTTGAAAAAACATGAAATTAATACTTTATGTAAAACTCCAATAGTAAGGACAATCCACCACCTTATTGCATACAACTTTTGAAAACTAATTAGAAAAAATTAAGTTAATGTCAAGACTAAAGGCTTACTAATTTAAGCAAAATACTATTTTAACAATACTTTTCAAGGGCCACAAATTATGCATCACTTATTTTATCCGTCATGGACCTATATTATCCCTTTTATGATCCACGGAAACTGGTATGACTATGTTGACTAAGGCTCTCCCATGTTTAACTTTATTTATTCTATTGGTTTTTCTATGATTTCTATTTATTAGATTTTAAGTTTGTTTTTACATATTTTGATAAGTCTTTGATGTTGAAAGCAATCTTAGAAAAGGCAAGTAATTTTTCAAAAAAAAAAAAAAAAACTTTTTATTAAGTAACTTTTCTAAAATGCTTGTTAATGTCTCTAGTTAATTATACAACAATTATAAAAATATTTGTCTACTAATGTTTTGTCTCATCATACATAACTATTGTAGCATTAAATTGTTTGTTGATGCCTCTTGCTCCATTATATACGGTACCCTTCTTTTAAATATGATCGATATTTTAAAAAATACATATATTTCTCACCTTACATTCACTTCTGATTTGTTAAGAGTACTCTTCTTTTGAACAAAACCAATATTTTAACATTTAACTTCAATGTTTTGATAATGAAACAAAAAAGAGGGGCCAGCCACATATGACCACCCTTTCAAGATACGACTTTTCATTTCATTCACTTCCACTTTGTTGAAATATCGGTCATTTTGAACGAGACCATCATTTTACAAACTAAACTTCCCTTTTCCTTTATACCTACACAAAATAATAATTGTTTTTACTTTAAAGTTATCTGATTTTAATTGTTTCATCATATACATTTTTTTATGCTACTTAGGCTATAAAAGCTCAAATTCTAATCCTCAGATTTGGGCATTTTCTTTGGTACATGCAGCTGAAGATCGTTATTTCATTTAACAATTTTTAGTTTTCCAAGTTTCTCCCTCTTTTGAAGTCTTCGGGTTGCATGACCAAAGCAAGACATTTACATTTGACAAGCACAGGTGCCGGTAAACATGAACTTTGTCCTGCATTTTCATGTGTTTTTAAAAACTTCAGCTCACACAAAAACACCCAATCAGGTCACATACATTAGGATGGTTAAGTTACTGAATCCTTCGGATTGTTTGCCCATCATCACCCTCTCAATGTTAAAACACAGACTTTGACCTACATTTTCGTGTTTCCCAAAGGGAGAAAACTCCAGCTCAACTAAGAACCTCAATCAGATTTACATACATTATAAAATCAGAATGATATTTAAGTTGTTGACCAGATGTTTATTGTGATACCTTGTATATTTTGTTGCCTTCAAATTCTAAACACTTTAGTAAATTATCTGACTATAACATAACAGATTTCCCTATATATGATGTACATGAAATGACCAATACTTAAAAAAATTTAAATTTGTTCACCTTAATTTAACAAGTTTTATTATTATAAAAAAAAAGTAACATTGTTATGTAAGATTGCATTCATGAATCCTTGTAATTGATAACATTGACATGTAATTAATCATTGTAATTGATTTTGCCTTACTTTTCTAAAGAGTTCGCTTTCATTTTACAATTAAACTATTTTATTTAATACCTCGATAATTAAATACAACAATTCAACTCTAACAGCACTCTTAGATTCTCTCCAAGACCAATACAAGGGAAACTACCATCTGACTTGGATGTCAAGAGATCAGATATGGAATTTGGGAATACTCAGAATTTTGAAATAGTCTGGACATGGAATATCCAGTAAAATGCTAATCGGCACTAGAACTAATCTGATTATTGCTCACAAAAATAAATGAATAAAATCCACTGTTCTGATATTTTTATCCCAATTCTACAAACAGAAGTTTGTTCGCATTTTGTATTTGTCATTCAAAACGGCAAGACGCCATTGGAAATTTCAAGATATCCTGTCCCATTAACTTCATAATTTTAGAATAACTTTCATAATCCAAGACATTTTCAAATGACATTCCATAATTAAAACAGAAACATCATTGACTACAAACATAAACAAATATAATCCTTTTGAAAAATTTCTTAAAACTTTTACTGTATTTTATAACAAAAATTCATAAAAAAGAGGACCCATATGACAATTAAAATTTTAGGCTGAGGATTGGCATTCCTAAATGGGTGAATGATAATGTGTCCACCCAAATTCAATTATTCTCTGATCAGGCGGACCATTTTGTCCTTGTCCCCACATCCCCATTTCAGAAAACAAATAAAAACTCTAATGCATATAGTCCAAATAAAACCATAATGTGTCCGCCCAAATTCAATTATTTTCTGATCAGACAGACCATTTTGTCCCTATCTCCACATCCCCATTTCAGAAAACAAATAAAAATTCTAATGCATATAACCCAAATAAAATCATAATGTGTACGCCCAAATTCAATCATTTTCTGATCAGACAGACCATTTTGTCCCTGTCCCCACATCTCCATTTCAAAAGACAAATAAAAACCCTTATGCATATAACCCAAATAAAACCATACAACTTCCCCTGACAAACCACATCACAACTCCATCTAGAAAGTTTAAAACTAAATGAAAAGAGAACGAGACATAATTTAAAAGGTAAACACAGAATAATATTCATAATAAACCACAACTCAATCGACCCTGACAAACCACATCACAACTCTATCTAGAAAATTTAGAACTAAATGAAAAGAGAACGAAGCATAATTTAAAAGGTAAACACAGAATAATATTCATAATAAACCACAACTCAATCGAGAAATTTTAAAGATGTTCAATACAGAAAAGCATTCATGACAGTAAAACAGTAAACTCTAATTCCAGAAGTCATACCTTAAAAACCGAGAACAATGCATTGCCCTCTAGTTGTCCCTCGCCATTTTCATGATGTAGTCTTGATGTTTCTGAATTTCTATGTTTAACTCATTTTTGTACTCCTCTATCCTATCCTTGTTCTCTTTCGCAATCCGTTGTTTCTCTTCACTTACGATATTTCTGAGAGCAGCGTTCAGCATATTCATGACGTAATCCTTCACATGGTTAAACAGTTAACGACTATCAACTCGCTAAGACTCAAACTGAAATCTGGTTTTCTAACAATGTCTAATTTTGACAAGAGTAAAAACAAAGAGTTTTTAACATGATAATAAACCAAATCTGTTATTTTAAGAAACCGTTACCTCGATTGCAACAGGCGACTGGTCCGTATTAACTTCATCCGCCTTCTTCTCATCGCTACTCTTCTCTTTCCTTTCATTGGGAGCTGCCTTCTCCATCGTCTCCCTTTTGTCCTCTTTGTCTCTTGGAAGCATCTTTTGGTTTTCGCTTCTGTTTCCTCTTCTGGGTTCCGCAATTTTTACCGTCCTTTTCTTTGGGTTCCTTCTCTTCCCTGTGACGCTTTTTTGATGTGGAGGCAGTATTGTTAGATGGCTCACAGATTTTCTCTTTCCTTGATGAAGATGGCGGCGGCATTTGCCCATCGGTGACAACTCCATCTATAACTGTTACCTTGAAAGAATCCATGCTGTAGAAAAAAAAAACAGAGAAATGATCAAAAGGCAAAGGATTTTCTTAGTCGGACTCTCTGGAAAGAAGCGGCAAAAATAGGGCAGAGCGCCGTAAGAAATGTACCAGTAGGGGAGAGGAGTCGATATGTAAGCACCCAAAACCGTACGGTCTAGTTGGCAGGTCACTTGGACCAATAACATTTTTTTAAAAAAATCATTATAGAAAAAAGCTAATTAAACAATAAATTTTTATTTTTATTTTTTTAAAATAAAATTTGCCATGTGAAAGGTCCAATTTTGTCTACGCGTCGAAAAAAACGAAAAAAAGATCCGTCGACCGATACAGATGCACCTCGGGTGCCACTACGTGTGTGGCTCGGTGTCCGAAGGTGACAACCTTGCCACAACAACTCTTCCCAGTCTGCCACCCTAACAATCCACTACTGAGCATTTATCACTCGCCGCCACTTCCTATTCCTATCTCTTGCCTCAAATAAATGTTGCCACCTCTTCTAAGCTCCACGCCACCCCGCGTTTATTTCGAAGTGAACTGCATTGAATGCTCCTAGTGCCTCGCTCTTCTCGCCATTCAACCAGCCTTTCATTTTCCCGAGGAAACTTTCCATCTTCACTTCTTCGCCGATACCTGCTCATTTCGTCGTCTGCAACCTTCGCACTCTCACCACAACCTGCAACGCTCAGAGACCATATACTGTTTGAGTAGAAGTCGATACGGAGATGGGTAGATTCCACTTACCAAACGTCGCCAGCAGCTCCACTTCCGCCATGCAAGCAAAAAACGGGTTCCTCGCTGCCATGAACGGGTTCCTCGCCGCCATGCAAGCAACGAACGGGTTCCTCACCGCCATGAAAGTCACCGCAAGCAACGAAGGGGTTCGTCACGTGTTCGACCCAGGTGAGCTTGCTCACTAAGGTTGGCCATTGTTCTTCTGTTTGTGCTTGGTTTGCAATTTTGCTTTGTTTTATATGTTTTTTGGTGTTGCAGATTTTGTTTATTTTGTTGAAGTTGAGTGTTTATGAACACTGCATTATTTGTGTTCATAAACACACTAAATCTTTGGAAATTAATCTTATGTTCAAGCATCTATGTGTTTCGTATGAGTTATATTTATGTAGTTGGTTGCTTTTTTCTTTCGACATGTAATAATGTTTGTTGTTTATATGGGTTTTGCTCTGTAGGGTTTATATTGCAAATATTACGCTCATATTTACCTCATTTCTCTTTCAGTAGGGTTTATTTTGAGAATATAGCACACATAGTTTACCATTTATGTTTCGGTAGGGTTTATTTTGCAAGTTTTACAGTCATAGTTTTGGGTTATCCTATTCTCATAGGATTTGCATTGACATTGACTTTGCAAATCGTATTCTCACAGGTTTTGCATTATCATTCACTCTGCTTAGCATAATCTCACAGGTTCTGCATTATCATTCACTCTACTTGTCATTTTCTCATAGGTTATGCATTATGATTCACTCTGCTTCTCGTATTCTCATACGTTATGCATTATCATTGACTCTGCTTAGCATAATCTCATAGGTTCTGCATTATCATTCACTCTGCTTATCGTTTTCTCATAGGTTCTGCATTATCATTCACTTTGGTTATCATATTCTCATACGTTCTGCCTTATCAGTGACTCTGCTTAGCATAATCTCACAATTTCTGCATTATCATTCACTCTGCTTATCGTTTTCTCATAAGTTATGCATTATCATTCACTTTGCTTCTCGTATTCTCATACATTCCGCATGTGCATGTGCATGTGACTAGGTGTATGTTTATGTGTATGTGACTAGGTGTATGTCTATGTCTTTGTGTATGTTTATGTGTATGTGACTATGTGTATGTGTATGTGTATGTGTATGTCTATTTGTATGTGTATGTCTATGTCTATGTCTATGTGTATGTGTATGTGTATGTGTATGTGTATGTGTATGTGTATGTATGTGTATGTTTATGTGGATGTGACTATGTGTACGTCTATGTCTATGTGTATGTGTATTTCTATGTGTATGTCTGTGTATGTGTATGTGACTATGTGTATGTGTATGTCTATGTTTATGTGTATGTGACTATGTCTATGTCTATGTGTATGTGACTATGTGTATATGTATGTCTATGTCTATGTCTATGTGACTATGTGTATGTCTATATGTATGTCTAGACAGTCTATGTCTATGTGACTATGTTTATGTTTATGTGTATGTGACTATGTGTATGTCTATGTCTTTGTGTATGTGACTATGTGTATGTTTATGTGAATGTGACTATGTGTATGTCTATGTGTATGTTTATGTGTATGTGTCTATGTCTATGTCTATGTCTATGTCTATGTGACTATGTCTATGTTTATGTGTATGTGACTATGTGTATGTCTATGTCTTTGTGTATGTGACTATGTGTATGTCTATGTCTTTGTGTCTATGTCTATGTCTATGTCTATGTGTATGTGTATGTGACTATGTGTATGTCTATGTCTATGTGTATGTTTATGTGTATGTGTCTATGTCTATGTCTATGTCTATGTGACTATGTGTATGTTTATGTGTATGTGTCTATGTCTATGTCTATGTCTATGTCTATGTGACTATGTGTATGTTTATGTGTATGTGACTATGTCAATGTCTATGTCTATTTCTATGTCTATTTCTATGTCTATGTCTATATCTGTGACTATGTGTATGTTTATGTGTATGTGACTATGTGTATGTCTATGTCTTTGTGTATGTGACTATGTGTATGTTTATGTGTATGTTTATGTGTATGTCTATGTCTATGTCATTGCTATTTACACCTCTGTCAAACCTCCACCATATGCAATACCTGCAATGGAACACTTCAAGAACTCCATTGAATTGCAAGTCAATGTCATTTTTTAGTATCCATTCCATTTTCCCTCTTTAGTGCAACTATTGTTCTCCCATCTATGTTTGTTTAACATTCTTATTATTCAAATTGATAGGAAGAATGAACATCATTTATACATGATCGAAGTATATTTTATCCATTGAATCAGACTCATCCTTATTCAATTTGTTCTTCTTGATAGCTCTGTTCTTCTTGATAGCTCTTACTCTTACAAGTATAACATTGTTGTTTCAGTTTGTATCATTCAATTATTTCTAAGAGTATGATTTCTTGATGTCATACTATAACGTGCAATTTTTGTTTCCTTGCAAACCTGCCCTTCATCACCTCAGGATATAAGATTTACAATTATGGACTTATGGTGAAATAAGTCTAATCTTCCTAAGATATACCAAACTACTATTCATGATGGCATTAATGGTTTCTCTGTTCATCAGTTACACTCAATCTTACATGTATGATTTTGTTCTTACACTTTTTATCAATATTTGATATGTATATGCATATGTAGTATATGCATGTGTATATGCATATGTATGTGCATACATATACATATGCAATTGTATATACATATATGCATATGTACATGTATATGTATATATGCATATGCAAACAAAAATGAAGTTGTTTTAGATATAGAGTGTAGCGAATGGATGGAACATGCATAATTTGAAAGAAGAACACCATTACACTCTCCCTTAAGCTATGCATTGTACCTTCCATTCCTTACACTCTCCATTCAAAATGCATTGCATATGCATATATGCGTTTACATATACATATGCATATATGTATATGTGTATATATACAACCTAATTGGATGTACGCTTTGTTTGTTGTTCAATTAAAGTGACTGTAAATATCGGCCCCTCTCCCTTACAGCTAACTATGATGATGGTCGACTCCTACTTATGCTATAACCATTTCTCATATGGATACTGAAATATAATTTCATACAACATTATCAAATGTATATATAACTTCGAACAACGCTATGGTATAGATGGATGGTTAGTTTGTTCATCCATTAGAATCAATCTTACATGTCTCAATTTTCGATTACACTTTGTATCATTGTTTGATTTGTTTCAATTGTAATTAGGGATGTGATAGTATAACATGAATAGGACCACAAAGCCCTGATAAACCATAAGGGCCACTAGAGATTCATTAAAGAAGGATATGATCCCATAGCATATAGGTCTCAATTCTCATATGTGATAGAAAAAAAAGCTATGAAGAGGATCCTATCTATAGTTTTTTTCCTTAGAATATTATTTATACATTGTCCTTTTAGTATCCATTCTGTTTTTCCTCTTTAGTGCAACTATTGTTCTCCCATTTATGTTTGTTTAACATTCTTATAATTCAAATTGATAGCAAGAATGAACATCATTTATACATGATCGAAGTATATTTTATCCATTGAATCAGACCTATCCTTATTCATGCCTTGGGTATCCCAATTTAGATTAAACATTATAACATGTGTTAATGATAGTCTCATCCAATCTCTTATTCTCACCTAAAATTCATTATCACAATCAACCAACTAATCCTCTACCTCAGGTACATAGTGAAAACAATATCCTAACTACAAAAAATAAGAAACTATTTGATGTCTAAGGGGAAGCAAAACTCAAATAATTGTCTAGCTTATATTACATCATATCTCTTTTCAATATGTTTTGCATTATCATTCACTCCACTTATCATAATCTCACAGGTTCTGCATTATCATTCACTCTCCTTATTGTTTTCTCATAAGTTTTGCATTATCATTGATTCTGATTTTGGGTAAGGCTCCATCAATTTTATATCTAATTTATGTTTGATGTGATCAAGCCTATCTATGGATGAAATTAACCTTACGTTGTGGAGGACCAGCGTATAGGTGTGGGCCCCAACGAGCGCATGTCCCATAGCACATTAGGGCCCCCGTTTACGTATTAGGGGAGAGGAGCCGATACGTATGCACCCAAAATCACACTGTTGACATGGTAGGCCACGTGGACCAATAACATTTAAATGAAAAAAAAACCCATATCCTTCAATAAGACTGTAATGCAAATGTTTCTATCTTTTCTTAGGTGCCATTGGTTATTTTGGGGGTGTTATCTTTTGCATAGGTTATTTTCCATCATATTAGTCATCCAATTATTGTACCTTAATTTTGTGTCTTGGAAATATATGGGGGTTGTTCTATTTTTTTAAGGTTTCGCTTCATCAACATAGACATAGACAAATACATAGGCATAGACATATACATAGACATATGAATATGTATATCAGATATAAAATGCATGCATAATTGTAATTATTTTGAAACAAAACAATTACACGTTGGCAGCCAAACATGATGAAGTGTATCCAGCTTGTATATGCTTAAGATCTTTGCATCTTACTTATATATATATATGCATATGTATAGACATATTCATATACATATGCATATGTCTATGTGTATGTATATGTTTATAGACTACCATAGCTTTGTATTTGAATCTGTATATGTTTATGTCTATGTATGTGTGTATGTAAATCTATGTATATGTGTAAATAAATCTATGAATATGTGTATGTTTATGTCAATGTATATGTGTATGTAAATCTGTATGGATATGTAAATATGTATATGTGTATGTGTATGTGTATGTCTATGTCTATGTCTATGTGTATGGATATGTGTATGTCTATGTCTATGTGTATGTCTATGTTTATGTGTATGTGTATGTCTATATTTATGTCTATATGTAAATATGTATTTGTATATGTAAATGTGTATGTGTGAATGTGTATGTCTATATGTAAATGTGTGTGGGTATAGATCTGTGAAGAGGTCTTAAGTGGACAACCTTGCCACTACTTCTCTTAGTCACCCACCCTAACAATCCACTGTGTCACATTTATCACTCACTGCCTCTTCCTATACTTCTCTAGAGTCGTGTTTAATTCACTTATGTCTATGTCTATGTCTATGTGTATGTGTATGTATATGTCTATATTCATAAATTCAGACTTGCAACAATTGTATCTTTTATATGTGCCATTTATTAATTTGGGGGTATCAACTTTATATGATGTGCACCTATACGCCAGTCCTCCACAACATCAGCTTAAATTCATCCATAGATAGGCTTGATCACATCAAACATATCTCAGATATAAAATGCACACAAGTTAGCATTAATTTAAACAAGGTGCCAACTCAAAAACTTTGAAACCCATCCGACCCATCTTTGACCGACTGGCGAACCCATTACAAGATTGTTTCCCATCGTAGCATAACCAAACCAACACGCAAATGCATTCGCCTGTCCCATCTACCATGAGATATATAACACGTATCAGCTTCAATTTGTCCCATCTTGCCAAGTAGGGTGCGCACTTATTGGAGCCAAACGCAAATATCCCACCAGCATCCATTTAACACTCCTATAAGACCGCCATTATTCAAAACAAAAACATGGAAACAATTTCAAATAATCCACCAAACCAATCAAGTCAAGAATTAAAGGCTGAAATCAATCAAATCTCCAATTCATACGAAACAAAACTCAAATTCAAAAGAGGATAGCAATTTATTTCACCACACTAAACAACCATCAATCAAATTCAAATAATTCCCAAGTCAAATAGCCATGAAAACCTTCAAGTATTCACATGTATTACCATAGATCATTATTGAGCACTAAAGCTTTCTTACAACATGTATTCAGGGGACCTGGTTTTCCCAAGGCCTTTCATGCTTGCCTATGTAGCACTTCACATAGATTACCATAGCTTTGTATTTGAATGACTTAGGGGACTTGGTTTTTTGAAGGCTTGTCATGGTTCCCTATGCAACACTTCACAATTCGAATGGAGTTGTGGACCCATGTAGCATAGGTTGCCATCAAACGAGCATTCATAAAATCAAGTCTCCCTAAAACATGTCTCTATTGCTTAGTTGATTGAATTGATGAAGCATAACCTATATGTATATTTGTATGTCTATGTTTTATGTATATACATGTGTGGCCTATGTAGCACTTCACATAGATTACCATACCTTTGTATTTTAATGACTTAGGGGACTTGGTTTTTTGAAGGCTTGTCATGGTTCCCTATGCAACACTTCACAATTCAAATGGAGTTGTGAACCCATGCAGCATAGGTTGCCATCAAACGAGGATTCACAAAATCAAGTCTCCCTAAAACATGTCTCTATTGCTTAGTTGATTGAAATGATGAAGCATAACCTATATGTATATCTGTATGTCTATGTTTTATGTATATACATGTGTGGCCTATGTAGCACTTCACATAGGTGTCCATAGCTTTGTATTTGAATGACTTAGGGGACTTGGTTTTGTGAAGGCTTCTCATGGTTACCTATGCAACACTTCACAATTCGAATGGAGTTGTGGACCCGTGCAACATAGGTTGCCATCACCTATGAAAAATTTAACACCCCCAAATTCATCAATGACACTTGAAAAAGATAGAATAGTTGCACAACTTAATTGTATACAAATATGTATATGTGTATACATATGCATATGTATATAGATATGTATATGTATGCATATCTATATACATATGTATATGTATGTGTATGTATGCATATATATATACATATACAATATATGTATGTGGATGTATGCATATATATATGTACATATGTATATGTATATGTATATGTATATGGAACCCGTTCATGGCGGCGAGGAACCTGTTCGTTGCTTGCATGGCGGAAGTGGAGCTACTGGTGACGTTCGATAATTGGCGTCTACCCATCTCCATATCAGCTTCTACCCAAACAAGATATGGTCTCTTAGCATTGCAGGTTGTCATGAGATGGCGAAGGTTGCAAACGACGAAACGAGCAGGTACCAACGAGCAAGTGAAGATGGAATGTTTACTCGAGAAAATGAAAGGCTGGTTGAATGGCGAGAAGAGCGAGGCATTGGGACCATTCAATGCAGTTCGTTTCAGAATAAACGCATATGTATGTAGATATGTATTTGCATATGCATATGTATATGTATATAGATATGTATATGCATATACATATACATATATCTATATACATATACATATGTATATGCATATACATATTCATATATCTATATACATATCTACATACATATACATATACATATAAGTATGTATATGCATATGCATATGTATGCATATACATATGCATATGTCTAATATGTATATGTATATGCATATGCATATGTATATGTATTATATACATATGTATATGCATATGCATATGCATATACATATGTATATGTATAGGTTGGTTGGAATAAAATTGCGGGGTGGCGTGGAGCATAGGAGAGGTGGCAGCATTTATTTGAGGCAAGAGATAGGAATAGGAAGTGGTGGCGAATGATAAATGCTCAGTAATGGATTGTTAGGGTGGCGGATTAGGAAGAGTTGATGTGGCAAGGTTGTCACCTTCGGACACCGAGCCACACACGTAGTGGCACCCGAGGTGCGTCTGTATCGGTCAACGGGTCTTTTTTCCATTTTTTTCGACGCGTGGACAAAGTTGGACCTTCCACGTGGCAAAATATTTGGAAAAAGGAATAGAAAATGACAAAATGTCAATGAAGAAGCAAACATTTGAAACAAAAACAGTGACACATTGCAAATTACATAGAACACACATTGTAATATGATCCTAATACATTGCAAATCAAAACAAAAATGATGCATCTGTAATTCTCATATATTTAAAAATGCCAATGAAGAAGCATACATTGTAAATTACATACAACACTTTTTTGAATCTGATCAGATTACTTCACAAAACAAAACAATAATGGTCAATCTGTACTTATCAAAAAATTACAACTGTCCACAATTTCGGTGCATTTGTAAATATCAATACTTCTAAAGTCTATGAAACTAGCATTTGTAATCTAGCTGTTGTTGTTGTGAAAAGGATCTTGGCTGGTTGGGGTGCCAATTGCCATGTTCTCGTCCCCTTCCAATCAATGGGGATTGCTGCATACATGAGTGGGACTTGGAGTGGTATATTGGGTGCAAGTGACATGTGTTGGGGGCGGTGGTGAAGACATTTGTACATCCCGAGTGCCAAATTGATATGGATATTGACTGCCCCTAAAGTCAGATTGGGAGAGGCTTGAATAATTCATTGTCGTGGAGAACTGAGGGATATTAATGTTGAGAATATCATGGAAGACTCTATTACTTTGAGACAATGGATTAGAAGTGTTCCTTAACTGCCTCTCTCTCTGTAAAGCCCTCTGTGCCTCCTCAATCTCTTTTTCCTTTTGGTCTTGTTCCTTGTGAAGCCTCTCTTGCTCCTTTTTTGCATCTCTATCCTTTTTTTGTTGTAATTTTTGCTGCTCTTTTTCTTTTTGCAGTATGTCCTTCTCAATTCTGGCATTCTCCTTCAACTCTGCTGCCACAATTCTCGCTTCCCTTTTCTCTGCATTCTATTGTTTCTTTCTTGATTTTATCTCCTCAACCTCTTTCTTCCTTTGCTCTTGCTCCATTAATAGCCTCATGCAGTCATCTATTGTCAACAATTGAGACTGTCTACTGATCCGAATTGCACCTACTTTGGATTTCATTTGACGGACAGTGTGCACAGGCAACTTGAGGAACTTGCTGATGTGCGGAATTGTTTGTGTTTGTTGTGTCCCATCTGACTGTGTGCCAATGACCTCCTCGACTACCTATGAGCCATGTGGTACATCTTCATTGGCTTGTAAATCTGAATTGCAAGAAGGAGCATAGTAATGGACAACTTGAGAAAGGTCAATTTCTAGTGGTGGTGATGGAAAAGTATAGGTATCCTCTTGTTCTGGGACTTCCAAATGAATGCCCAAGTTCATTGCTCCCTCAACCAACCAGGATGGTTGGCTTCGTTGTGATGGAAGATCTAAACTTTCGCTGAATTGATCAATGGTCTTGTCCACCATGGGAGGGGTGTGTTCATTAACCACCACTTGTGCAATTGATTCAGCAGGACATGTGTGAGGTGAGTGTTGTGTTTCTGTTGTAGGCTGCTTGTGTCCATCTGGAAGAGTGGACTGCAATACTGTGACATCATCACTTGACACACCAAGTCCAGAAAGGCTGAGAATGTTTTCAACTGCGTCAGCATCCTCGCTGACCACAAATGTCTCACTTGGATGCATGTCATTGACAAGTGCATCAGGATTCAGTGACCATATACCAGTCCTTCTAAACCCAACCTTGATGTTGTCAACTGTCAAAGCTCTTCTCATTGCTTTGTTGCCTAACATTGCAAGTTCTCTCCTCCTCACTTCAATGTTTGGAAACCCTGACAAAAATTCTGCACGTTCTGATTTGAAGTAAGCTTTGAAAGGTGCAAACACACTCACATCCAACAATTGTAGCTTATGTGATGTGTGTGATGGCAATGTTAACAAATCTATACTGATATCTCTTGCTTCATGGATGGTTTCGAGTGCTATGTGGCTTCCATGGCCATCAAAGATCAGCAAGACCCTGTTCGTGGGCGAGACACTGCCTGGAATCGAGGTTTTGAAGTGGGTCAACCAATCTATGAACAAGTCTTTGGTCATCCATGCATGTGGTTGGGCTGCCATGCAAACACTTGGTTCACAATCTATGATGTAATTATCTATGTTCACACTCCCCTTGAACAAGTAGAATCCTGGAATGCTCTGCCCAGCAGCATTGACACAACATAGAATGGTTAACCATTCACGACTCTTTGGGATAATGTAAGAGACATTCCTGCTACCTTTTCTTGTGAGCACCTTCATGGACCCATTTTTTCGTGCTTGGATGCCAGTTTCATCGCAATTCCATATGCGATCAAGACCATATGGCATGGCTTTGTATGTTGCAGATAGTGTTTTGTAGAATGCATCTACAACATCAGGTCTAAGATTGAATGCCCTATCTTTGTCTAGGCCTTCAGCAGTTCGTAATGCGAGTTGAGGATGTTTGTGCTTGAAGCCTGTCCACCAAGACTTCCCTAGGAAGCCATTGGTGAAAGGGTTTGGCCTATTTTGACATATTTGAGCAACCTCAGACTTAAGACTGACCATCTCAAGACCATGACCAATATCAGCCATTTGCTCGCACCATTCCACAATGCGATTTTCTTCCTCTTTTGTGAGGACTGTTGGCGGACCTTTCTTGGAAGTTGTTGTTAGACCCCCTAGCCATTTGGACAGTGTGGCTATTGGGATTGACCACTTTTTGGAAGCCCCCCTTATCGACATGTCATTCTCTTCAACGTCATAGAGTGCCCTTTTCATGTCATGCTTAGACCACGGCTTCTGTATTTGTTTTACCTTCTACGGTATTTGAGGTGTAGTAACCTCAATCTGTGGTATTTGAGGAGTAGAAACCTCATCTACTTGTGCAACATGATCTATTTCAGGGGGGAATCTACATCCTCATTTCTCAGCAGGCAACCTTGTCATGGCTCTTTTCTTTTTTTTGTTCCTAATATGGGTCACTACTGCATTTCCCTTGGCCATCTACACAGAATAATTAGAATCAAAAAGTGATGCTTGAATAGAAAAACAATCACTTTGTAATGCAGAACATATGAGAATATGATAAGCAGAGTCAATGATAATGCATAACCTATGAAACATAAATGGTAAACTATGAAATACATCTATGTGTATGTATGAAGAGAGTGTAAACTATGTGTAAACTATGAAATACATCTATGTACATATGATGCTTGAACAGAAGAATAATTAGTTTGTGATGTCGAACATATGAGAATATGATAACCAGAGTAAATGATAATGCAGAACCTAGGAAAGATAAATGGTAAACTATGAAACACAAATGCTTTAACAGTTATCTTTATATGTATGAAGAGAGTGATGCTTGAACATAAGATTATTTAGTTTGTGTATGTGTTATATTTTTAGTTTCTTGCATTTCAATTGAGATTATCTTCTATAATAGGAGTTTGTTATCTTGAGTTATCTATTCCGGAGTGAGCGACATAAGGAAGTAGAGGAGTAAGAAGCACAAAATTACAAGCTATGCAAGGGAGTTAGAGTTTAAGAACATCTCATAACCTTTTAAGCGTTTACAACATTAACATTCTCATGCACAGGAAAGTGAAAACCACACTCATGTTTGAACAACAAAAACTTTAGAGACTGATAATGCAGAAGATATGAGAATAAGATATCCAGAGTAAATGACAATGTAGAACTGAAAGAAGAATAAGATAAGCAGAGTGAATGATAATGCAGAACCTATGAGATTATGCTAAGCAGAGTCAATGATAATGCAGAACCTATGAGAATAATATAAGTAGAGTGAATGATAATGCAGAACCTATGAGAATAAGATAATCAAAGTGAATGATAATGCAGGACCATTGAAATAGAAATGGTAAACCATGACCAATATGTAACATATAAACGATAATGCAGAACCAATGAGACTACGATGTGAGACTACAATAAGCAGAGTGAATGATAATGCAGAACCTATGTAACACAAATGTTAAACTATGAGTGTAATATTTGCAATATAAACCCTACTAAAACAAAAAGGGTAAACTATGACTGTAACATTTCCAATATAAACCCTAGGGAAATAGAGATGGTAAACTATGACTGTAATATTTGCAATATAAACCCTAGGGAAAGCCTTAAATGGTAAACCATGACTATAATATATGCATTATAAACCCTATGGAACACTATGCTAACCTGTGACTGCAATATTTGCAATATAAACCCTACCGATACATAAAGAAACATGTAATATGACTGTAATAGGTGTAATGAAGATCAATATGGATGTTGTTAATGGTTGTAATGAAGAACAAGTGTGAAAAGGAAAACCAGGTACAATATGGATATTGGTGCACAGGAATATGAGCTGTTGCCTCCCCTTGATGTTAACTCGTTCAATTATGTGCTTGTCACTCCTCCTTTTCTTATGTCGCTCACTGCAGAATAACTAAATACTTATTGGTTTTCATAGCTATTTGAATTGGGAATTATTTGAATTTGATTGATGGTTGTTTGGTGTGGTGAAATAACTTGCTGTCCTCTTTTGAATTTGAGTTCTGCTTCGTATGAATTGGAGATTTGATTGATTTCAGCCTTTAATTCTTGACTTGATTGGTTTGGTGGATTATTTGAAATTGTTTCCATGCTTTTGTTTTGAATAATGGCGGCCTTACAGGAGTGTTAAATGGATGCAAGTGGGATATTTGCGTTTGGCTCTAGTACGTGCGCACCCTACTTGGCAAGATGGGACAGATTGAAGCTGATATGTGTTGGAGATCTCATGGTAGACGAGACAGGTGAATGCATTTGTGTGTTGGTTTGGTTATGCTACGATGGGAAATAATCTTGCAATGGGTTTGCCAATCGATCAAAGATGGGTCAAATGGGTTTCAAATTTGTTGAGTTGGCATCTTGTTTATTTTCTGTAGTTGTGACTAATGTGAAAGTGACACCTGTATTGGTGCAAAAGTTGGGTTTAATAGTTTACGGGGAAGGGTGCATGTCTTAGTGTTTGGGCTGTTTTAATTCCATGTCAGAATGGTACTTGTTCAATGTCAGATACAAGTTGGATACACTTCATCATGTTTGGCTGCCACCATGTACTTGTTAAGTTTTTAAATTAATGCTAACTTGTAAGCATTTTATATCTGATTTATGTTTGATGTGATCAAGCCTATCTATGGATGAAATTAAGCTTACCTTGTGGAGGACCAGCGTATAGGTGTGGGCCCCAATGAGCGCATGTCCCATAGCATGTTCGGGCCCCCGCCTACGTATCAGCTCCTCTCCCCTAGATGCCTTCAGCTAGCGATCGATTATATATTTAACTCGTCCCTCAATTGCCATATGTGCAAGCTGCAAATTCCATTCAATTAATGTATTGATTTTGGACAGCGGACTGCTGTGCATTATTAATTTAACACGTCCTTCATTAAAACTGCACAATTTCCATGGAAGCTGCAAATGCAACTCAAAGAATGTATTGATTTATTGATTTTGGACGGCGGACAGCTGTGCATTATTATTTTAACACGTCCTTCTTCATTAAAACTGCACAAATTTCCATAGAGGCTGCAAATGCAACTCAAAAAATGTATTGATTTGGTTTACATAGATGCATCTACATGTTCTACGTCTTTTCTTACCAATTATTCTTATTTTAATGATCTAGGTAGTTTATGACAATTTCTCAAATGATAAGTAGGAGATTTCTTCCATAGTGTGTCAAATTATGATATTGCTATCAGGATTCAATTTCGAGTCAAACTCATTGACCCATGATTCATGAGTAGTGGTTCACAAGAACCCATCTCTCATGATAATGAATGGTCCACTTAGCACTCATTGCATCTAGGTGATGCTCACAGAGGTGAAGCATTGGTCCGTCCCGGGAGGTCACCCATCCCAGTACTGCTCCAGCTCAAGCGTGCTGAACCACAAAGTTTCCTCAAAGGTTAATCCCACTTAGCTTGCTACCCCATTTGCTACCTGCTCATAGAGGTGAAGCATTGGTCTGTCCCGAGAGGTCACCCATCCCAGTACTACTCCAGCTCAAGCGCGCTAAACCACGGAGTTTCCCCCAAGGTTAATCCCACTTAGCTTGCTACCCCATTTGCAAATGGGGTAGCAAATGGGGTAGCAAGCTAAGTGGGCTTAACCTTGGGGGAAACTCTGTGGTTAAGCGTGCTTGAGTTGGAGCAGTACTGTGATGGGTGACCTCCCAGGATAGACCAATGCTTCACCTCTGTGAGCATCACCTAGATGCAATGAGTGTTAAGTGGACAATTCATTATCATGAGAGATGGGTTCTTGTGAACCACTACTCATGAATCATGGGTCAATGAGTTTGACTCAAAAACTACACGGTTGAATCCTGATAGCAATATCATAATTTCTCAAATACTCATTCTATTTATGACATTTAGTATCTAAGGAAATAAAACTCCCACTAATATTCTTGACGAGTTCCTCTACAAGAATTTATGTTTGTAAAAATTATGTTAAAAAGAGTTGTGGCTAACAAATTGGAAATGAATGAAGAAATTTAATGACTTAATTGTTTAGAAAAGTGTTCCAATTTTTTTTATTAGGAGAAAAGAAATAAAAGAGTAAGGGAGTTATTTTTTTGGAAGGTCACTTTTAGCATCAAATTGGATGTTTTCACTATCAAAGAATTTGTAACATTATTTTATAATATATGAATCCATTATAAATCAAATATATCAAATAAATCAATTGTATTCCAAACAACATTTATGTGTATTTTTATTTTTATTTTATCTTTTGTTGCATATATTTTTTATGTACATAAAAATAAGTTATGAATCTCCAAAATATATATATACATTTGATTTGATGTTTGCATGCTACAAATCTATTATTAGTGCTTCATATTTTGTATTATTATTAGTGCACTTGAACACTAACTTGAATGCATATTTAAATATTCACCATTAGGTGTAACAAGAACAATTCTAGCCTTTGAAACATCTCTAGAATATGTGTCATTAAATAGCATGGAACATAAGCTGCTTGTATCTGCAATAGGGTTGGAATGAGAGAGAGATTTAGTAGCCTCACTATTCTCTTCATCACAATATCCAATTAAATGATCATGACATGCATCAATATAATGCACTTAATCATTTTTTGTTTATTTATCTTCAACAATGTTTTCTACATTCTTCTCTTTGTGTAGCTTAACCACTTCACCTGCAATGCAATAGTAGCATAAAGTAGGTCCATTTTTATACTAGCACCCATTGAAGCAACCCATTTTCTTGAAATTAACATAACCCACCTGGATGGACAATCTAATATAAATATGTCCATCAATAATTATAGGTATGTAGCCAATTGAAACTTCAAATACACATTCTATTTGTGACATTTAGTAAACACAAAAGGCTAAGTTGACAAATTTAGCCTTTCTTAACTTGGGAATGAAGCAACATTGTCCTTAGCTCAATTTATTTTTTAGAAGAATATTTCTTCATCAATATCATGATCCAAGTCTCAAATATTATGTTCATAATTTCATGTAGTTTGTGTTCCTGCAAATTATCTCAACATGAATCTCTCTCATGCCACAATCCACCCTTACATTCTCAACAAAAAATCAAGATGCTTTGCACATGAATGAGTCTTTGGTAGAATGGATTTGTGCACAATGAACTAAAATCACCAATTCTAACAACTTCATGCAATTTTACACAAGGGAGTTGTGTGTGTACTCCTCAATTTGATGAACAACTTCAATGGTCTACACTCAAATCTTTAATAGCAACATATATCTAACAACATTGATCTATAATATGGACAACCTAAACATAAGTGCACATGCATCCATTTTAGTATTCTAGTTTGGCATCATACACTTCAAACATGTGGCAACACACAAAGCCATGTAACATAACCATCTAATTGGAATCATACAATTTTAACATCTATTACCTACCTATCCACATCTAAGTACACCATACATGCATGGCATCCTGAATCCTAATATTTTTAAACCTAGTTGATGACCATTGTATAGGTACAACCTCTATGCATAGTTTAAGTAGAGATTTCAAACTCACAATACATAGTATGATATATTACAAGTTTGTGTATTTGATCTTATAAGATCACTATTAATATGAGTTGTACCTCTTTGGAGAACCTCTAGAACATTTGGTGAATGTAACCTCTCACTACCTAGTAAATAAACTCCACTTCCCACCATATCCTCTATTTATAATATTGTACACACATACAACATCAATGAATAAAAAACAATATTCTTCATGATTTTTGCATGTCTAAAATTTACTTCAAACATGACATTATATAACAATGCTTCCACAACTCATGCTTTCTATTGGAATTAAATCTATTTCCACAAGCTTAACTATAGCTTTTCTTATATATGAAGTTGTCCTCTAATCTTACACAAATATTGAATCATCAACAATTGAATGTAAAGGCTCAATATCATGCCAATTTTCATCAAACATGTATATTTAGGTTCAAAGATTAACAACTATCTTCTTTTTCGTTCCATTTACATGGAAGAAGAAAGCATAAAGTAAAGAATTTGTAAAGGAGTCTTAGATTTTTCCCAACCCCTTTCTAGATGAAATAATTTTTTGATCAACCTTTTTAAGATGGATGAAATCATCTATATGATATGACTCAACCTCATCCTTGTTAGTGCTAGTGGGTTTCCAAGTGCTCTTGAGTCTTGGGGTTTGAAATTTTCCATCACCTGAACATGTGAATCCTTTATGGTAGAGCTACACTAGTTATCTATGGCTTCTTTTCGTAAGAAGTATAACTATTCCTAAAGAGAGCATTGATCTCATCACCAGAAGAACCATAATGCTATCCAACAACACCAAGAATTTAGTATCCCTTGATAGCACCTTTTTTATAAGGAAGCTTCTAGAGTATTAGGCTCCTTGGTTGGATATAGTGCACATAAAAAAATTCAACACACATGTACTCTCAATTATAGGATAGACATCATGAAGCAAAGCATTCTCTTTTGGAGTATGTACACAAAATGCAAATTCAAACATAAATTAATTACAAGATTAGATTCCAATAGTATTGAAGTTAGACAACTAAATAGAATATTTTTTCTACACCTCTTGCCTACATACCCTCTTTCATCTTTCATGAACTAATTTTGACAACATGCATGTTACACATAATGAGAGAGAAATGAAATCTTCAACAGGTGACCCAACAAACAATAAAATCCATGATAATATTTACAAAAGGAAAGTCTCCATATTTGCACAGTCATGGTAACTAACATTTGTGCACACTTTATAAATTCTCAACCATCCTTGAGAAAACAAGAAAAAATCCTATGTATTTTCATTTTGATGCACCAAAAACTAGCCACATTAAAAAATCAGTAGTTCTTAGTGTATTATTGCACAACACAACTTCCACTTTCTATGCCAAAGAGCCACTTCTTAATATAGTTACACAAGGCTAGATTATTGGTATCAACATTTTGCATTGCTTCACATTTCATCTTCTGCATATAGAGACTAGATCCTCTTGAAAAAGATGCATGGATTCAATGAAACCCTCTCCTTTCAACACTAAAGCATCCAATTAAACACCCCTTGGCATATATAAATATGAAATCAAATTCAACTCAAGTTGGATGCTTCCACTGCCAAAGAATTTTCAATATTCTTCTCTAATATATCAACCCACTCTAAACCAAATACATCAAATAAACCAGTTGTATCCCGATTAAAATTTATGTGCATCTTCAATTTTTCATATTTTTTTGCATATATATATTCACATACATAGAAATAAATTATGAATCTCCAGGAATTTTTATACATTTTTATTCCATATTTGCATGCAAAAAGCCTATTATTCGTGCTTCATATTTTGTATTATTATCAGTGCACTTGAATGTTAACTTGAATACATATTTAAAATATTCACCATTAGGTGTAACAAGAATAATTTTATCCTTTGAAACATCTCTAGAATATGTTCCATCCACAAGTAACTTGTATCTACAATAGGGTTGGAAGGAGAGAGAGACTTAGTAGCCTCACTATTTTCTTCATCACATTAACCAATTAAATTATAAGGTCATACATTAATTTAATGCATGTGATCAATTTTTTTTACCCATCTTCAACAATATTTTGTACTTTCTTCTCTCTATGCAGCTTAAAAAACTCACCTGCACAATGTAATAGTAGCATAAAATAGGTCCATTTTTATAATACCACCCATTGAAGCAAACCTTTTTCTTTAAATTAACATAATCCAATTGGATGGAAAATCTAAAAATAATTGTGTTCATCAAGAAATATTTCTTTAGGTATGTAGCCAATTGAGCCTCCATGTTGTTTACAACACCAACAATGTTCACCTCATGAGAATCTATGGTGAATCACTTGTCATAGTATTTAGACACCATCAACAATAGATGATTCATGATATTAAGAGGCATGATGTTACTTGAAGTGTTAGAGTCCATGGAGCTATGAAAAAACTACCTATTGACCATTAATGTGGTGTAAAAGTGGTCAATGCAACTAGACACATTACTAGATAACAAGTTTCTTAGATATATACCTTAATGATTTCTTCATTATCCTTATAATTAGTAGCATTGGTAAAAATAGCACCAAGCTAGCCAGTTTACTTTACAATAGCTAGGTGTGATAACATTATTTCTCTTTGTTGATGGATTCTACGTATTTCACTTACTAATACAGAGATCCTAACTTGGCTTCAAACCTATTCCAAATCTATAGGGCCATAATTTGGAAAAGGTGTATCATATACAATTGTGATTCACTATATTTAAGAATATAATTCATTGTAGAACTATAAGGAACAAAATCATTACCTCTTATATCTTTCTTATTTCCTTTATCTCTAAGTTCATCCCCTATTGGCTAAGATGGATTTTTTTTTCACTTTTCACAACACAGTAATTCCCCTTTGAATCGTCCTTCACATCTAAAAGTGTTGCACCTTCATTATGGGTAAACCCACAAAAGTGGTTTACAATTCAAGTGAGGAAGGAAAACTTGCAAAAAATGACCCCTTACAAAAAAAAATTGGTTTTTAGGGTATGAATGAACTTATTGGTTTGAGTGAACCAAAAGAGGGTTCACTAGAACTCTGGTTTGAGTGAACCCATTAAATTCCTTGGGCCCACCATTCCTGCAAAAAAAAAAAAACCTTTTTTTGAAAGGGGGTTCGCTTGAACCCCTGGGAATTCGCTCAAACCCCCTTGGGTTCAAGCGAACCACCCTTTACTCACCTTCTCACCCTTTAGCCCAAAATAACTCAAAAATTTTGCCCTTTGAAGCTCGGGTTGAGGATTAAAATGGAGGAGACTTCACAGACCCAACTGGATGATGGTAGTCCTCAGAACAAGCTATCCAACATATATAATTTTAATATGTTTTGATTTTATTATGTGTTTGTTTTTTTAGTTTTATTAAACATATGTTTTTCACTGAAAATCAAGCTCTATTCTACACATGTGGAAAAATAGCAGATTATCAAAAAAAATGAAAAATATGAGTGTACCAAATATTGAAGTCCTTGATCCAACAAAAAAAATTGAATTTTGATACATACAAAAAAAGTTATGTTGTATACAGTTCGCCTATGTCTGAATTGTAATTGGTTTGACTTCAATACTTGATTAAGGAAACAATACTCAATAAAACACTATGAAACCAATTGGAAGCACTAGATATCGTAGTTACAAATCTAAATTTGAAAAAATAAGAATTTTATAATTCATGGAAAAAAAATTATGTTGTATACGGTGAGCGCCACTCCTTAAAAATGTTGTTTACTAGAAAAAAACTAGTTTTTGAAGGAGAAGGAAAAAGAAGTTCAATCACATTCCAAAAAATTTGAAAAAAATATATTTAGAATTTACAGACAAAATTTCACAAATCACTAGTTTGCATCATCTTCAAATTCCTCACGGTTTAGCCGCTATAGGTGCCTGAAAGTGAAGATCTAGTTAGAAAAAAATATTTTAATGTCCAGTTTAGCCAAAAATTGTAAATCAGTATTGTGGGATCACCCTTATCCTTTGGAATTATTTTCTCTTGTTTTTTGGTTGCTATATAAAATGATATCTTTTCATTTTCATTATCCTACCCTTAGGACTATCATTATCTCATGCAACATGCTTGTCCTTTTATGAGTTTGGTTCATTTCCTCTTGGCATTGTAACATTGGATTTACCTATTGGAGGGATCTGCTTGTTCCTCAATTGGTATCCATTATGGCAATGTATAGCTATAGCTTCATAAAGGATCCTCTTTTCTTTGTTTGATAGTTTTCTTTCCTATTACTTATACCTCATTATTTCCCTTAGATGCTCAAAATCATGAATAATGAGATCATATTGTCCTAGGTGAACATCTTGATCATGTTGGAAAATTTTCTCAATATTCTCATGATTATAGTATTCATCATCCTTATCACAGAATCCATATTCAAATACATCTAATTGATCAATCTCTTCATCTAACATTTCATATTTTCATCTTCATACCTAGATTTTATTCATCTTTGTTATTAGTTAATGTAGCTACATAATTTATTGGATCATGAGGGAGATAATAGATTTCACATCAAAGAGTAATGTAATATAAATTCACATTGTCTCTTTGAAGTGGATTAGGATTTATCTTATATTGTTTCTTGAAATACCTAATTGGCTAGGAAAAAATTGTGTTATGTTTTTGTTGTCTCTTGGAGCAATCATAATTATAGTGTCTATTATGCAAATGTAGGCCCTCATTGAAATGTGTTGCAACATTGTGAGGTGGTATGGAAAATAAAGTTTCTTAATGTGTTGCACCACTAAAATGAATTACAATCAATTTTCCCAAATTTCACTAAGCAAACTATTATCGCAAGGGATTGATACACTAATCAAGACAATTATCCATTAATGAATTAAGACAAAGAATTAAGTATCTACAAGGTATTCACTTCTTATTGTTGACTTGAACTTACATTTAGTTCTGGAATCATTATCAACTTATTAATATGTCCAAATAAATTTAAATTACATGAAGAGTGAGAGAATGATACGTATCCATTGATTTATGATTGGTAAAATATCCAAAACTGATGATGAAGGAAAAAGATGATCAACAATTTGAATTCGAATAGTTCTAATTTAGTTGTCAAGTGATTACTCTAAAGGTTATTAAAGAGAATTAAAAGGTATTAATAATTCTAACGTCGATTAAGATTTTATCTTGGATTACTTCTTACATTATCCTAATCAATTTAGCAAGGTAATAATAGCAATAATGATGTTGATAATTCATACCTCTATAATAAGTTAAATATAAGATAAATATCACTATGAATAGATTAACAAACATATGTACTCATATGAAACTCATAGTCTAGAGAAGATTTAGATAATAATTATCAAAATATACGACTACAAAGAAAATAATTTTACACTCCATATTTAAAATTTGTATCGTCATGAGATAATTTCTAAACTTAATGAGTTAGTCCTAAATGAGTTACTCCTAAATTTAGTTGTGAATACATCTTTTATGAAAAAAAAACACTTATCTTTACTATTCTATAAATAAATAAGTGAAATTCCTTGGAAAATTAATGAGATCTACTTATTTGAACTAGATACTAAACTCTTACTTCAATTTTTTTTAAAAAACTAATTCCTACCAACCAACCCTATAATAACTATTCCTGGTTTAGCAGTTACTCTATGCATCCCTCAGTAGGTTGAAATAACCAGTCGTTGTAGTTCTTTGACATACATATATATCTTCTTATTTTATTTAGCTATTTGAATATCAATGTTTATAGGTTTTTTTTTTAATTTCTCCTTGCATTATTTGGAGACAGGTTGATAGGGTGATCCTCATGGGTCCAAAGGACCACCATAGGGTCACAGTTCAGGTCAAGGCCACACTTTGGGGAGTCAGTCAATCATTATCGTTGATCTAAGATTTGGTCGAATATATATACATATATTAATAACATTCAGATTATACTTATATTCTATTTATTGATTTAATAATTAAATGTGTCTACTCATTAATTAACTAGTTTAAAATTTATTTATTTTATAATTTCATGAAATTCTTCCAATGTTAAATTTTTCCACCTATTAGTCTTTAATGTGGGCCTACACATATATTTGAACAATAAGAGAAAACATACTATCTTCTCTCTAGCCTATCTAAATTATACAATTGAAGTTTGTATTCAATTGCAAACTAAGTATGCTTTCAAATTTTGGATTAAGTAGTAAAATTTATTTACTTCAACCTCTTAAATTTATAAGAAATACCTATCTATAAACCTCATTTAGATTCTTGTACATCCATTGCAACATATGAATTCCATTTGCCAAAATTCAAATTCTAACAAGTTTAGAACTTAAGAAAATATAACTTTGTGCATTAGAGGAAACTGTCAACAAATCACTTCCTATGTGCATAAAAGAGACTATTAGAGAACAATCACACTTCACATAATTTGAATTCTACTTGCTAGTAAATATGATGTGTTCTAATTATAAATTCACAATGGAATTTTAATTCATTATATATATCCTATGATCAACTTGAAAACTTAACCACATCACTCCATTCTTGAAAACTTGGAAGTTCTCCTATACCACAAGACTCTTTTTCTTTCAACTTAAATGTGAAGAACTCTCATTTGGTTTCCATCTTCCATTTGCAAACCTATAAGATAAAGACAACCCAAAAAAAATGCATGTGCCAATTGCTCTCCTCCCAACCATAGGATTCAGATTCAATCTACCCCCGAGCTTTAAGGGTTGCATAGCCCTTCCCAAGCACACACACAACCATTTTTCACAAGGAAAACTTCACGGTTTCATTTCCTACAACCCTTTTGCACATAATTTATATTTATTTGTACATTTACAACCAATTATACTTGAAAAAAAAGGAAGTCCCAATATACAATGCACAATCCAAAGTTTAAGGAAACTCCATATAGATTTTCACAAAAGAATTAAAAACACCACAAACAATCATTTACTCGTCAACAAGGATCTACAAAGGAAAAATCTTACCAAAATATTGTTATCCATCATGTGGAAGCCTATCCTCCTCAAGCTCCTTTCTTCCCTTCTTCCCAAGAGTTCTCCAAAATGAGAAAGCAAGGTTTAAAGACAAGAGCAAGCGAAAAGCAAAAACAAAAAAGCCCCTTCTCCTCACAAGGAGAAAGAACAAATGGAAGGGGAAAAGCAGCCACCTTTTCATAAACTTCCCAACAACCCAACTCCAATTTTCACCACTTTCATAAGTGGTTAATTAGAGTGGGTTCCAACTCTATTAAAGAGGTTTGCAAATGGAAGATGGAAACCAACTAAGAACTTCATAAAATATTAAATGGAAACCTGTAAGATAACAATTAAAACCACATAAGAACTTCATAAAATATTAAATAAGATAATATTAAAAAAGTGATTCATGGGACTAATAAAACAATTCTCACATACAACCCCTACCATAACAAGGTTAAATCACATGTCCTTGACATGTCCGAAAATTCAAAAAAATAAAGGAAGTAGCTATGTGACCCCTTGATTAACATTGGCCAATTTTTACCTATTTACTCAACCAAAAAAGAGTGTTATTACTACTTGTGATTAATAATTAAAACAAATGACATATGAAAAATGAAATTCCAAGAATAATAATCAACTAGAATTTCAAATCCACTAATCTACACACGTAGCATATAATTTAACACTCTCTTTTCGCATGATACCTATTAGAGTCAAGCAACAATTGATCATATTATAAATTATCAAAATACCACCACTTATGTCAACAGTCTATTTAACTTATAATGCATGCTACTATAAGAAAACATTGAATATCAATCATCATCTTTATAATCACACCTACTCACTCCCATAGTATATAATCACCTAACATAATGTAATCAACTTAATATACACAATAATATTACCAATAATTGAGCATCTTGATCATTGCATACTTACATAGAAAAGGAATGGAACTCATTTGTATATACAAGAAATCACAACAACCATTAGATAGGATTAATCAAGAATATGAACATCTTTGTGGTATAGCAACAACCATCACTCCTGTGTATTATCTAACATAAGGAACATAAACCATCAATGACTAACATGATCAACAAGACCATAAGAGACAAGGTCTTACAAAAGGTATTGTCTCGAATTCAATTCTTCACATCATTTATTGGTAGTTTGTAACCACCGATATATTTTTTGAATATTGAATATTTAGTGTTATTGTAGCAATATTGGGGTGCAAGCCTATTTGCTTTAAGAGTTTTTCTATGTAATCTTAATTTTAGATTATGTATTCTTTGGGATAAAGTAGGATTACAAAAAGGATTTTGTAGAGAGTAATAATGGGATTTTTTGAGCCTTATATTGAGGCAGCTACTAGTACTACATGATTGATGATCGAGGATTTTGTGAAGCAATATGAGATTTGTTAAGAGATAGACAAGATCTAACAAACCTATAATGTTTGACATACTTTCAACTAGAGGATGATGGGATTTTGTTATATATACAATAAAATTGGTAAATTCATTCTATTGTAAAAACATGGCCTACTTGATCATTATATTGTGGTTTATTGTAAATTTTAAAATGAAAATCAAGGAGCCATGTTACAACCACCTCTAGCTTACACTTTGTGATGGTTACCAAATATAGACCAAGAGACCAACTTCTTTCCCACCATCGAGACCCTATGGTTAATCTATGTAGATGCCAATGATATTTTTCAACCAATCAAAAACTCTTTTGTGCATGTTGAGGTATTATATTGACAATTGAGCAAATAAACTAAACCAAGATAAGACTAAAGAAGTTAATGCTCATAGATATTACCTATGTTAAATGACATTAAGAAGAAAAATTGTTGTTCACTTTTTTATAGTGGAAAACAATTAAAACCTTTTAGGGGTGCATAAAAAGTAGATTATAGGAGACCTTTTTTGTGTCTTATAGGAAAAATAACACTAGGATAAGAAAATTGGAAGGTTGGAAACCATAAGAGATAAATTTTAAACTATGCAATTTTTGTTTGCATACAAAAGACTTGAATCAACTTTTTAGAGAGAATTATTCTTTGCATTTACAAAAATCCAATATTTTAAGGAGATACATGCCAAACACAATCATGCATTGGATTTCTTCTAAAAGGATGTTGAATCATTACAAATTGATGCAAAACTAGATATGCTAGTTATATTTGTCTATGGGAAGATGATCTCTCAAAAGTAGCACCATTTTTTTTGTTATGTAACATAGATGTGTAGTTTCGGAAAAGCATGTAATAATATCAAAAGCACATTGGTACCCAACTATACCACTAAATCCTAACTAAGTAACCAACCATGGTAGAGGATGAGAAAACCAAGTTGTTTGTTACTTATTCAAGAAAAAAAATTAAAATTCTAGTGTGACACCAATCTCTTTCCTTATTTGGTATTTAAAGTACAAGAGCCAATATAATGACACAAAACTGTGAAGAAATATGCTATATGATGTATAAGGTTTGTGAAAAAGAATGAAAGTTTAACATATGGAGATGGTTCAATCCCTAAAATTCTCTATGTGAAAATAACTTTGGAAACTATTTTATTTACATCATTAGCAGTAGCTAACATCCATTTAGTTCTCCTCCTTTGGAAGTTTCTTCTGTGGAGGTTGACCCTCTTGAGTCTTCTCGTGAGCCTGTGTCTTGCCCGACTCCTCTTTCGGCTATCCCTTCCATGGAGCCTTTGTTGGCTCATTCTGTTGATGTTGTTATGTCTGAGACTGCTCGAACTTTGTTGGATGCCTCTACTGGTCCTTCAATCGATCCTGTCTCCTCTACTGCACTGTCATCTCCCCTGCGTGATGGCTCTTTGCCCATGGTGGCTATTGTGGGTTTGCTTCTCTCTCCTCGCTCGGCGGATGATTCTAAGCTTTCTTGGTTTGTTGTGCGGAGAAAGAAGGGACTCCCTCGATCTATAGTTGCTTCGTGGCCTCGGGTAAAGGGAATCAATCTAGTTTGGGCTCAAAGATGGGGTTCTCTAGTCCTCATTTGTAGTTCGACAGTTGTTTGTTAGTTGTTTTTGTGTGTGGTATGTCCTCTTTGCCTAGTTCATTCTTGGTTTGAGCTAGCTTCTTTTTGGCCCATTGGGCTCTCTATGTAAAGGGTACAACACCCTGAAAATGCTACTTATCTTATCAAAAACATCCATTCAGTACTAACTTAATAATTATGTTGGTAAAAATATCATAAAATAACCTCAAGAAGGAAAACAAAATAAACAAAAAAAATTAAACTGTCAAATAAACTCAAAATTCATCACTTCAAAAGTATTTATATGAGGATACAATAAGGATCTAACACTAGGTATTATCGTAATATCATATATGAAAACAACCATAAATGAAACCACAAAACCAACGACTTCATTTAAACAGGTAACAACAAAATTATTTTAGAATGAAATAAAACTCAACAAATGATGATCCAACTTCATATGGATTCCCTAAAATAAATCACTAAAACCATGGGAAGTGACTTACCTCAAGATTTTGCACAAATTGTGTCATGCTATCAAAGATGCCCACGAGAACAAATAGGCAGAGTTTGCAAATAAAGTATTACGAAACCCTACCAAAATTGACTTTTTTTTAAATGAGACAAACCAAAATAAATCTCCTGACAATTGTTGATTCAATCTTTTACAACAATAAAAATTGGATCTAAGAATATTGAGGTTTTAGAGCTATTAGATTCTTGAACTCGAGGTAATATTTTTCCATCATTTTAAATGAAAATTTTGGTTGCAAGTTCAAATTTATTTTCAGGTGTGAAGCGAGGAATGTTTCAACTGCCTAAAAGTACACTGTACCAATTTGGTTTGTAACAACTCTAGAAGAGGGCAAGCAACTTGAAATTCAAATGTATGTCGAAATCTAAAGTTCAATCTCATGTGCCTAATAAGCGTAGAAATGAACCTTAGTGTTAAATGATAATTTTGAGGCATGGAATGATTATGTGGAAATAAGGCTTGGAAATGAAGGTGCAATAATGGTGAATGTACAAGAATGATTGTAAATAAGGATGGAATGGATATGGATAGGAATCGGGCCATGGACCAAACCAATGCAAAAGTGTGTCAATTGTTGATATTTTGTTGCATTAACACACCCTATTAAGGTGGGCCTAATACTAAATGGGAATGGCATGAATTTATAATTTCAATGTAACATTTTGCCTCCACTTTGAGGTGTGTGCAAATATAACACGAGTATGCATGTCAAAGTATATGGATTTTCTCAACTAGCATGAAAAGTAAATATTTAGACAATGGGATTCAATTAATATTTTTGCATAAACTATAAGTTGCTTCAACTATCTACAAATAAAAATAAGAGAGAATGGGTAGAAAGTTTTGTAAATGGGAAGTGATATAGAAATACTCTATGCAATGCAAATTTCCATTAACCATTATTAAACATGTGTTTGTAACTTAAACTAAATTTGCAAAAATTAGACATGACATGGAAGTTGTTGGTCAACAAATAATAGTCACATTTTTTAGCACCTTCTTTGGTCCAGTTTCTTAATCTTATGCTACAAAATATTGGAAATAAAATTGATTGGATCAAAGAGTTATGTAGACGTTAAGAACATACAATTATTTATCACTAACCACCACATCACAAGACATTTTTATATCATTTTTCAAAAGTGAAGCTATTGAGAGTAAGTGAAATAGTAGAAAATTGTATATTTTAGTTTCACTCTAGTTACTTGGTTTTGTATTTTTTTAATTAATTACTTAAACAGTAATTTGATTTTTTATTATAATCCTATTGTAAAGTTTTTTTAATTATTTTATCTTTTATTTTTGAAAAGGTTGTTAAGACCCATTTTGCTTCTAACTCGATCATTTTGAAATGACTTGTGAAAGTTTGAGAGACGCCTTCTAGTATGGTGATTAGCCAAATTTGGTCCATGTGAAGGCAAAACAACACTAAGAGGGAAACACATATTAAGTGGATGATCCTAGATGAATCTTGATAGAATCATGTGGAGCATCTCCTTAGGTTCATTGAGCCCAATTTAAACATGATTTGTTGTGCTTACATGGACAAACTTTACTTGGGAGGGAAATATGATTGCTTCGAATAAATACATACAATTATTGAAAAAATTGAACATAATGACCACCCTACTACATATTCTTGTCTTTGCATTGAATCCAAAATACAAGTGTTAAGATTCTTTTTACACCAACAAAGATTGTACCATATAGAGATTCTGAAGTTGTAAGGGTGCGAAACAACATTTCATAAAATCTCCGCCAATCTTTAATTACAAGATGCAATCACATATAAGCTCATTGATTTTGTACACTCTAATAGTCGAAGTATTGGGACTCTTCGTGATAAGCTTAAGAAGAATGCTCATAATTCGTGGTACTTTCATAACCAAGTATTCCAAAAGCTATAACCCCTCCAATCAAAGTTTTATCAAAAATAAATTTAATAAATTTTATTGTATAATCTTTAAAATTTCAACTTTCATTTATATTTTTTAATTTTTACAATATAACTATATTTCTAGTGTCTTTATAGATTGATAGTTCATCTACATTTCTACGAAACTGGAGAACATACTCTTTCATCCATTCCATAAAACACTATAAATTGCACTAAAAAGCAGCGAAAAACATGACATAACATTCCAACTTGCACCTCCTTTCACACAAATATGTCTACAAGTAAGGGAACGAATAATTGTGGCATATAAAGCAAAAACATATTGACCTAGATGCTTCCACTACCCAGCATTCTACACTTCAAAAAAATTTAAACCCATCACATTTTTAATGAGTGACAATATCACCATGATTACTCGTGACCATCTAATATTCCTCCATAATTTAACATCAACAACAATGATATCTTTTATGATTTTAAAAATTTATTTAATGATTAAAATCAATTATTGAACTTGATATCATTATTTTAATATTGAATTTGAAATTTGAACAATGAATATTTTATGATATTTTTAATTTATGATTTAAATAACATTCAAATTTTTAATGGTTTTGTTGTTTACAATGTTACATGATAACCTTCTGAATTTGACTCTAAAATTGTTTACATGATACTATATAATATTCTAATCTTGAATCCTGCTTTTAAACTGCATATATATATATATATATACATACATAAACTCAACCTTCGTACCAAACACAAATCATGATCACAAAATTCTATTGTGCAGATGAATATAATGCATAACGTGTGTCTATGTACATAGATAAATAGAAAGGTGCCACAGGGAAAGATTGCACACATTTCATCAAGAGCCATGTGTTGTGAGTCCTAATATGAAATACATACTAAACCAAGGGGATTGAGTCTCCCACGCTGAGTATGCCATGGCTTGAAGTAAAATTATTAATAACAGGTTAAACTGACAAGAGTTTTAATGCAAAAATACTTACACAGTTATTTCCAGAAGTATACTCACGTATTCACATGATCTGTGGTCTGTGTAAACATGTCTGCTGTTAATTGAAAAAACAAAGCACAATTATTTACAAAACTATACTAACTTTTTTAATATAAGCACCTATAAGGTGTTAAGCTCAGATCCCAAATACGCCAAGAGAGATAAAGCATTACAACCTTCCAGCACAACTAGAAAAACTGGAAGCAATTGGCAGGCTTCCACAACATCCAAACTAGGAAACTCCTCCACATAATTGACACCATGCATCAAATCTTTCAATGTTCTTGATACATTCGACAACGCATCATTTCCCTTCCTCAATTCGCCACAAAATTCTTCCAAGGATTTAAACTTTGATGAACCAGCAGCAGTAACTACACAGCCAACTAAGTTCTGAATGATTGGTTCAAGTCTCTTCTCAATCCCCTTGATCGAGTTCTCAATCAATGTTTCAACTCTCGACTCCAAACCCCTGAACTCAGTCTGTGGAAGTCCAGAACCATCAACAGCATGCCCAGTTTCTCTTCCATTTCCCACATGGATTTCTTGATGTGGAGTCTTCTCAACAAAAAGACCATTTACTCTTGTATTTTCCATGTGTATTTCCTGATGTATAGACTCCTCAAGTGAATGGGTATTCTCCCCATGGGTTTCTTCTCGCAGAGATCCTTTAGCCTTATTTTCCATATGCTTAGGGCTTGCAGTAAAATTAGGGTTTCCATTCTCCCCATGGGTTTCTTCCGGCGGGGAACGTTTAGCCTTATTTTCCCTATGCTTAAGGTTTGCCGCAATGTTAGGGTTTACAGTGGAATCAAGGTTTACAGCATTAATAGAGTCTTCGGCAAAACTAGTATTTATAGCCCTATTTTCTCTATTTTTGAGGTTCTCGGAAGAATGAGGGTTGACAGTGCCTTCGCTTGGGGAGCTAGAATTTTCAGCAGAATTAGGGTTTTGAGTGTCTCCTCTTGGGGAGCTACAGTTTTCAGCAGAATTAGGGTTTGATATCTCAGCTCCTACAAGGTTAGAATTTTCGGCCTCAATCTCATTAGGGCTAGAGCTCGCAGCCTCCTTTTCTTCAGGATTAGGCTTTTCAGATTCCACGGGCTTTTGAGCTTCGATGGTGCCCCAGAGTTTCTCCCACAACAAAAACATGGTCTCTTTATGAGCAGACTGTATAGCTAACTTGCCCTCTTTCCTTTTCTTCACCATAGACCAGAATCTTTTTTTCATCCACCTCACCTTCTCATATAATTGAGATTTACTAACCTCAAGCCGGAGCTGCTCCCTCGCACGTTGGTAAAATGCCGCCATGTTTAACTCCCCATCTGGCGTGCACGAGTCCAAAATGGCGTTCGTCAGCCACATCTCCTGCTGCTCGGACCATTTCATCACAGAACCTGGTGAATTTCTCGGCGACCTGCTCTCAAAGCGCTTCGGATCATCAACGGCCGGCTGCGAAACCCCTTCTAAATCGACGACCACAAATTTCTGAACCGAACTCCTTTTCTTTCTTCTCGATGAAGCCCGCCGCTCGTTGCCATTTGCCCTGCATCTCTTGCCTTTGGAGGAATTCCGTTGCAAAGACAAGTCATCCTCCTCCTCCATTTGGACCTTTCTTTTGGCCGAACAAGGCTTGACTGCGTTTCGAGTCATTACTGAAGGTCGCTATCGAAATGGATTCGAACTTCGTTTCTCAGAGTGATATGTGAATTCATTAGAGAATTCGAATCCGTGTTGCACGATATTAGAGATGGCGTTGGATATTGTAGCCCGTGAGCCTCAACAATACGTGCCAACAGACACTTCCCACCTAGTGAATTGGTATCACTTCGCATCATCATTTTCCTGTCTGTGCAATAATGACGCCATGTGAATTGGTTGCTCATTCCTATGTTTCAAAGACTTGAACGGTAGCCTTTCCAGCCATAAAAGTTTGAGATGATAGTATTCGTCCAACACATCACCAATGTGACTAATCAAGTTATTAAGACTAGTTTCTAAAATAATAATGTAAATGCTTCTCAAAAAATAATAAAGGTAGTCTAAGACACGTCTCTTTAGGATTATGATTATAAATTTAGAGATGTTTATAATAATGTAAATGTTTTTCAAAAAATAAATAAAAATATGGGTCCTCCATGTTTCAATAGTTGTGATAGTAGTTGTTTATATAATGCTCAATATTTTTATCAATATTGGACCAATAGTTGTGACTTTAAAGTTGTTAGTTTTGATGATGTCTATCCATAATTAAACAAAATGTATTCCTTTGATCTAAAAAGCAACCAATCATGTGATTCCACATCAGCGCTCAATAAAACATGTTGTGAATGCACAAGTATTGGTCTCACTTTTTTTTGGGGCCTTTTTGGACACCTTGACAAAAAGCATGCTGATGTGGCATCATATTTGATGATGTGGCATTGAAACCTTAGTTATAAGCAGGGGACTTGCCAAGTAAGCTACTGTAAAAAATTGGGAGTGATTTGAAATTTCCACGTAGGATTTTGAGAAGCGCGAAGTTAGGGTGCACAACTACTGGGTCCTCTCCCCTATAAAAGTATATAAATTAAAATCATCAATTTTAAATTCTTTAGAATGGTCAACAATAAGATCGATCTTAAAATTCCATTTTACTAAATAGTTTCCCTATTCCTATGTTTCAAAGACTTGAACGGTAGCCTCCCAGCCATAAATTTTTTGAGATGATGGTATTTGTGATACAATAAGTAAAATAATGGTTAGTATCATATGAAGAGACGAGCTCCTCTTAGGCAAAAGAATCATTGCCATCTAGATTGGAAGGTGAGGGATTTGTTTCCTCATAACTTTATAGATTAATTCCAACATCAAATGCTTGATATAGAGTATTGCCATCTAGATTGCATGGTGAGGGATCGTGTTTTAACAAGATTCGATGTTTTATCTTTTCATTTGTCAGACATTTTACTCATTTATTATAATGGTTTTCAAAATTATTATAATTATTTGTGGTGAATTGGAGTTTTTGAGAAGGAGCCACATATATATGTGTTGCAGAGTAAATAAAATGGCATGACTTGATATATATCAACCATAGTTTATGATAATGCTGACATCAATCATTATAGGGTATATAATAGGGGAGATTTTCCATAAACTTAAACTTGATGTTATGATATTACACTCTAAGATAATTAATAAGGGTTTACTTTGTCAATAATTGTCACCTTATGAGAAGCCAATATTCAAGTGTTGTTGGCTTGGAACCATTCCAATCAACTTTAATCTTCTAATTTTTCATTTGAAATGTGTTGCTACACCTAAGCTCACATTTTTGAATGGCCCAAGTGTTGTCCTTTAAACAAAAAAAAAGTAGTAGAATAAATAAATTTTGCTTCCTATCCATGTTCCTTGGTCAAACTTTATGCCATGACACTACACTAAGGATTTTCAAATTGATGTTTGTTAAAGTTGGGAATATAAACTCCACAACTCCCAAGGATCGCCTACAATCAAACAACTGTTAGAGAAAGAGAGAATAGAAAAGCTATGGAGGCCAAGAACTATAGATCCAAAAAAGAATACAAAATTCAAGAAAGAAAGATAAGACAATGAGGGTTGAGTTCTTATAAGATCAAAACCTTAAATGGGAAATGGATTAGATCGTGACAAGTGTCAACATTTCATGCAATGAGACTTGATGACCTAATAATAGCTTAACTAATAAAAACATAAAAGCTCACTCTTAAGTTTAGCTTAAGTGTATAAGAATATATTAGACTAATAATCAATTAAAGATTAATTAATTACTAGCTAATGCATGATCACTCTAAAAACCCCCTTAAGATGAACATAGGGAGTAGCTAAAAACCCCTAAAAAGAGAATATATGATGGGTCTCGATAAATAAGGTTTGGTGAGGTACCCATATACAAACAAAAGATCTCTCAAAAATAGAGAAAATGATAAAATCTCATGGGAAAAACCCCTCTCCAAAAGAGAGAGATTTAAAAAACCTTCAAATAAAGTTGAAGGACTAAGAAGCCTCTAGCCAGAACAATCTCCCAAAAAATAACATATAAAACATCATTGAAGCACAAAGAAGTTGTAGATTTTTATCGAATGATGATTGATATAGTGTTGAAATGAAGAACCTCTAGAAATAGGAATGCAAGAGTGTCCATATGGTAAATTCTTCATCTCATCAAAATGCATGGGTAACCACCCACTGATGTATGTTGCATCCGACTAGTACAAAGGAACAAGAACTAGATACATAGATCACTCCAAAAATGAAACCAAAGAAGTATTAGTACCAAAAATAGAAACCCCCCATAATGCTGACAAGGGAGAGCCATGATAGATACACTAAAATTATGTGAAACCAATAAGTGCATATAGGAGTTCAACAACCTACAAATAAAGGGTGTGCAAACTAAGGCGCACACACATGAGGTAAGAATCACTAGGATTCATTGTTGTCATGGAAGGGACACTCACTTGAAAAAGGTGTGACGGTAAACCAAAGGCAAACATTAACCCCCCATGGAACTTTATATCATAGTGCAACTACAAAAGGCACAATAGGATGTGCAAAATCTCTAAAAAGTATACACCATAATGACACTTTATCTTAGTGCATCTACAAAAGAGAATGTGTGTGAAAAAGATGTCTGCAATGCCCAAATAGGACAAAAAATGGAAATAGATGTAGAACAACCAAAAACCAATAATCCTATGCAAACAAAAAGTTCCTAGGAGCTATAAGACTATCAAGTAATTCACTAAAGTATGAAAACACGAAAAATTGAATAAAATGTATATGGAAATCAATCCCGAAAAATGGCATCAATGGCTATGAAGAGCTTTGAAAGATTGTCCTAATGTCACTAGAATTATTAAAAATAGAGAAAATAGTCAAGATTTATGAGCTCGAGAGTGAAAACAACACCTCTAACTTTAACAGGTTGTGGAATGCACCAGCAACAGAAAATGGTGATGACTCACACCATTGGAAAGTTAACAGGGCCAAACTTTTGACGATATCTCATTTGCCCAAGTTATGGCAAAAAAACACCTCCTTTAGGGTACAAAAAAGGTTTAAAGGGGCTTCCAAAAATAATCGACCCCCCTAAAAAATATGCATCGAAATGTTCCTGAGATTCCCCCATAAAAGTCACAATCGTCGAAAAACTCATTGGTGTCAAGTAAAGGTTTGCATGCTGAAATAAAAGTGGAATATTTTGTTGTGTTGTCGAAATAGCTATCGAAAAGATTCATCAATCTTATTGAGTGTTGTTGGGGGACTAATGAAGTTCATCAAGCAATGAAGTTGGGTCCCCGACTAGATGGTCAACTTGATGCAAACCTATCACTAGGGTACTACATGTACCCTGAGTGCAGAGAATTTATAAATTGGCCCTCCCAAATTAAAATTTAAACTTGCACTTTTTTATTTTAAAATCCTGCAAAAAATGGAAATTTATTAAAAAAGTGCCTTATGTTGACTTTTTTTTAATTTTTTTGTGTGCAAGGGTCGTATAACCCTGGGAAAAAAATTTTCCTCAAAAGCTCCTAATGGCCAAATTGGAAAAATTTATAGTCAAAATTCATCAAATTAGCCTCTTGAATCTAACAATAAGGTCCTTTTCATGCCAAAATGCACCTTAAAATTTCCCACTTCAAAAAATTGCAAGAAAAGCAATGGAGAATCCAGATCTAAAATTTGTAGCCCTTGATGAAGAAAAACCCTCATAAATCAAGAAGTGGTTCACTAAATCCACACTTTGATACCATGTTGAAGTTGGGAAAAATCAACTCCACTTTTCCCAAGGATCGCCTGTAATCAAACACTTGTCAAAGAAAGAGAGAATAAAAAAGTTATGGAGGCCAAGAGCTATTAATCCAAAAAGGCATACAAAAATCAAGAAAGAAAGAGAGATAATACAATTAGGGTTGAATTCTTATAAGAGCAAAAACCTAAATGAAAAAGGGATTAGACCATGGCAAGTGTCAACATTTCATGCAATAAGATATAATGACCTAATAATAACTCAACTAATAAAAGCACAAAAGCACTCATAAGTTTCGCTTAAGTGTATGAGAATAAATTAGACTAATAATTAATTTTAAATACTAATTAGTTATTAGCTAATGCATGATTGCTCTAGCAATTTTGGAACTAAACAACCATAGATTTCACTCTACAAATGTTCTGAGAGATAATACATGACTATTTCTCAAACACTTAAATTCCAATATCATAATGGAGTGAATATCTCTAGAAACAAAATTTATATTGAATAGTGATACTAATTGAAACCTAGAAAATAGTGGTGGTTTTATGTATGTATGATTTAGGAGATACAACAACCAATTTCCTACAAGTTTCACTCAAGGAAACCTTAGAGATTTCAACCCAAGGATGGACTAAGGGAAAGAGATTTGCAATAAGATGTCCTAGGGTGTGATAAAAGACTAAAGAGGGGTTCACCACCAATCAAGGGCTTAGAAAGACAAGAAATGTAAATGATATGCAAGACTTAAACAAATGACCTAGAAATGAACTCAAATCATAACAGTAAACTGAGAAAGTACAAAGGTGCACATGGAAATTTATGTACAGTAGGACTCATACGCCAGTAGGGGCGATTTAGTCCCAGTTTAGGGTTTCGAGCCAAAAATCATAACTTGAAACTGCTAAACTAGGATCTACAAAAAATGCTTTAAAATAGGTATACTGGGACTCATATGCCACAAGTGGTGATTTATTCCCAGTAACATGATTTCTCTAAAACTCTGATATTCTCTAATGACTTCCTATAGCTTCTCTCCTATCAAATCTTCGGGTTTGAAACTTCGAATTGCAACATGTAGGTGACTTTCTGTGATCTTAAAAGTAAGGTAATAACTTTGACAACTTTGCAACTTGACAAATTTCTTCCAATATTTCTCTTCAATGAATCTTCAACCTAGATATAGAAATCACACATCAAAGAGAGGGAAAAATGTTGTTTAAATTAGTGGATAGGGGTTTGCCTTGGTCAAACCCCATTTTGGTAATCAAACCTTGAAATCAAATCAAATTGAATGAAGGAATGAATAATGAACAAGTAAGCTATGTCGCAACTCACCAAACCCTTGAAAAAATCTCTACAATCTTGTAAGTAATGGTTGGCATAAATGTAGATCTCGACTCTTCCTTGAATGATATGGATCTTGACTTGAATGCTTGCTTGAATCATAAAACCCTACATCACAAATGTTAGCTCAAAAATAAACATGATGCATGATGACTTTGACATGATGTTTGATATTTGAATAATGTTCCACAATGCTTGATAATCACTCATAAATGCTCTTGTAAACTCTTGTAATCATAAATTTTCTATAGTGCTTGACTACTTGAAAGCTTAGGAGAAAATATGTCAAATTTCTTGAAATTACATTGCAAGCTGACATCCAATCTAGGAGAATAAAATCCTGCCAAGAATTTGAATCTAAATTAGGTTTAAGCTAAGAAGGACTCATACGCCAGTTGGAGCATATGAGTTCCATTAGGCTAAGCTTGGGACACATTTCTCAAGAAATTCTTAGTTTAATGTGAAATTTGAGTTCAGGCCCCGAAACTTAGGTGGGACCCATATGCCCAAGGTGGTGTATGAGTCCTAGATCAATAAATTTGGGTCGTACAATCCAAAACCATTAATTTATGATTGGTCACTTGATATATGTTGGGATCGCCCTCAGAAAGATGCATTAATTAAGGCTTGTGGATGCAAAATAAGGCCAATTAAGGCATAAAGAAGCCCAATTGTAGTAGGGTGGTCCTGGAAACAAATGTGAAATGTAAAGGGCTACATTTTTCTACACTACACTAATTTTATACACTAGTGAGATAACATTCCCCAAACCACTTCGTACTCACTGATTGGTAAGACAACTTGTGGGCTACAATAAAAGCATTATTAAGCTCTAATGAATCTCAAATATAATTTACCTTAGAAATTTTGAGATATAATTATTATTATTATATGACATACAAGTAAAAGAATTATTTTATATAAGATATTGTTGTAAGTAGATCTAGATAAATCACAAGACAATGTTCTTTTGCACATCCTAATAATTTTTTGCTTCTTTCATCCTCTCTATCTAATCCACATAAAACCTTTCCTTCCAATATGTTTTGCGCATGTTGAAAAAACTGTTATTTAATTATTTTTCTTTGATGGATACTCAAACCAACAACTAGATTTATTTGGAAAAATCAAGGTAGCATATCAAAAAATTGTAAACAATTGAGTAATTCTACAAATGAAACAACCTTCACAAAAGTACGTGCATAACTCATATATTAAACCATAACCACAATCCAAAAAAACCATGAGAAATATAAATATTTTGAATAGTTATGTACTAAAAAACATAATATTTGTATATTTAGTTTTCATTACACCACCATTGTGATATGGAAGTTTCATTCCAATTTTGCAAGTACAATTGTTAGTCCCTTGCATATGCACTTTTAAAGTTTTTTTTATCTAATTTTCTTATGTCTAACTTCACATCACTTCATTATCCTCTTAATTTTATTACAAATAAGCATCAATTACAATTAATGTTATCTCTAACATATTACAAGAGTATTTTTCTTAAAATGTAAATATTGTTTATAAAAAGGGTTGAATAAGTATAGGCATTCTTGACATCTACATAAGAATAACCAAGAAAACTTTATGCCAATAATATTGAGATGGAAATAAAATGTCTTTTGGGTGAGTTACTTGTATGTATTATTAGTGAAGTCTTATCTCAATTTTAAGTGATACCATTTTGGTGCTAGCCAAACTAAAGACTAGTGCAATCAAAGGCACAATCTTCTTTAAGATAAAATATAGAGTTAATAATTGATACCATTTAATCATTAATATTTTTTTTGCAAAGAACAAGTCAAATACCAATTAGAATTTGATGACTTGAATAGTGTTTAGTACTCTCCAAAAACAATATAGTTTTCTCAAATTACCTCTTTTTATAGGGCCCGGATAAAAACATGAGGAAAATATTTAGCTCAAAATATTGAATGATGTCAACCCTAGGCCCCTTGGGTTGATAATATATGGATGGAGACTAGACCTTGACAAAATCTAGACTATAATATTAAGTTGAGAAACTGAGCACAAATTTTTATAAGAATAAACTAGATTTTGGTAGTTGAGGCTTAGGTTAAACATCAATTGGTCCTCTCTATGACACTATGTTTAGATTGCAAAGACGGAAATATCTAATAAGGGAAGTTGGTGGATGGAGGCCAATAAATCTCGCCAACATGGGGATTACACATGATGGTGGGAAGAATTTCCTTGAGGATTTGATTGATTTTGAATACAACTCATAGGATCTCTCCCATTAGTCTATTTTTATGATGGCATAATAGGATTTCATTGGGTATTCTAACAAAATAGATAAATCACCTTAACCAATGTTGATTTATCCATTGTTTTGGTATTGAATATGTAAACAAGTTAACAACCTTAGATGTACCTCAAAAACGTGTTTAAACATTGACCTTTTAATGTGGATAAAAGTTTATAAGTAAAATTATTCAAGTTCAATTCCCTTGAGATTTTTTTTTACTCTTGGATAGGCTACAATAAATTAAATAAATTATAAGTGCCTCAAAGCAAGCCCTAGTTTGATCTTTTAGTATGGATTTAGATTTGTGATAAAGTCTAATTTCCCACATTGGCATATTTTGTATGGACTAACATTAAAAATAGATGATACAACACTATTATTTGCATATATGTTTCAAAAATAACCTCGAATCCGTAATTAACAATTATTTAAGTAAATTGATAATTAGTTAAATTTCATTACATGTCTTTTTTTTGTAATAAAATTAATTATGTTAGATGCACTAAATTTTCATATTTACACAATTGTGTATCAAAATAATCAAATTTAACATGCCAATCGTTCTACCCATTGATTTTACTATGTTTTATCCACATGTGAATAGTTTATGATACTAACACTTAGTCAATAATTTTATTATTTTCAAATCGAATAACAAAATGCACATTAATACAAACTCATTTAAAACTTTCTCATTGCATTAAAACATTCCAAGTAATGAATCCATGTTACATGATTTCATGATAATATTTCCGTTTATAATTTTTATTTAAGAATAGAGATACATGATTACATACATAGCTTTCATAAGCTTAATGAAACAAAGATACAAATGGTCTAGATTCCCTTGATGGCATACATCCTCTAATATTGGCTGCCAACTATATGAGGGAGAGAATCACTCAAGCACTTTTCCACCAACCATGAACTTACTATGGTCCCCACACATCTACCTAACTGGTAAGATGGCCCTACCCTTTGATGAAGAGATTAGTTTGGTAACCTCATAATAATAGCCTTCCTGAGCATGGTTTTGTGTCTTAAAAATCTAGAGCTACCATACATTGGCTACAACCTGCATGTATGACATTCTCTACCTAGTTTGCATCCCTAGATCACAGTGCGCTGACAGTGCAAATAATGGCTACTTACACTAATTTGGCCAAAGAATTCAACACCCAATACTTCGAGTGTAGGTCGTATGTTCACCCACCCTTAGCTCAATTTGGTATTGGACTATTCATAATCTTATCCAAATAACATACATTCCAATTAAAATTGTGATGACATGACATATTTACTAACTAGGTTATACCCTTTCCCATGGATTATCCTAACCCCAGGACTAACCAAGCTAACGACCCATGTTCCAACCGACATTCCTACTAAAGTAATTCAAAGTAGTTTCATATCTCATACTTCACAACTTATGCAATATTCTTATAATATTAACTTGGTATAGTTCCTAATAGCAACATAACCACTCAAAATCCAATATATATGGTATATATGTATATCCCAATAACATGGTTTCACCAAAACTAGACTCTTTCAAGAATCATGTAAGCTTAACCAAGTAAGAATCATGTTTTCACAATCATATACCACTGTCTCTCGATAGATTGCCTCTAGACAAATGTGATCACCAAATCTCGAGGGACCAATAGTCATAGACCATAGCAACATTGTATATATTGATGAATTGTACTTGAAACTTTGTTATATATATATACATATATAATCATTTGATGTTTGATTATTTGGACTTATGTGTTTGATGTTAAGTGACAATGTGATTTATCAAATAACCTTTGTAAGACTATTTAATAAATATCTTCATGATTTAACATGCTTTATGTGATCTAATTAAAACTTATTCTAGTTTCTCTTAGATGTGACATTGTGATTAATTATGTTATGCTAACTTAAATGCACCTATGATCTAATTATAGAACATTAAATGCATATAAGGATCTAGTCTAACACAACATAGAATATTATTTTGAATAGTATGAAGCCTAAATTAACTATCTAAAATTAAGTTAAATAATTACTCTAACATTCAAGACACACAAATAATTGTGTGTCAAGAATGAAGCAATGTGAGAGAACATAGAATGTCATCTACTAACTCTAACACCATTGCTTTATCATCTGCACTATTCAAGAAGATTAGACATAATACCGGCATAGATGTGCAACATTTATAGGCTCTTTAAGAGGTGTATCATCCATGTATGTTAACATTTATGCGTTGGACCCATAACTTTCATTAATTATATAAGGTCCTAACCAATTAGGACTAAATTTTCCTTTTTCAGTCGAGTTGGCATTGATGTTACGTTGATTTTTGAATAACACCAAATCACCTTTGTTGAATACATGAGGGATGACATGATCATTGTATCTACACTACAATTGTCTAGAATAAGCTTGAATATGTTCAAGAGTGTTAATTCACTGTTCATCAAGCATCTCAAGCTAATGCAATCATTGTTCTTTATAAGTATTGTCATCAATAAGTCCTTGAAGAGAAATCCTTAATGTAGGGACCCATAACTCCAAGGGCATTATTGCCTCAGTACCATAGATAAAGTTATAAGGAGTAGTCTCGATGGATTTTTTGATACTATTACGGTAAGCCCATAATGCGTATGTCAGTTGTGTGTGCCAATCCTTATTGTGTTTGTTTACTATTTTCCTTAAGATTTGTTTGAGATTTTTATTATTTGATTCGACTTGACCATTAGATTGTGGGTAGTAAGGTGTTGAGAAATGATGTTAGATGTTGATTTTTTCTAGGAATTTCTTCACGCTATCATTCTTAAATGGTGTCCCATTATCTGAAACTAATTGAGAAGGGAGTCCAAAGCGATCAATAATGTGTTCCAATATAAAATGGCATATCACATCAATAATTATGGAACGAAGGGGAATAAATTCTACTCATTTTATGAAATAATATTTCGCAGTTATTATAAAAGTGTTCCCAATTGAAGGAGGTGAGATTTTTCCAATCAGATCCAATCCCCATACTAAGAACGACCAAATAGGAATTTGAGCCCGAAGCTCAGAAGTGGAAGCATGAATCAAATTGCTATGTTTCTAACATTTGTGACATTTATTAACATATTTGAAGCAATCTTTTTCCATATGTATCCAATAATATCCTATGCGGACAAGTTTTTGAACTAATGATCTTCCTCCAAACTGACCTCCACAAGCACTTGAATGAGCTTCTTCAAGTGTTATGGGGATTTTAGATTCTTTAAGGCATTTAAGTAAAATACTATTAAAGGATCTTCAGTATAACACGTTAGTGAGAATTATATACTTCTATGTGAGTTTTTGAAGATGATCTCGAGTATTCTTGGTTGTTGGCTCAGGAAATGTACCTTCTTTTAAATAATTAAATATCGGTGTATACCATTCACTAGAGGTTTCCATAGTTTTTGATAATACTTCTTTAGCTTTGGATTCGATTGATGGGTTCATAATTGTATGGACAATAAATGTGAAATACTTTGAAGGATCTTGAGGGGATATAAGAGAAGTTGCACTTGTCATTGCATCCCCATTCCAATTATCCTTTCATGGGATGTTATCAATGGTAAACAATTCAAACTTCTCTAACAACTGCATTGTGGGATCCTTGTATTTCGACAATTTGTCATGCTTTGCTTTCAATATGTTCTGTTTATTTTCTTAATGACTAATTGCAAATCACTGAATATCTTAATATTTCTTTGAACTCCCAAAACTAAAATAGCATTAAAGTCAGAAATTAATGCTTCATATTCTATTATGTTTTTTGTGCATAGGAAGTTTAAGCAGTAGGATAAGGGAATAGGCTTTCCTACGAGTGGGACTATTATAACCTTGACACCAGAGCCTGTTCTACACTTAGATCTATCAAAGTATAATTCTCATATTCCTTCATCTTTCTAAATAGTCAACACATTTTTGTTAGGGAATGTTTTTGTATTAGGTAACGTCAGAGGTGAGGAAGCATATGCTAAGTGGTCGGTTAAAGCTTGTCCTTTAATTGCTTTTTGTGAAACAAACTTAAGGTCAAACTTTGATAACAACATAACCCATTTAGTTAAACATCCTAATAAATTTGTTTTAGTGAAAAGATGTTTTAAAGGATCAAATTTTGTCATTACATGTATTTCAGCATTCAGTAAGTAATGTCTCAACTTACTAGTAGCAAAGACAAGGGCCAAACATTGTTTCTCTATCGTTGTATATCGCTTCTCATAATAAATCAAAGTTCAACTAATATAATAGACAAGGTGTTCCTTACCATCCTCATCTTGTTGAGCCAACAATGTTGCAAGAGCATGGACTGATGTTGCGGTATAAAGGATGAAGGGTTTATTTTGCATAGGAGGTTGTAAAATAGGTGGAGTGGCAAGATAATCCTTCACTCTCAAAATCTTGTTTACAGTCCTCGTTCCAATCAAAGCTCACATCTTTCTTAAGGAGATGTGTAAATGGTAACGTTTGATTTGCTAAGGATGCTATAAAATGACAGATGGCTTGAATTAGTCCTTGTAAGGTACATAATTGAGAGATGTTTCTAGGAGGTGGCATGTTAACTATAGCATTGATTTTCTTCATGTCCACCTTGATGCCTTTGTGAGATACAATAAAACCTAAAAAATTCCACTATCTACACCAAAGTTACTTTTTCGAATTCAATCTCATGTTGTATTTTCACATTCTCTCAAATATTTTTCGAAGGATATTCACATTGTCTTGTTTGGTTGAATATTTAGCTAGAATATCATCAACATAGTCTTCCAAAATCTTATGTATGTAATCATGAAATATTAATGTCATAGCTTGTTGATATGTTGCACCCGTATTCTTCAATCCAAAAGGTATCATGACCCAACAAAATGTTCCCCAAGTTGTTGTAAATGTTGTTAAATGTTGTTTTGTACTCATCTTAAGGGTTGATAAAGATTTTATTGTACCTAGAAAATCCATCCATGAATGAAAAAAAAGAATGTTTCATAGTCGAATCTACTATATGTCAATATTAGGAAGGGGAAATTCATCTTTTAAATAAGCTTTATTCAAATCATGAAAATCCGTACACGTCCTAATACGATTATCAAGTTTTGCGAATGCGAAAATGTTGGAGATCCGAGGAGAATAATCTATATGTCTTATGAAACCAACTTCAAGGAGTTTTTCAATTTCTCCCTTTACCAACAAAGCTATTTTAGGATTCATCTTTCGTATCTTTTATCTAATTGGGTTAGCATTTTCAACAAGAATTATGTTGTGTGTTATAATATTAGGGTCAATTCCTGACATATTCGAATAAGTCCAAGCAAAATTTTTGAGAAAGTCATGAAGTAAAGTTGCTTGTTCTTCATCATCAATGCACTTTCCTATCTTAATCACTTTCTCTTTATTGTTTATGTCCATTGCTATATCAATAGTATCTCCTAAAGGAAGTGCACTTTGTTTTGGAAATTTAGGGTTGTATTCTTCTTTACTCATGTTAACCTCACTACTTTCCTTTTCTCTGTCTTTTTTGTTTGGTGCTAATCATAGCACATGTAACTCGTTTTGTTTAAGGAGGAGTAGATGGTTCGTCATAAACTCCTAGAATTTGTTTCAAGGCTCCATCATCTTCAAAGTATTCCCAAGATGGTTCATAAGTCATATCAAGAAATTAAAGATGCTTCAAGGTGAGATTGATTTTAGGTTTACACATAATGGTGTTGATGTTTAATGAGGGTCTTTTATTTGCTTACGTTATGTTAGAAGGATAATATCCCAAACCACTTTTTTTTTCTTGCGTGTTAGGTTCTACAAGAATAGGGATGCCTTGTTCTTTCTTTCCACATCCTTTTCCACTATAATCCAATTGCTTCATAAGCTCTTAACCTCTTCCATAAAGTTTCTCCATTTCTGTCAAGTTTGGTGGTTGTTGATAATCTATCTCATCGAAGTTTGTTGTGCAACTTGTATCTTCTTCAAGGGTAGATGAGGTAGATGCTTGTGAGTTTTATTTTGAGTTCTATGTTGACATAACCATTGGTTGATTTTATTTTTCATCTTCTTTTCTTGTGATTATATATTCTCCCATAAATAAAGGTGTGAAATCCAAGGAACCCCAATCATCTTCCAATAACTTTGACACCATTTTTGTTTCTTGTTTTTCTTCTTCCATAGGTTCTATGTTCAATGTTGGAATCATTTTTTTTAGAGGAATTATCGTTCCTTTTTCAACTTTAAACAAATTTCAAGTTTGGGTTCTATTTCAATTTGGTATACCTTATTTTTGTAGACATACTTCATTATATGATGAAGAGTTGAAGGAACTACATGCATCTCATGAATCCAAGGTCACCCTAAAATAAGGTTATATGAAAGATTATTGGGAATTATATGAATAGGATTTTGCAAGGTAGCCTTTCCAACTGTAATAGGTAAAGTAATCACACCCAATAGTTGTTCCCCTATATTATTGAATCCTCGAATCGACAAGTAATCAGGTTGAATTTTTGACTTATCCACACCGAGTTTATCCAAAAGGGTCACACTACACACATTAAGAGCAAAGCCATTGTCAACAAGGATTTTTTTATTCTTAACCTATTATGGATAGCAATTATCATGAAGGAAATATCATGAAGGAATCATTTCCTTTCTCATTTCCAAAGGAGGTAGCTCATGTTGATGGAAGATACTATCTACATTAACTATATTCATTCCTTGTATTAGAGCTGCCACATCATTTTCATTTGTACCAAATGGAACCATTACTTGTTGCAATTTAGTTTGAAGCATAGTGTGATAATTAGGTGAATTTTGAATTAGGTCCCATAGGGATATCTTTGTAGGAGTATTCTTAAGTTCTTCAATAAGATCATACTCCTTTCCACTATGCGAAGTTAAATGAGGAGCACTAGGAAAAATGGGATTAGGAAAAGGTAAGGTTGTCGGAGTTGGTTGTTTTGGTTGCGGATTGTTTCGAGTGTTGTATGTATGAGCAATGGTATTATAACTTGATTGCTTCAAAACATTGTTCTTAGGTGGGTATAGAGTAAACTCAGACTTGTTTTTAGTTTGAGGTTTGTGTGAAGGTGGGTAAATGATAAGTTGAGGTTGAGTCACGTTAACTTCTCTTGGTTTCAGTTTATCATAACAAGCCTTAGTGGATGAATATTGTGAAATGAATTTTGCAAGGGCTTCATCTAACATGTCAAAGGCATCACTAATAAAAGGCTTGAGGGTTAGGTTAGCTTGGAAAAAGAGATCTGACATAGTCAAATAACTATACTTTCTCCAAGTGGTTCATTGGTTTATAAGTGTTTTTGGTTTTTGTTTTCTAACAAATGCCAAAAGTAATCTAATTCTAATTGAACTAATGTTGAAAATGAAAAGTACAAGAATCAAAATCTATGCACAATTATAATGAATGTAAGGTATGCTTAATCTGATGATTTAAATGGAACATAAACTATGCAAACTAAAACAAAAAGTTATCAACGACAAACATAAGCTAAAAAATAGAGAATTTAATTATGTAAAATGCAGTTCAAAAATTTGCATCGAGACTAAATCTCCAAGAGGGGCGTATGAGTCCTAGTGAGGTTTTCTTCACAATTTTCAAAAATAATCAAGTGATTTTATTGATTTTTAGTTTGTATGATTTGTAACTTAAATGCATATGCAGATGTAATATGATTTTCAGTGATTTGAGATGCAAAAATGCAACCTATATGCACTTTTACTAATGCAAAATAAAAAAACCCTAGAACTCCATTTGACTAGTACAAACCCTAAAGCAATGTTAATGCAAGAAAAATCTAGGATGATGATGCACTCAAAATTAGAATTATGATTTTCTAAATGCAAGTTCACCAAAATGAAAGGTTGAATTTTGGTTGTTCTATGCTTGGGAGATAGAATAAAAAACTTCAAACACTCTCATTCAGGAACAAACCCTAGAAATCTTAGCCTCAAGTATGCAAAGGAGAAAGAGATCTTGCAATAGGGTTGTCCTAGGGTCTGATTGTAAACTAAGGAGGGGTTCGCCACCAAGCTAGGGAATGGAAAGATAAATGAAATACAAGAACTATTTCTCAAACCTAATGCAATGTAAAATTTCACTAAATGACCTAAAAATGCATGTAAAACAAAATAACAAGTTGAGAGATGAAAGGTGTGCACCTGGAAACATGGAGAAGGTTGGAATGAGCTTTGAAACATTGAAAATCCTAAAAATTTGGCACACTAGGACTCATATGCCAGTCTGGGTGTATCAGTCCCAGATCAGGGTTTTTGAGCAGGAACTGGTTTCTGACACTAGAGATCCTGAAGCTACAAAAAATTGGAAAAATGCCTGTAGTGGGACTCATATGCCACTTCTAGTGTATCAGTCTTGTTCTGCTTTTTGGGGGATTCAAATTTTAGATTTGTGCTCCAATCTCTGTTCTTCCCTTCCAAACTGATTTTCATGTTCAAACTTGTAAAAATACCTGCAATAAAGAAAGTAGACTTGATTTGCTTATGGGGGGTTTGCCTCAATCAAGCCCCTAGTTTGGTAATTATACCTTGATAGAAACAATGAAACATGAATGTAAATAGAAATGTAAATCCTAACCTTAAGTGTGTCTAAGATTAGTAAATTTGAAATGCAATGCAACCCTATTCTAATGTGCTAAAGTGAGATGCATGAATGAAACATGAAGATGAATAACTCACTTTAAGAGCTATCTAATCACCCAAGTGAGCCCTAGTAATAATGCGTGTACCTTCCTTAGGCTGAATGTAGAGTGATAATGGAGGATGGAATCACTTAGGAAACAATTCATTAGGCTTGGCTTGATGGCTACTTGCATCTTCCCAATCTAGAATCCATCATGATTCACCATAGGCAACCATAATCATCCCTTGAAAATGATAGATCTTATATGAAAGTGAGCTTGAAGACCTACAAAAACACTTTAATGTTGCTCCAAGAATTCAACTTTGCTTGCTCTTGAAATTTGAATGCTCTTGTGAAAGAATGCTTGAAGACTTTTGAATACTTAGATCTTGAAATTGCTCTAAAAATGCTTGCTTAGATTGAAAAATGACTTAGAAGCTTACTTATATAGGCATTTACACCTAATTTATTGTTATTAAGATCTCAAAAGTCGACATCAACCAAAAATTTGAATTAAAAAGTTGAATTTCTCTCTAAAACCCTAAAAAAATCCCAAATGGGGCTCATACACCACCTTTGGCATATGGGTTCCACCTAGGGACTCATATGCCCAAGGTGGCGTATGAGTCCCACCCTATATTTTTAGAGTGGGTTGTTAGAAATTTCAGTAGTTTTAATGATTTTGTTGGGTTTTTAGTTTAAATAAGCCTCGAGGTCCAAAATAAAGGTTCTTAGGGGCCTATTAATGATGACTTAAAGGGGTATTTAATGCGCGGATGCTAAAATAAGTCCAAATTAAGTGTGAAATTGTACCATTTTCAAGAGCATACAATTTTCTACACTACAATTGGATGGAAGGAGGGTTAGTTCCTTGGTGAACATAAGGAGGGTTAGCTCCTTGTTGAACATAAGGAGGATTAACTTCGTGTTGGATGTTAGGAGGGTTAACTCCTTGTTGTTGTTGAGGAGGGGTACCTTGATAGTGCATTGGCAGTACACCTTGCTTTTCAGATGAATTATATTGAAGGTTACCTTGATAATGTGTTGGTGAGACACCTTGTTGATGGGACGAATTGGAAAGGGTACCCTATGGCACACCTTGTTGTTGGGGCAAATTGTTTTGAAGTTTAACCTGATAGTGCATTGGTGAGACACCTTGTTGATGGGATGAATTGGGAAGGGTACCATGTGGCACACCTTGTTGTTGGTACTATTGATTGGGAAGGGGACAATATTACCCATCTTGTTGATTGGAAAGGATACCCTGTGGTACACCCTGTTGTTGGTACTGTTGATTAGGAAGGGGACCATATGACCCACCTTGTTTATTGGAAAGGGTACCCTATTGTTAGTATTGTTGATTGGGAAGGGAACCATATGACCCACCATGTTGATGGTACTATTGTGGAAATTGCCCTTGTTGATTTTGTACATTTTTTGAAGGGTCAATATATGAAATGTTTTGGGGCATGTATTGTCTTATTGGTGGGTTGTTACCTTGTGGCACGTATTGAGATGGACGTATTGAGATGGACCTCCTTGATATTGTTGGGCCACTATTGCTTGTTTGATTTGGGGCAGTTTTTTAAACAAAGGGTTGTCTATTGATTGATCTTTGCCTTGTCAAAAAAATGGTGGCATGTTTGGAATCTCCAATGGTTTGGGTATTTCTCTCACAACTGAGTTATCTCCCAAGGGAATAATATGAGGATCTTTAATACCTTCTACGTTAAGTCTATAAGCAACTTAGTACCACTTTGTGCTAACTTGAAGAAGTAAGTGTTTGGATCCTCTCTTAGGAGTTTTTCCATTAGTTTGAGCACCTTGGGGTTGTTAGAATGTTGGAAGAAATCTTCATCATTTATTTCTTTCTCACTATCCACCTCCTCTATGACCATATCATTGGGATTTGGTTTCACTCTATCCATCACTTCTTGTTGTCTACGAATTACCTCCTCCCCACTTGGTGATTGATTTGATGTTGCTTTGAATGTCAGTTCCTTTTGAGGAGTTACAAGGTCACTTGGTCTATACCCCATGGGTCACTTCCTTTTTTGTGGTGTTTGTTGGTGTTATGCTAGTGCTAGTTTTGTTGGCCTCTATGTTTTATCTATGTTTTGATCTTGTAATTTTCATAAATAAGTGCTAAGATTTTGTGAAAATTTGGTGACCTCTAACTATGGAATAACATAATGCTTTGTTTTTTGGATTTTTTTTGTTTTAAAGAAATTAAATTGAAATATTTTTTTTGAATTTTCTATTTTCAAATATTTTTTGGGAGCTAAGTTTTTCTATTGCCATGCAAGAGGTGGTAATACGGGTCTTCCAGCCACAAGATCTACATTTTTCTCCTATTTGTCTATGATATTTTTTGTGTTTCTCCATTATGTTGGTGTTTCCTTTGTCTCGAATATGAAGCTCCTCAAACTACTAATAATATTCGTTTGTTCACCCTCAATATGTTCAAATTTTGGTTGTATGATAGGTGTTGTAAGGTTCATTGTTTGAATTGGAGCAATTGGATGCCAAATGGTCACAATGTGAAAGATGAAAGTGTTGGTGTTTTGATATGTTTTTTGTAATTCTCAAGACCCTAACGTTTGAGTGATGTTATGGGATGACTCTATTCTTGGAACTCAAAATGTTGAAAGGCTTGGATCGATATTTCACTTCTTTTTCTAGAGGATATGTTGCGAGAAATCTACTTGGACTAGCCTTGAGGCTCAAGCAAATGTTGATATCTTAGAAGTGCGAGTGAAGGAATGATCCAAGTTTGTTTGTTTTGATTTTGAATTCTAAAAGTAGGATGGGGTGTTTGAATTTTTGTAAATGGATGATGGACCAATTTGAATTATGAATTTGTTTTGGGAGTCTAGTTGTTTTTTTCTTCAAAAGGATTTGAAACCAATTTCAGATTGGTTTTCTAATTTTTACTAGAAAAAAAGCAAAAGTGGTAGGTTTGAAGCAAGAGTAGTTGAAAAAGTCAATTAAGGCTAGATTATGGTCAATTGCAACATAAATAAGAAAATAAAATACGGTAAAAATTTTCATATGCAGCCTTTGTGTCAAGTTTTTTGAGTGATGATTTGTATGTAGGCAAAAGAAAACCTTTTTGTCAAAGCGGTTGGTCTCCAACCAACAACGGCTAGAAAAATAAGCCAATTGTGGCAATATTATGAGCAATTGTGGCATTTTTTAGAGCAAGTGCGTTCAATTTTCTCAAAAGTGCTAATTGTTCATCAATAATTGTCATAAGACAGAGAGGAAAAGTGCCAGGTTTTTGGCAAGTGCAAACATTTTTTGGTCAAGTGTGAAAAAATAGTAACAAAAGCGGCCTCTATTCAATTTAGTTTCTCAACTTTTGTATTTGCAGTAGTTTGGATGAATTTTACAATTTTGGATAGCTTTGTTTGATCTGATTTGAGATTTTTGGCAAGCGATAACACAACAAAGCAATCAAAACTATTTGACCTTAAAAGTGTCTATAACTTTAAGCACACTTCTTTCCACAAAAGCTCAATGTTCATGGAAGTCAAAATGCTAAAAGCTATAATTTCCAAGGTTTACTTCATTCTTAGTGCGACTTGAAATGTGAACCTAAACATTTGGAAACCTTCAAACATATTTGTTTAAGATATCTTTAAGGGAGTGCAAACATAGGGCTCTTTTCAAAGTATTTGCAGTAAATCCAAAGGGTTTGATGTTTGAGAACCATGTTAAATGCTTATTTTGATGTGTTCATGTTAATTCAAGAAAATGTTTGATGTTTCAAAGTAACCAAAAGATTTGGAAATTTCGTGAAGGAAATTTACACCCTAGGGATAGCCACTTCCTTTTAGGAGGGCTTACCTCATGCCCCAAAGGGATGATTTTACATGCAAGAATTGAGAGTGTTTTAAGCTCAACCATAAGTCGGACTTTGTAAGTAACTTCTTTGAAATCAAAATTTTGATGCACCACTTCAAAGAGTGTTTTTTGTTGAAAAGGTGGCCTCTAATACATTGGTTCTTAGTAAAAAATTGTGAACACGGACATCCGACACTCACCCACTAACCACTTAAGGCTCTTTAGCTATTCTCCTTCCACTTAAGGCATGGGATTAGGTGCAATTTGTTGTTAGCCTGGGTTGAATCTACTTTCTTACGATTTTGAAACCTTTGATATGGCCCGCCAATAAGTGTGCTTCAAGACCTTTCTTATGATTTATCTAGTGTGCAATGTGTCTCATAGCAAGCCCCCTCTCTAAGGTAAAATTGAAATACATCAAGTGCAAAACTCAAAAAAAAAACCATCACCTAAGATTGCCAAAAAGACGCAAGGGGAGAGGATAGAAACTTCAGTTTTCCATGCATGAGGACATAGTATACACTTCATTGCAATGTTCTTTTTATGTCCCTCAAGCAACACTATCCAAAATGAAAATATAAATGTGTACAAAATAGCAATTTTGTTCTTTTTATGTGTATCAAAGTGAAATTTCTAGATTTCAAACAAAGAGATGATGTGCAAGACAAGAATTTGATTTGTTCATTTTAAGCACCAACCAAAGTATTGTCTAAAGCCTTGTCTTAATGGTCAATGAAAGAAAATTGTGTGTTCGTCAACAAAATAAAAGTGTTTGGTCATTTGTTTTTAAAAAACACCAAAATTGAAGTGTGCTCCTAAACTACAAAAGATTTGGAAAATTTTATTTTTAGAGCAACAAATTGAAATGTTTGTTTGTGGGTTCAATTCTTAAGCACCAAATTAAAAAATTTCCTAACTTATGAAAGCTTTGGGAAAATTTCATTTTTAGATGCACCAAATTGAAATGTTCATTTTTGGGTTCAATTCTTAAGCACAAAATTTAAAATCTTCCTAACTTATGAAAGCTTTGGGAAAAGTTCATTTTTAGATGCACCAAATTGAAATATTCATTTTTGGGTTCAATTCTTAAGCACCAAATTTAAAGTTTTTTCCCAACTGAAAGCTTTGAAAAATTAAAAAATTTGGCAGTTCACCTTCTCTACAATAAACGTGTTAGTTGTTTGCTTCATGTAACATGTTCCATATCCTGCAAGAGCTACACAAACAATGTTATCACCATTAAAAAATCCAAACCAAGCAAATGTTACTGTTAGAAATAAAAAATTGACTTGCATATTTTTAAATGAAAACTAATAGAGAAAAAGTGGAATTTTCAAGCAAAAGTAACCCTGTCAGAAGCAAGTGCGGCTGAAAAAGTCAAGTGTGTCTTATGTGTTTTAAGCAAAAGTGATTGAAAAAATCAAATGTGTCCCTGTTATTTTAGCAAAAGCACCAAAAATTAAAAAAAAAGCGATTAGAAAAAGTGCGAATGTGGTAAAAACAACAGATCAATGGTGAAAAATTCTTGTAGCCTATGTGTGAAAACTTTTCTAGTGCGTTTCCAAAACTGGAAACATCAAAATTCACCCATAAAATGATTAACGTTAAGGACCATGGTCCCACCAGGCATGCCAGAATGTGTAAGGGGGAAATTGAGAAGATGCAAATGCAATCAAATTGAATGAATGGACACTAATCTAAACAAACAAAAAGATTATTCATGCCCATTACTCACAAAATGAAACTACAACATCAATGAATTCAAGAATATAATTGAAAGAAAACAATAAAAATTTAGCTTTACCATCTCGTGTCAGAGTGTGTTCAGGAAGATGTTGGGTTTTTTTGTATCAATGTGAAGCCTCCATTGTGCGTGCAAAAGCTTGAAGAACGTGCAATGTTGTTGATCAAAGATATGTATAAAGCTTCAAAAGGCTTATTGTGATTTTGGCATTACTTCATCATGAAAATTATGTTGATTCTTCAATAATTTTTTAGGAAGAAGATGGTTGTTATATAGAATTTTTGTTTTAAAATGAACACTCAAGATCGTGTAGTAGAATATCTTGATCAACGGTTAAGAACCGTTGAGAGGATTTATATGGGAATAATTAGTGCATTTTGATTATGTAATTGGTGTTATTGAAGAAATCATTTTGAGTATTCAATGGGATTGAGGTATGAGGCACCACCTATTAGTGAGCATTACAACATTGTTTATTTACATATATCAAGTTTTTTAATGAAATCCTAGAATTAACGTATTTGATTAGTTGTAGACACATTATTTAACTATGAAAGCATTAGTTTTGTGTTAAATGATATCCTCAATGGACCTTGCAATTACCAGTATTTTCTTCTTGGAGGAAATAAAAAAATTAATGATAGACTTATTTACAATAAGAGATTGACACAATATTAGTTGTATTGTGCTTGCTCAAGTGACTAATGCTATAAATTGGTTTTAAACATGGAATGCTAATCTTCTTATGCTTGATGTATCATATGGTTATTATCCATGATAATATCTTTGTAAATCTTATTGTATGTTTGGGAGATGATGACTTAAGTATTATTTCATAGTTTCACAATTATTAGTTTGAAAATTAATATATATAAGAATGATCATAATTAGGGTTCCATGCCCTTCTAGTTCATTTTTATATCAGTAAGTTAATTCTATGAGTTTTAGAATGTAGATAATTTTGAAGAAAGAAAAGAAAAGAAAAAGAATTTTACTATGAATATGACCATGACTTAAATTGATCTTGTTATGAATGTTAGCGAACCACCAAAAAAATGATGTATGAAAAAGAGGATTCCCCAATGATCTTCTAGGGTTTTTCGCCTAGAAGCTAACTAGTGGGAAATGAACTCTCTTTCACACCTTTTCATTTCAAGGTTCATTCAAAGAGGGATTGGATTGGGGGTTGTGAGGGTGTGTGATTGAATGTGTCTAAATGATTTGATCTAAATGTAATGAAGTGAAAGTAAAAGCTAACTATGCATGTAAAACCTATGAAATGCAACTGTGTTTGAAAATGAACTGAGATATACAAGTATGTACAAGATAACCTAAGAAATATACACTAAACTAAAACAAAATGTTGGAGATAAAAGGGGTGTGCACCTGGAAACTTGTGGGAGTTGGAAATTCTATTGAAATTGATGCATAATCCAAAAGGGACACTTGTGCCAATCTGGGCGACCTAGTCATTTTTTGGGCAAATTCTGGAAAACTGGTCTGGAGCCTGTTTTAGCCAAAAGGGTATCCAGATATACCAAAATCCTTGACAAACAGCTTTGGTGGGACTAGGTCACCAACAATGGCGACCTAGTCCTCTTCTAAATTTATGTAAATCAAAAGATGGAATCTGGAGCCCTCAGTTTGTGTTTTATGCTCCTTCAGGTGTTCGGTCCTGAAAATGTAAAATTTGATATGTAGGTGTATTTTTGTATATACTTTACCCTAGTTGACAAGGAGGTGTCTTCAATCCACTCTTGAATGATCTCCAAGCATCCAATATACCTAAATCTGCAAACACACAAAGAGGGAAGAAGAAATATTGATTGTTAGAGTATGGGGGCTTGCCTTGGTCAAGCCCCTTTTAGATAATCAAATCAAATGAAGAGACAATGAATTAAATCATGAAACAATGGAGTTAGTTACATTTCCATGATGTTAGATCTTGAGTTGTAGCAATGGAGGATTCATCCCTTTGATGCTTTAGCTAAATTTCTTGTTGACCTAGAATGTGAAACCCTAGCTTGCTTGAGAAGAAGGAGAGAGGAGAGATTGAGAAGAAAATGAGTGTGTTATGAGAAATTAGGGTTTTGAGGCTTATTTATACAAGTTATGCCCTAATTTTCCTAAAATAGCATCCTAAAGGTCGACCTTAGGGTTTTAGAGATAAAATCCCAAAGAAAACTTAAGTTAAAATTGAAATTTATGTCACATGGGACTAGGTTAGCCAAGGTGGTGACCTAGTCCACCCGGGAAAATTTCATTGGTTTCCGATAATTAAAATGTGATTATTTATGTTTTTTGGGATTGTCTCATGAAAAAAAACTAAGATAGGACTTATATGTGTATTAAGGGGTCATTTTATCATAATAAAGGGTTTATTAAGTGATGACAAGCCTAGGAGAGTGTGAAAATGTTTTGCAACACCTTACAACACTTTGGCACAAGGCTTGGAAAGGGGTAAAAAGAGGCTAAAAAGGGTTCAAAATCCATAGGTAAGGGTCCAAATGAGAGAAAAGTGTCAAATTCTACACTTTTTGGCAACAAATTTAGCCCCCACTTTAGTGAGAGGATGAACTTGCTTCAAACTCACACTAAAGTAGCCCAATGGAGATGGAAAATAATGACAGAGAAGAAGAACAAGAAAGATGAATGAGGTGGTCAAGCCCCCAAGGATTTGAGATTCTAATTCAACTTGACATCAATGCAAAAGACATTCAAGGGTGAATGCATTACAACAAAACAAGATACATGATCATGCAATGATGAGGATTAGAATGAAGAGAAGAAGAAAAGGGTGAAAAAGATGTGCTCACTCTGGGGTCATAGAACATCAAATCATTTGCAGGGTGGGTTGTCCCAAAAGGTGAGAGATATACACATAGTTGGTATGTACTCACATAGGTTGCTATGGGGTCTGCTTGTTGGGCTTCTCACTCAAACCATACCAAGGTTATACCTCGTGATAACTTTGATAAGGCGCCACAAAAGAAAGTGATGTTTTGAAATGATGGTGTTTCAAAGGGATTTTGCATTATTTGTGTGATTTCTCAACTTAAGGAACATTATGCGTAATGTCACCAAGAGAGGAGAAGTGCAAGTGTACTCATATAGTATCCAAGAGAGGCAAGGGCTCATCTTGTATGCAAAAGAGGAAAAATGCAAATGTCTCCACCTAAGTAACATTGTACGTAATGTTTTCAAGAGAGGGAATCACAAGAAAAATGAAGATAATGCAATGAAATTTGAGTGGTGATGTATGCACCCACTTTAAATTAATTGCTACACACCGTCTTGTAAGTAATTTCTTTAAAGTAGAAGAGGAAGAGGACATGAGGGCTTGTTCAGAAAGCCCTATGCCAAGTCATATGTTTCTAATAAGTTGTGTCATGAGGAGGAGTGTATGTCACATGCGAATCAACTTAAGACATGTCATTCACATGCCAAGCTTGCTCTTATATGTTCATGAAAGGTTAACGACAAGTCGAGTTTGACAATAAGTGACATATGAGGGAAGAGGCTAACTACCCCTTTCCCCCACTTAGTGTAGGACAAGAGTGAGCTGAAAGGATTGAGGAGATGCAAGGTTGAGTGAAAATCAATATCAAGTAGAGGGATGAGGTGACCCCACATAAGGGAGAACACCAAGCTCCTTAAGATGTTGTATTCTACTACTTAAGGCCTTACACTTGTTAGTGGAATGACCGTGAACTCGGTGGTAGGAACAAAAGGAATGTTTGTTAGGACATTTCTTTTAAGTTCTTGGAGGGAGGGAGATCAAGTGATCTTGGAAGAGTCTCAACAAGATACCTTCTTGGTCAAGGGAAGAAGGTTTTCCTTTTGTTTGCAACAAGGAAGGGTCTTGCTTAGTATGGGATGTCATACTTATGCAAGGAACTTGAGATTGTGAGATTTTGTATACTCCCTTAGAGGAGTGTGTAAAATTTGAATCAAGAGTAGGTTGCGAGATGACATGGGCATTAAGCAAAGAATCCTTTGTTAGGTTTAAAGGATCACTTTATAAGGTTGGGTTAGGATGGTGAGAAGGGATAGGGATATAGTTGGTGTTGGAGGAAGGTTTGACGATTTCGATGAAAGGAAAAAATCCAAGACCATGAGTAGATGTTTGTGTAGGAGGCTCGATAGGGTTGTGGATACCTTGTTCATTAGCACCACAACCTTTTCCACTATAGCCAAGTTGTTTCATGAGCTCATAACCTTTTCCATAAAGCTTTTTCAACTTTTTGGATCGGGTGAGGATTCGTTGTTGGCTTGGTGGTCTAAAGTGGTTGAGGTGGATGCGTTCGAAGGATCAGCTAATTCTTGTGTTGTCAAGACTGCATTTCCATTTGTAGAGTCTTATTTGATGATCCTGGAAGCTCCTAGTAAAGCAGGGGTGAAGTATAAGGAACCCCAATCATTGTCTAGAGACTTTGGTTGTATGGGTTCCACTTGTTTGGTAGGTGTTGAAGTGGTGAAGGGTTTGGATTTGTTTTACTCAAGTTGTAAGACACTATAAGGTTCAGGATCAATGACGAGTGTGTACACTTTGTTGTTGTAGATATACTTCATCTTACGATGAAGAGTGGAAGGCACACCATTCATTGCATGAATCCATGGCCTGTCTAAGATGAGTTTAGATGAAAAATCATTAGGCATAACATGGATCAATGTGTCTAATGTGGCCACTCCAACTATAAGAGGCAAAGTGATCACACCAAGCAACTTTTTTCCTACACTGTCAAATCCATTGATAGATAAAGAGGAGGGTTGGATGGTTGATTTATCGATATGGAGTCTATCCAAGAGATTGTCACTACACACATTAACAGTGGAGCCATTATCAACAAGGGTTTGCCTGATCCCTATGCATTTGTATTGAGATATGATCATGAAGGCTTCAACTTTGTTTTGCATGTCCAAAGGAGGAAGCTCACTTTGGTGGAAAACAATGTCAGCATTTAATCCTTGAATCCTGGTTGCTATGTCATTTGTTTGCGCATTAGAAGGGAAGTTAATTTTTTGTAAGGCTTTCTACATCATGTTGTGATAGTGAGGGGAGACTTGAATGAGATCCCATAATGATATTTTGGTGGGAGTATTCCTTAGTTGATCAACAAGGTCATACTCCCTAATGATGGAATTTAGGTGAGGGGTAGTAGATAAGATGGGAGGAGAGGAGGGTAAGGATGTTGAGGTTGATGGTTGAGATCGTGGGTTGTTTAAGGTGTAATGTGTATGAGCAACGATATTATGACTCGCTTGTTGTGACACATTATGGGTAGGTGGGTAGAGGGTGTATTCAGGTTTAGGTTTATGTGAAGGGGGATAAAGGGTAAGTTGAGGTTGAATAATATTATCATCCCCTTGGGAAGGATAGTTAATGTTATCCTTGGCTTACATCATGATATCCTCCCTAGGAGGAGAGATTTTAGGAGAACTACAAGCCTCATGTTCTTGACATTCAAGGATTGGTTCTTCTAAAATGATGTCATCACTAAGAGGGGACTGATTAATGATGGGATAGGGAAGAATGGGATGGGTAAGAGGGGAGTCTATTTGATTGTCAAGGGTCTCATTCTCTTGTTCCATATTATCCACCCCAGTAGGAGAGCATGGAAGAGGTACATAACATGCGTCATCACAAGGGGGGAGGCATCAAGAGAAGGACCACTATGATGGTCAAATAGATTATCCCAAAGGGGAAAATCATTAGGAAAGGGAGGGTCAATAGTCTCACGATTGGTTATAGGTGTATCTTCTAACACCAACCTATCTGCTTGGCATCGAGGAGGGATGCTAGGAGATGGGAAAGTTTGAGGGTCATGGTTATGGTTAGAGAGGCGAGGTAAGGTAAGGTCAAGAAATGTTTTTGTTTAATGTTTGGCAAAGGGGGGTGAGGAGAGGGACAATCAAGACCCTCAATGCTTGTGCCTTATGTCACCAAAATAACTTCGTCACTAATAGGAGAGGTATAGGGAGAAGTAAAAGTGTGATTGTTATGATTGTCAACACAAAGATCCTCATCAAGGGGTAATGTAATGTTAAGAATTGTGTCAATGGTTTGGTTATTAACATGTTCTTTAATGAATTCATTATTATAATCTACATTGAACTCATAAGAAGGAATGTTGAATTTATGCAATCCATTTGAAACCAAATCAAAGCCACATCTTTTAAAAGAAAACATGGTAAGAGGAAAGAGGAAAGAGGAAAGAGGAAAGAGGAAAGATAATGTAATGCAATGATTTAAACTAAAATATTGAAATGCAATTTTCAGATGGGAAACATGGTAATTTTCTGATTACACTATGTAACAATCTGAAAAATCTAAGTGCAGTATATGCAAAATTAAAACTAATAAATGCATGAAATGGGCTAATTTAAGCTAGTTTTAATAAAATACATGTAACAAAAACACAACCTATTTATACAAGTAGGTAATGGCACAAAAAAGAAGATTAAAAATTGGGTTTTCAGCTCTGTAAAAGGCAGTTTCAGAAGCTTGAAGAGACTAGGTCGCCCAGGATGGCGACCTAGTCCTAGTGATTTTTTTGACATTTGATATAAATTTTTGAAGGATTAAGGTGGTTTATGTGTTGTATAATGCAGATTTAAGAAGAAAATGAAATTTTTAAAATAGTTTGTAATGATTTAAATGCAAGAATGCAACCTACATGCACTTTTTAGTAATGCAAATTTTAGAACCCTAGAATGCAATTTAAACAATGCCTAATGTAATGCAATGCAATCCTAGGAGGAGGAAGAGGTCCAAATTAGAAAAAAGGTGTAGGAAGGTAAGGTTCACCAAAATGAAGCACCAAAAAAATGATGTATGGAAAAGAGGATTCCCCAATGAAATTCTAGGGTTTTTCACCTAGAAGCTAACTAGTGGGAAATGAACTCTCTTTCACACCTTTTCATTTTAGGGTTCATTCAAAGAGGGATTGGATTGGGGGTTGTGAGGGTGTGTATGTGATTGAATGTGTCTAATTTTTTTTATCTAAATGCAATTAACAGAAAGTAAAAGCTAACTATGAATGTAAAACCTATGAAATGCAACTATGTTTGAAAATGAACTGAGATATACAAGTATGTACAAAATAACCTAAGAAATATACACTAAACTAAAACAAAAGGTTGGAGATAAAAGGGGTGTGCACCTGAAAACTTGTGGGAGCTAGAAATTTTGTTGAATTTGATACAAAATCTGAAAGGGACACTTGTGCCAATCTGGGTGACCTAGTCCTTTTTCGAGAAAATTCTAGAAAACTGGTATGGAGCCCGTTTTAGCCAAAAGGGTATCTAGATCTACCAAAATCCATGACAAAAAACTTTAGTGGGACTAGGTCGCCAACAATGGCGACCTAGTCCTCTTGTTGGCGACCTAGTCCTCTTCTAAATGTTTGTAAATTAGAAGATGGAATCTGAAGCCCTCGGTCTGTGTTTTCTGCTCCTCCAGGTGTCTGATCCCGAATATGCAGAATCTAATATGTAGGTGTCTTTTTGTGGATTCTTCACCCTATTTGACAAGGAGGTGTTTTCAACAAGTCTTCAATCCACTCTTGAATGATCTCCAAGCTTCCAATATACCTAAATCTGCAAACACACAAGAGGGAAGAACAAATGTTGATTGTTAGAGTATGGTGGCTTGCCTTGGTCAAGCCCCTTTTAGATAATCAAATCAAATGAAGAGACAATAAAGTAAATCATGAAACAATGGAGTTAGTAAGCTTGCCATGATGTTAGATCTTGAGTTGTAGCAATGGAGGATTTAACCCTTGGATGCTTCAGCAAGATGTCTTGTTGACCTAGAATGTGAAACCCTAGCTTGCTTGAGAAGAAGGAGAGAGGAGAGATTGAGAAGAAAATGAGTGTGTTATATGAGAAATTAGGGTTTTGAGGCTTATTTATACGTTATGCCCTAATTTTCTTGAAATAACACCATACAGGATGACCTTAGGGTTTTAGAGATAAAATCCTAAAAGAAACTTAAGTTAAAATTGAAATTTATGCCAAATTTAGGTGACCTAGTTGATTAAGTGATAACAAGCCTAGGAGAGTGTGAAAATGTTTTGCAACACCTTACAACACTTCGACACAAGGCTTGGAAAGGGGTAAAAAGAGGCTAAAAAGGGTCTAAAATCTATAGGCAAGGGTCCAAATGAGCGAAAAGTGTCAAAGTCTACACTTTTTGGCGACACAGTTAGATCATTATGGGAGTGTTGTTTGATTGTTCATGTGATGCTTACGAATACCTTATTTTACCTTCTTGTGGTAATAACAATGTAATGATTGAAAGAAATTAAATTAGTTTGGATTAAATATTTATAATCCTAATTAGGCTAGATTATTGGTAATTGAATTTGATAATGAATAGTTCTTTTTTAAGCAAATTGATCTTGATCAATTTAATTTGAATAATTGAGTTTGTGTGTTGTTACTAACCCTAATTATACTATCATTGAAATATGAATTAAAGGATGTTTGGGGCTAGTGTGATTTAAAATTGATTAAAAATATTAAGGAAATGGACTCACATGTTATCTTTAATTTTGAAATGGTTTAATAAATCTTCAAAATCATAATAGTGTTTTGTACCAAAAAAAAATGATTTGAATCAATGGTATGAAAAGTATAAGGTTAATTGATGAGATATAATCATGATGATTCATGATCTTGTGCTATCTATGATCTTGAGTTGTCATTTTGTTGTATATGAGTTAATTTCATAATTACATATGAGTAACATGTAATTACATTAATTTTTTAATGCATCTATATTATCAATGAGAATTGATGTATGAAAAGGGTGTGAAATTATTTAAAGGTTGCTAGTGGGAGACAAGAAAAGCACAAGGAAATGTTATATTGTTATTTTCATTTTTAAGTGTCATTTGGATGAATTTTATGTCTTTTATTCTAAAATTTTAAAATTAGACTTATGAATATTTCCAAAATTTAAAACTGTAGAAAACATAATTTTAACTATTATTTTTCCATTTTAACCCACCTTGGGGTAAGGTGTATTTTAAGTTAAGCATTGGTGTGGAAATTTTTTGGTACTCACTCTAATGTGGGAAAGACTATGCATAAAATAAACAAGGTTTATGAGTTCAATAGTGTGCAAATTATCTTGGATAAAGCTATGTTGTGTTTTCTCAACATATGTCAAGTATAAACAAGAGTGTAGGATAAATGTACAATACACTCGATCAGGTTCTCATGCTGCACTCAACCACTAGACACGCATTTGAATCTAGTCCCTTTGAAGCCTTTATAATAGTACCAATTATCTAGAAAAGTTCACAATAGAATGATTTGGTATTTTAACCACACTTGAAGAATGTTTATCTAAAATTTTAGCTTTTGCAATTGCTTTACCTTTCATGTTTGTTGGGTAGATATAAGTTCAAATTGCAAGGACCAACATGGCATAGCCTATCAAGCTCTTCTAGCATGCAGCTGATGGCATGGACAACTAGTTGTGGTAGTAAGAAAGATGCATGCATATGGATAATACCAATAGGTAGAGATCTAGAGTAGATGGGGGGCGGTAAAAAAAGAAGAAAAAAAATAGGATACCAACATATCATTGTATATGGTGAGTTGGAATGTGAGTAACTTCAAGCAACAAAATTAATAGCAATCAGTCTCATGTGGAAGAGATAAGCACAAGTCTAGGAGATATTCTTTCCTACAAAATTTTCCCACTTTTTTTCATCGGCATGGTCAACACAATTTATGTAGAATCTTGAGGCAGGGAGGATGCTGGAAAAGTTGGTGGAATTTTGGCTGTACACCCGCCAATAACATCTTCTTGAAAGCTTCTTAAGCCGTATTAACAAATCCATTTTATGCCTAACCTGTGATTATGGTGTTCCATGAGACCAATTTTTCTTGAGGCAAACTATCAAATAGTTTATGCGCCTTGTCCACACATCTATATTTCTTTTGCATGCGTATTCACTAGGGAAAATCACAACTACATCATCTGCCAAAATTCCCCTATCCTTCTTTCTTTGACAGATGCCCATAACCTATTCCAAAGCTTTCATTTTGGTACAAGCAGGGAGGACGTTGGGTAAGGTTGTGAAATCGGGCTTTACACCTGCCAATTGCATTTTCTTGAAAGCTTTTAAAACCCTTCCAACAAATCCATTTTGAGCATATCCTGCAAATATTGCATTTCATGACACCACATTTTTTGCAGCATTGTCAAAATAGTATACATGCCTTGTCTTATGTTTCCTCCCTGGTATTGACCTTTCACCTCTCCAATTTGGTGAGCTACAACCTGGAAAAAAATAAGGCTTTGACGGGGTTTTTGGAGTATGTTTCTTAAAATGAAAAAAAATGAAAAATACCGCCAACATCCTAATAAAGAACATTTAGATTTTCAAGGGTATTAGAGTGTGTTAATTAAATGTTGTAGCTAGAAAATAAGATTTCCAAGAGAATTTTAGAGTATGTTTATTAAAATGAAAATTTCTAGCCAGTTTAAAGTATGTTTATTAAAGTGAAAATTACAACAGAACAATTCTAAATTTTAGAGCATGTTTATTAAAATGAAAATTTCCAGTCAATTTAAATTATGTTAATTAAAGTAAAAATTACGGCAGAATAATTTTATATTTTAGAGTATGTTTATTAAAATGAAAATGTCTCGTCAATTTAAAGTATGTTATTTAAAGTGAAAATTATGGTAGAATAATTCTAAATTTTAGAGTATGCATAATGAAAATTAATGCTAGCATAATGTAATTTTAGAATATGTTTGATAAAATGAAAATTACGACCAATTTAATGTGATTTTTAGAGTAGGTTTATTAAAATGAAAATTGCAGCCAAGATCTTAGTGTTCGATTTTAAATGAGCACATTTATGTTATTCAATGACAATGAGCATGTCTAGGTTTTTAACATTACATCTCTTCAATAATAAATTAAACAATTTTTTTGGTTGCTTCATTTTATCGATATATATATTTCTTGGTCATTTGCTCGACATGGGATTTAAGGGAAAAAATTGTGAATGGCATTTGGGTTCTTGATGGGTGCAGAGTTTATTTGAGGTGATGGAAGGTTGGTTTCAACCCTTCATCACATGTATTGGAGATGGTGCAAGATTGGTATAGCTTGTTGGATATTCCTACAGAATAGTAAGAGTCGAGTATTCTAGAGGAGATAGGTAATCGGTTGGGCACCTTTGTGTGTGAAAATAAAAGAAGAAGATTAGGGGATGCACATACCCGTGTGTGGATTTGTGTGGAAAACAATCGGGTGTGACATCTTTATCAAGAGCTTGAGCTGATATCAGGTTATGGAAGTTGGATTCAAAATTTGAAAGGGGACTCTCACACTAAAGATAGTCTAGTGCGGCCTTTGGGTTGTAGGTTGACAACTAACAAGGAAAGGAAATCAAAAGTATTGGCAGGTTTAGAAATACGTCAAGAAAATGAGTGCACGAAGCAAGAGGGCAATATTTCAAAAGTTTCAGATGAAGCTAGTGAGAAATATTCGGTTCGCAACAAGGAGGAAGAACCGGTGATATTCTCACCTCAATCAGGTCATCACGCTTAGGACGATGTGCAAACTATTTTGGAGAACAAGTGTGCAGAGGAGGGTGAGTAGTTGGATAAGCAGAATATGAACTTGGATGAGAAAATCTTGGGAGCACTGGAGATTTTAGGTGAAGATTACAATAATGTGGAGTTGGACTCTTTAATAGAGGTAGGAAAAGAGTTGGTGGTATTGGTGGAGGCCACAAAAATGAATGCATGGTTGTTAGCGGATGAAATGGTGGTAGAGAATTTGGGTGAGGATGATTTCCCAGAAGGGGCGATGGTTGGTTTAGAAGTAGGGAGCTCGCTGTCTGATAAGAAGAGAAATTTTTCTCAAGGTTTGGTTGAAGCCAGGGTAAAGTTGTGTATTCATCAAAAGTATATGGTTAAATCATCTCTATATTGTGGTGAAAACAAAAATAGAGGTAGGATGTCTAACCAGGAAAAGCGAAAATGGGATAGAGAGGCAAATGGTCAACAAAAAATTGACCCTATGATGAAAGTAGGGAAGAGTGATGCTCTTCTTGAACAATAGTGAAGCTATTAACGTGGAATGTTAGGGGTTTAAACACCCTAAAAAGTGATGCCTTTTAAGGCACGTCTTTGAAGCTAGTCAGGTGGAGATATGTCTCTTTCAAGAAACTAAATTGGATGTTCAGGATCTTAATAAATTCAGAAAAAAAAAATTAAAGCATTGGAAGTGGTTGGGAGTGGGGGAAAATGGTGCCTTGGGTGGTTTGTTAACCATTTGGAAACCTCAGTTGGTCTTGGTGGAAGAATTGATAGCTTGTTGGTTAAGAAGCCTGTCTTCTAATCTTTAGTTTTTGGTAGTCAATGTTTATGGCCCATACTTTTCTTTGCTTAAAAGATTGGTTTGGCAAGAGGTGGAAGAGTTTCTTAATAGTTTAGATTTGGATTTTTTTATTCTAGGGGGGATTATAATGTTATTTTGGGGTCGAAAGACAAAAAAGGTGGAGTGAAAAGGGCCTTAGAATCTCAGCTAGATTTTTAGTCTTTTATGGAAAGAAATTCACTGGTGGAAATTCATACTAGTAATGGTAGTTATACCTGGACCAATCATAGAAAAGGTTTTTAGAGTATTGCAGAGAATTTGGATAGATTTTTTTTTAAGGGCAACCTAAGTCTTTTCCCTTTCAGCTTAGACAACAAAATCATTTTGGGGAGTATTTCTAATCATTATCCTGTTCAATTATGCATTAAGGGAGATAAGGGGTCGGTTCGCTGCACTTTTAAATTTGAAATGATGTGGTTTAAAGATCCCAATTTACTAGGGTTGATAAAATATTGTTGCGAAGATTGTAATCCGGGAGGGTCAAAAATGTTCAACATAGTTACCAAGTTGAAATATGTAAAACAACAACTGAAGCAATGGAACCAGGATTGCTTCAAAAATTATTTTGAAGAAAGACTTCAGTTGGAGGAAGAGTTGGAGGCTTTATCAAAAACCATAATTCAACAAGGCATGGATGATTTTCATTTTGAGCAAGAAAAGGAATTGGTAAGGAAGTTGAATGAAGCATTGGCACATGAAGAATTATTCTGGAGAAAAAAATCAATAGAAGTTTGGTTAAAGGCTAGGGACAAAAACACTAAATATTTCCATAATTCAACTAAAGCTCATAGAGAAGTGAATCAAGTTAGCTGTATTAAGGTGTTCGATGGTCATATTGTGCAAGATCCATTGGAAATTAATGCCTCTACAATGGATTATTTTCAAAATCTCCTCAATAATTGGAATGGTTCAAATCTAGATGTTCAGGGGGAAATTCTGAAAGTTATTCCGAAATTGGTTTCCCCTGTGCATTTGGAACTTTTGAATGCAAAATTTTCATAGGAAGAAATAAAAGTGGAAGCTTTTGAACTTCAGATGGAGAAGGCTCCTGGTCTGGATGGCTTCCCAACAACTTTCTTTCAAAAGTGTTGGGATTTCATTGGTGAAGAGGTGGCAGAGGCGATTGAAGACTCTAGGAGCATGGGTCGGGTGCTCAAGGAAATGAATAACACTTTAATAAATTTAATTCCAAAGAAGGAAAGCTAGATTCGTGGGATGGGTTTAGACCCATTCCCTTTGCAACACACTTTACAATTTTTTTGCAAAAGTTGTGGCTAATCGGTTGAAAAAAAACATTGTTTATCATCTCAGATGAGTAGAATGGGTTTGTTCCTAGCAGGTCGATCTTTGATGGTGTGATAATTCATTAAGAGGTTATACATTTGATTAAGAAGACAAAGAAATTGACAATTTTTTTGAAACTAGATATTAAGAAAGCATATGATAGGGTTGACTGGTGTTTCCTATTTAAGGTGTTGGAAGCTTTTGGTTTTCAGAAAAAATTAGTTGGATTAGTTGTTTGGTTGGATAGCAATTCCTTGCTATTTGATGTTAGCGAATGGTTCTCCTAAAGATTTCTTCACAGCCTCAAGAGGATTAAGACAGGGTGATCCCCTCTATCCTTTTTTTTTTATAATAATGGTGGAAGCTTTGGGTCGAGCGTTAGAGCATGCAAGAAGGACTGGTTGGGTGGAAGGAATCCAAGTCACATGTGGCCTTCCCTCGGTAATGCATCAACAATTTGCGGATGACACAATGTTGTTTGGCTCTGCTACGATAAGGGAGGCAAGGAGGATAAAATATATCTTGGATAAATATTTTCAAGCCTTGGGTCAAGAGGTTAGTGTGGCTAAATCATAGGTCTTCTTTTTCAATTCTTCTTGTGCAAGTGAAGTGCAAATTGTAAGGATTCTGGGTTTTAAAAAAGGTCAATTACCATGCAAATATAGGGCCTTTCGCTTGAAAAAGGTACTCAAAGTGGGGGTATTTTGAATACCGTGATAGATTCAAGGAGCGGATATCCTCCAGGAAGAATAGGTGGTTGTCCTAGGCAGGAAGGTTAACTATGTTAAAATATGTGATTTTAGCTCTCCCAATCTATATGGTGTCATGTCTACCTTTGACAGTTGGTATTAGTAAATCTTTAAATCATATAATGAAGGATTTTTTCTGGAAAGGCAATTTGGATCAAAAAAAGTTTCCTTTAGTAAAATGGCAAAAGATTTGTGAGAGAAAGGAAGAAGATGGGGCTAGTTTGAAAAATCTTCTTTTAGAAAATAAGGCATTGGGGGTGAAATTGGCTTGGGTGATTCACTCCCAACCAAATCTAAAATGGGTGAAAATTGTTTGGGCTAAATATTTGGATGATGATCCAAATTGCTTTCTTACAACCAAATCTCTCCCTAATGGGTCTTGGATCTGGAATTTCATCAAAAATTCTAGGGACCTTATAATTGATTTTCTAACTTGGGAATTAAAAGATGGGGAGGACGCTTCCTTTTGGGAGGACTCGTGGGAAGGTCTTCCTATTTTAGCACATAATCCAACTTTAGCTCGAATTAAGGAGAAATAAAAAATTCTAGGGACCTTATTATTGATTTTCTAACCTAGGAATTAAAAGATGGGGAGGACGCTTCCTTTTGGGAGGACTCATGGGAAGGTCTTCCTATTTTAGCACATAATGCAACTTTAGCTCGAATTAAGGAGAAATCAACTCAAGTATGGGGCTTGAAGGTTCGAGATTACTTTGATGCCTATCAACCAGGGGAAGGGGGAAACTACAAATGGAAATTTGTTAGTCAATTGGTTTTTCTTAATCAAGAGGAGGAAATTATGGAACAAATTATGTCGGAGAGGAGGGTTTAGAGAAGAATTGGAAAGGATAGGTTGAGATGGAATGCGTCGCCTACAGGGGTATACTTAACAAAAATTGGTTATGCAATTCTAGCATCATCAGGGGATGTGGCTCTGAATTTTCCAATACAGTTGTGTTAGAATAAAGCTTGTTTACTAAAAGAGAGAATTTTCAATTGGGTGGCTACTCAAGGAATTGTCTTAACAGGAGATAGATTTGCCAAGTTGGGCTTCTACGGTCCTTCTAGATGTCCTCTATGTCAAGCAGTCGAAGAGATTATAGATCACTTATTTTTGAATTGTAGTACACCAAGGGGATATGGGAGTGACTATGTTCTAAGCTTCTTTGGAAATCATCCTTTCCTAACAAACTCTTTGACTAGTTAAAGTCTTGGCCATTGCAGTTTAAGAAGTTTTTGTTTGGGGATTTATGGGTGTTGAGTCCATCGTTTGTCTTATTAGAAGTTTGGAAGGAGAGGAATAGGAATATCTTCCAAGACAAGAAACTTTCTATTCTAAGGTTACAATGCAATATTGAGGTTGGTATCATAGAACTATTTAACACAAGGTTGGGAGAATTGAATCCAATGAAAGGTAATTTCACTGAATGGGACTCGTAGATCTTAAAGAACTGGGGTGGCTTAAAGGCCCCTTCAAGCAAGCAAGCTTATAGGGCAGCTTCTGTAGTAGAACTTAGAAAGGCAATTTTGTTTCCTCCAGAGCCAGGGTGAATTAAAATGAACTTTGATGGGGCTTCCAAGGGTAATATTGGGCCTTTGGGTGCAAAGAGTATAGAAATAGATTCTTCAGGTGTGACTCTGGGGTGAGTTGCGAAATATTTCTCGGATGGAACAAACAATGTAGCTAAATTTCAATCCCTCATACTAGGATTGGAATTTTATCTTGAATTGGGAGTGAGAAGGGTGGTAATTGAGGGGGACTCTTCTCTTTTAATCAATGTGCTCAGAACCAAGAAAATCCCAAACTAGAAGCTAGAGGAAATGTTAGAAGCTGATTTGAATAGGATTGCCAAGTTAGATCAAGTAATGTTTAACCACATCTTGAGGGAGGGAAATTTTGAGGTGGATATTTTGTCTAATATAGGAGTTTTGGGACCTAAAGGGAGGTGGTGTTGGATGCCACAATGGAAGGTGGTTGGGGGTGGGTGCCTTGTTGGCTTGCCCATTGGGTCGAGTGTATCCTGGTAGATTGTGTGTATTATTACAGGCTTAGTTTTAGGACATCTATGGTCCTTGCATATGTTCCTTTTGATGTGTGATAATAATGGTGAGGTGATCCCAATATACCACGAGGACATATGGCTTGTTTGTTTGTGTACCATTCACTGAGCTCGATGGCAGCTTGGTAATTCGAGTTTGCGTATTTATTGATGGTTGGGTTAATTATGGTGCATATTTTCCTTAGCAAGTAGTTGTGGTGTTAGTGGGGTCCCTTCTTCTTCATGACCAAGGCAATTTGAGAAGGAAAGAGGATGACGAAGGGATCAAAATTTATGGTTGAGGTCTTTGTGGTGGGCCTTGCACATTTTGGGGCTGATACCCCCATTTCCTTGAAGTTTTCATCGAGGCAAACCTCGTTCAAGAAGGTTTATGATCAGAGACTCAAGTGAATTTTGCACAATTATGAGTCATTGGTGCTTGTGGCTATAAAGATGGTCTTGGGTTCGAGACATTTGGAGTGCGATGAGTATGAGAGGGACAATATGCATATCTCCTCTCAGTTTCTTGCTTCTCTCCTGGACAATAATGTCCCAAAGGAAGAGGCTATAGGCTTGCAGTTGGTAAAATGGTCAAAGAAGACTTGGTGGAAAGTGTGGATGAGGTTCTGAGCATGGTGATTGAAGGAAGGGGTTGTTTGAGGCTGTCTGACTTGAAGTGGATTCATCTGGAGGACACAATAAGGATTTATCCTTTTCTTCTGGACTTGAATGGTTCAGGTTTGATGAGGCATAGGTCGGTTGTGGCGGTGGTTGTTATTTTCCTCAAAAAGTTCTTTGGTATGATGGAGGTTGATGATGAAGATTGAATTTAGAAACTTGAAGACTTTGTAAAATTAAACAATTTTATGTAAGGTGGTTGTTGGGTCGAGGGTTTTTTGGTTTGTTGGGATCAACTTTGGTGTTTTTCCCATTTGGGCGGTTGCTCTGGTAGATTTTCAGTCGTTAATGGCTCTTAGCTAGCATGTTTTGGTTAGGGTTAACATTGGCTTAGGTTAGATTTTTTTGGTGGCTGGTTGTTTGTAAAATCTTTGGTTATACATTTTTTGGTGGTTGTGTCTGTAAAATCTATGGTGGTTGGATGCCATTTTTGGCTTGTCATAATACATTAACTTGCTCAACAGATGCTCTTATGAAATTTTATCGATTTTATTAATATAATTAATAATATCTTACGTATCAAAACCAAAGTATTCACAAGGTTACTAGCTAGATCATGATAACTTTATTTTCAAATAGATCATTACTATTCTTTGGAGGTGCATAGACCTAAAATAAAATTAAAAGGAAACGCATGAATAAATTTATTACTTTTAGGGTAAATCTATTCCCATGTAAGGTCCCACGTTTTCTTCAAGGAAGTCTACTTCTTAAAATAGGGTACACTTAGCTCCATGTTCTTAACATTTAAAACTAGCAATCGCACCTAGGGGTGCAATAGGTACGCCAAAGACATTTTAGTTAACTATCTGTTAAATTTGTTTATTAATAAATGGGAAAAGTGAGTACTAGTAAATTTGAAGTCTTATGAGTTGAGTAAAGCAAGTCTTGTAGTAGAGCCACTACTTTGTACTAATTAACTTCATTTAGATTATTTTTAGTTATTTTATTTTTTCTTTTTACTTTAGATGGTTTCTAAAGCTAACTCATGATGCAGATTTTCCAGTTCTAGATATAAAAAAATGTAGTTTTTGTTCAATTCCAGTATTGTTCTTTCTTCTGTAAAGTACAACTCTGTTCAAGTTTTTGCATATCATATTTTCCAAAGAACTCAGTGTATTCGGATTGGAAGTAAGCTTTTTTATTCTATTGTAAAACATGATAGAGAAGTGGTGGTATTAGAGCCCAATAATCAGATTTTTGTATCAAAATATTATTTTTTTCCATATTTCAGCCTTCAAATCAGACTTGCATTTCCAGATCTCAAGTTTTGTTTCAGAATTTTCTGTATGTACTTTTCAGCTACTTACATGTGGTTGCTTTCTTATTATTGTATGTACTTTTTTCTTTCTATTTGGTGCAATAATACTAATCCCAAAATTAAAAATTAAAAATGTGAAAAATTATCTATGTTAATGTCTTTCAACCATCCTTGATGCAGAGTTAATCCATACATGTGGTCTTAGATTGATGGCAAAAGACAATTCTACATTTCACTATTTTTGTGCTTGCTACCCCAAAAATGGTTATTGCCCAAGGCTTATTTATCAAGACTTGTAGCCCAAAATTATGTTCTTGCTTCAAAACAGGTTGTTACCCAAGATTGTTTCCCTAAACAGATTATTGAGTGATGATTGAAGCTCTAGAATAATTATTACTCCTTAACAGATAGCTATGGGCTGTTGCCTTATTAAATTAGGATTTTTAGGAACAGAGTGGATGCCCTGAGAATGTAAACCAGGAATAAGTGTGTAGAAAATCAATGGTGAGCCAACTCCTAACACCTAACTAGCACTAAACATCAAATGGCATTCACCATATATATATGCGCAAGTAAGTTTCATGCTCACAGTTTGGAAACACCTGTTGCATCCACATGTATATTTAGATGTAAGGTAGATGGTCTCCAACAGCCTTTAAGGATGTTTCTTTGTTTGAAATAGATTTCACAATAATTGGAAAACTGAACCCAAAAATGACCAAAAAATGGTGACTCGTTTCACACTCTTAAGGGAATATGCTGGTATCCACAATAATTATGAAACTGCCCCTGAAAATGAACCAGAAATGGTGACTTTTTTCACACTATTAAGGGAGTATGCTGGCATCCACTTCAAATGTTGTTTTAGCCCCTTATAATTTTGTAACATTTTATCTATTTACTGTGGATCACCATGCCTGTACATGCAAATACAAATGGTGAAGACAACAAGTGTGAGCATTTGTAGATAGACTTGTGTGTCTCACCGTCTAGCTATGGGCAACATGAATCAATATTATATTATTAAGTTTGATCAAACCTGCAAGGGTAGTGCAGAGTATAACCATCACCAAACCCCTCTATTCATTATTGTTGTGTTTTGAATTTTCAATAGGTAGGATCCATAGTTCAAAAAACCATATTTCCCTAAAATTGCAGGCTGTGAGTAATCATGGGGAAAACTCGCAACAGGTTTTCACAAAAAACACAACATTTTTTTCCATTCAAACTAGCAATTAATATTATCATGATCAATTTTATGATACTATCAAAAAATTTGAATTATATGACACTGTCAAAAAGAAGATATAAATGCCCTGTGCTATAATATATTTTTTACATCTAAAATCTCTCATGAACACAAAATTGTATTATTCTCCTACAACTGCCAATAATTTAGATCAAAATCAATTACATAGGAAAAATCAAACTAGAGCTACCATGAGAAGCAAGCTCCAGAGGCTAGTAGTAGAGTCGTGCCATGAAGTGCCTTCTATTTGTTTCCACATTTTGCATACACATCTACTAGGGCATTTGCAACTACATCATCTAACAAAAAATTGATTTCTAATATGCTTTGATCGATGTTCATACCCTATTTTATGCAATTGAATTACCTCAAGATTATGCACAAATTGTGTCGTGCTCTCAACGATGTCGATGAGAAAAAATGGGCAGAGTTCCCTGATGCGTCGAGCAAGCTGTAACTCTCTTGGCGTGGATGGCACACAAGTTTGTGTCCTCGAAGTGCCCCACCAAGCACGCCTCTGCTGCCTCTTGCAACACTGACACGACTGAGCTCTGGAAGCACATATCCATTTTCAAATCCTCTACAATATCTCTGACAAGCCTCTAGAATGGCAACTTCCTTATGAGCAACTCTGTGCTCTTCTAATATTTATAGATCTCCCGAAGAGTAACAGTGTCTGTCTTGAAGCGATGAGGCTTCTTCACTCCACCTGTAGCAGGGGAACTCTTTCTCCCACCTTGCTTGCCAGCTACTTGATCCCTTCAACAATTGCTAGAAATAAATGCTTTGATGTTGTCACGACAGATATCTAAAAAACCCTAACTACCGACTCATCTCCCGCAAGTGGGGAAGCAAAAGGTAACAGCGAGGCAGAGTTTGACCAAAAATGATGAACGACCGAGACTCGTTACATCATGGGCGATGGGCTGTCAGTCCATCTACACTGTTCGTAGATAAAAATGGAGTGAAAAACTTGAGCGTGGGGACACCTTCGGCGTAAAGATAATAGAAATATTTCCTACTTAAATAAGAATAAAGAAGTATCTCCTACTTTTTCGCAAGGGAAAAAAATTATATGACCTTAAAAGGATAAAATAAAAAAATAAAATAAAATATAGAATTGAGAGAATTTAATTTTGTTTCTTTTTATTTTGAAAAAGTGGGAAAGCTTCTTTTATTGACTTATGTTATTCCTTCTTAGAGAAACAAAATAAAACAAAATGTTCTTATGAGAAGGAAATAAAAATATGGTCTAGATTTTCATAATAAAAAATAATTGAAGTGACATGATTTCTTAGTAAAGTAATAAAGTTATTAAAAGATTAATACAGATTTTAAAATTAAAAAATATATATTTATTGATTTGATGAAATTAGTAAATAAGTATAATGTTAATAATTATTAAGTTTATTTGAAGATTCTTAAATTAAGTTAGGTTTAACTTTTCAATATGGTTATATGAATGTGTTTTATTTTATTTTCTAATATAATCTTTATGAGAGGTGTTAAAATTGATTCATTTGTTTAATTGTGTTGAACTACTAACAAAAGGATGTCCAGGATTAAAAGGACTTATGAGTTTGTATTTGTATATTCCAACGTGTTTGTGAAAATTCATTATTCTAAGAGTAGTATGTTCGATTTGGTTTTTATTCATTAATGTCAATCAAATAAATTTGGATATTTTGATTCCATGGAAATTCATTGGGATTTTAAGTGCCTTGTTATGATTTTAATAGTATTAACAAATCATAAACTTAGTAAGTTGTTACTTTTGTACTTTATGTTTTATAGCATGTTAGAAAGAGATAAATGTATTTTAATGTGTTCCTTATTGTCCACTTTAATAGATTTAATTATGTTGAATATTAAGCCTTAGTATTCAAATTGTAAAATGCACATGATTGGGGTTGTTTAAGTTATCATAGTTTGAGTCTATACCTCATGATGTTAATATACCCTTAACAAGTTTTCTGATCCTCGACTTCACCTAAGTGGGTGTCAGCCGACTGCAAAACTGTTTGGGGTAATGGACCCTAGAAAGAGTTTTGTACCCACTTTTATTGTATGTAATTTGTATAGGACACGTGATATTTTTGAGTAGAAGATAGAGTTTATCATATACCAGTGTTATTGCATTATGGTTTTGACTAAGTTTTATTTCATGTTTTGGTACCTAGTGGTTATACCCTGAGGGTGAATCAAATGAGTTTGGAGAAACTCAAGTTGTTCGAACTACGATGCCTCTGTGAAATATATACGTAGGCAAGGGCATCAAGGGATGAGCTCCTGAGGCATTAGGTCGGGCCCCTAGGGTTGTTCTTCTAAGTCATGTATGTGATTTGTTATTTTCTCCCAAAATTATAATCTACCATTGATTATATAGCTTGTCTTGGCAATCATGTGCTAACTACCTTTAATCTTATGTGTGTCGTCACGTAGACCTTGTAGGTATAGGTATTGGGAGTGAAGAATTTTTGGACATGATGGAATGTAAGAGGTACGCTAAGTCGAGCCAAAGTAAGTAGACTCTATCACTAAAAATAGTGAATCATTTCTATCTTTTAACTAGTATGATCATTGACTATAACTGTAAGTGGTGAATTGTATTGATTTTGTCTTTTAAGTAAAAAAAAAAAAAAAATTCTCAAAATTAGTAGTCATTGTGGATTGTTAAGTTGTGTAGTGTGTAAAAAAATTGGGTATGACATGAGGAAATAGATTGAATAATCTATGGAATTGACGAATAGATTGATCTATCAGGAATAGATGGATCAGTCAGCCAATCAAATCAAGTAATTGGGGGATCGTAATTTGCTCAATCATAAAAGTGGGTGAGGATAATTAATTGATTGATTTAATTAATTAATCTTTTTGAGTTGAACATGCAAATTAAGTTTGACTTTTGCAAACAAAGTGGTATTTGTTTGATTTGACCTTTTGGATTATGTTTTGAATAATTTATTCAATTATTCAAACTTTGGGGAAAGTGACATAGTTAAACTATTAGGTTTTAATAATTTAATTGATTTAAGGGAATAAAGTAAATTAGCAACATAATTAAATAATTGATATTATTTAATTAACCAGGAGGAATAAAGTTAGATTAGGACTTCATTAAATAAATGAAATTTTCTTTAATTGGTAAAAAATGATGAAAAAGTGAATTAATTAAATAATGTACTATTATTCAATTAATAGAGGAAAATAGGGTTTTTGATGCAATTGATGTGAAATACAATGATATTTAGTGATAATGATGTCGATGATGAGAAAATGTCATTCAGGATGTGCGATATGCGTTAGGTCAATTTTACATGTCTACATTTACATTCCTATCTAATGCACTAATCAATATTAAATAAAGCACAATGAGCATACATAGCCATCCAACACTTCCAATGGATTATCCTTGAACCCGATGGCATTTGATGCATTAACTATGCATTCAAGTATTATTTACCCACTAGCTGTCAATTTTTATCGATGATTTTTTTATCTATGTCATCCTATGTTCCTAATTTTCTTAAAGAAAAATGAATTATAGAGCTACTCTGGTGAATAGAAAAAGATATAAATGTCAATTTTTAAATATAAAAATAAAGTTTTAAAATTCAAACTATACAAATAGAAAGTAATATGTTTAAATAGAAGAATGTGATTGGCCAATGCAACATAGAAAATGAATATCGAATGATTGCAATAGTAACCTTCCTATCGACAGGAACTAATAATCATAGAACCAAAGAAAAATAAATGAAGGACAAGGCATAAGTGTCAAAGGTATTACACCTCAAAACATAGAAAGCAACTACTCAATCGAAAATTTTGAACCTAATAACCAAGAGGTCCACATGTAAATCTCAAGTAGGCAACCATGAGGTATTACAAAATAACTATACCATTTATCATTTTTATCATTCATTGAGATCAAACACTTAAATTAAAGCTATTAAAAGTTACTATGATGAGAAAATACGAATTACCTTTCTCATTTCCCTTTAATTGAAAGGATTAAATAAATATCACATGCCTTTGAGAAAATAATACACATTGGAAGAATGCTTGATATGATGAATCAATTAGGTGTGATTCCTAATTGTTAAATTTTACCAATTCTTCTTTTGATGATGCCACTAAAAAGTGGTTGAATCCCTCCAAAGAGGTAACCCTGTGCATCTATGGTGTTCCAAAAATTCACAAAGTCCATATTCCCCTTAGACCCATAGTTGACACCATCAACTCCCCCACTTACAAGTTGGCCTCCCATTTGGCCAAGTTCATCTCTCCCCTTGTTGGAAAATATGACTCTTTCATCAAGAACTCATCCAATTTTGTAGATTTCATGTCAAAGACAAGAAATTGGATAACGACCTTCTTGTCAGCTTTGATGTGGTCTCCCTCTTCACCAAATTCCCCATCCTCGACTCTTTTGATATCCTTAGACAAAAGGCAAGTCATGAAATTGCTTCTTTAGTTGATTTATGTCTCAAATCCACCTTCTTCTCTTTCTAGGGTGTCATTTATGAGCAACTTGATGGGGGTGGCTATGGGCTCTCCTTTGTCTCCTATCATGGCCAACTTGTACATGGAGCATTTTGAAGACATTACCCTTCATTCCTTTCCACTCAAACCAAAGTGGTGGAAATGCTATGTGGATGACACCAACATTTGTTGGCCCCATGACCTTGATAAGCTTGAAGAATTCCACTCCCATCTTAACAACATTTCCCCACACATCTCTTTTACCAAAGAAATTGAAACCGATAATCAACTTCCTTTCCTTGATGTCCTCATTAAAAATCGATGGGTCATTATCTTGAACTGTCTTCCACAAATCTACCCACACTGACTCATACCTTCACTCATCTTCCCATCATCACCCTATCCAAAAATTTGAAGTTCTCAAAACTTTAGCTTTTAGAGCTCTCATGATTTGTGATGATGAGCACATAGACCAAGAGCTTTCCCACCTCTCCCTTGTCTTTTCAATAAATGGTTATAGAAAAAATAACATCAACTGAGCTATTAATCAAGCCAAAGCCAAGTTTTCTTGTCATTCCTTGATGCCCATCCCTTGTCCCCTTCCTTCAGCTACCCTTCCCTACATTGAGGGTGTCTCAAATAAAATTGCCAAGATCCTTCACAAAAAGGGTCTCTTCTGCACTTTCAAACCATTCTTCACCATTAGGAATCGCATCCCTTCCCCCAAAGACCCTTTAGAATTTTTCATCCACTCCGGTGTCTACAAAGTAAATTGTTTATGTGGCCTCTCTTACATTGGGGAAATGGTTTGTTCTATTAGCACCAGAATCAAAGAGCATGTTGCAGACCTCAAACATGAACACGTCTTAAATTCTACCCTTGTTGAGCACTCTTCCAAGGCCAAACATCACATTGCCCTTGATAGCCCCAAAATCCTTTTCAAAGAAGACAAAATCTTCAAAAGGAACCTCAAAGAGTCCATTGGTATCCTTAATCATCCCTCCAACCTCAACTGAGACGAAGGTTGGAATCTTAGTTTATCTTGGAAACCCCTTTTAAACAATCTTCAAGATTGTCTTCCTTAATCCATTGTTTCCTCACCCCTCCCCCTTTTTGGCTTGCGCTTCCTCTCGCTCGTTTTCCTTCCTTCATGCCTCCTCTTCAATTCGTGCCTCATCCTTTGTTTGTTGCTTAATTATTTGTAACTCGTATTTTTGTTTCTTATTCATTTTTAGGTTCTTTCTCTTCCATTTTTTCCTTTTAATTTATCTTTGTTGTTGTTTCTCATTTGTGGTTTGCTCTTGTATTTATTTATGTTTTGTTTTCTATTTTGTTGTGGTCCCTTCAATATTCCCTCTTCTTTTAGTGGTTTGCTTTTTTAGCGTGGTTTTTGCATTATTTCTCTTCTTGTATTTTTTGACTTTTTATTTATGTTCATTTTGCATTTAGTGTTTCTTTTTTTTCCTTTTCCTTACCTTGCATTTCTTTTATTGGCTTTGGAATTTTTTGTCCTTGTTCTCTTTAGGTTTAATTTGTATTTATCTTTAATTTCTTTCATTTTCAATTTTTGGAAATAGGATTTTTAGTTTCCTCTCTTGAATTTCCTTGCTTTTTTAGTAGATTGTATTTTTTGTGTTTCCGTATTTCTTTTTCATAATTGTTTTCTCTTCTCCTTACAATCTTGTGCATCTTGTTTCTTTTCTTTCTTTTATCGTATTAATTTCCTTTGTTAATTTATTTAGCTTACTTATTTAATTCTCTCTCTATATATAGTTATTCTCTTTTTTCATATTTTTCCTTTATATAAAGGGTTTTGTATTGATTCATGATATATATATCTTACACTTCTTTATATTTTTTTTGATATAGATTTATATATGTGTTCATTCTCTTTTGCATTTCTAATCTTTTTCAATTGTTGCCTTTTTATTGATTTACACTTTACTTTAGTTGTTTCCTTCTTTTGGCGTATTCTTTTTTATATTGTAAACCAATACTAATATTGTATTAGTTTATGTTATGTGTTCCTTATTTTGTTTTTGTTTTCTTTATCTTTTGTTTCCTATTTTATTGCTTTGTAATTTTGTGACTTTGTCTACTTTGGGTTTGTATTATATTTATTTCTAATTTCTTTTATTTCCATTTTTTGGAAATCGGAATTTTAATTTCCTCTTTTGAACTTCGTTGCTATTATTTTAGTTGATTGTAATTTTTGTTTCTTCTTTTTCCTTTTTTCTTTATTTTTTTCTCTTCTCCATCTAATCTTGTGCCTCGTGCTTTCTTTTCTTTTTGTAGCATTAGTTTTCTTTCATTTAGCTTATGTCCTCAAATTTTTTGTTTCTTCACCCTTTTACTTTTGGCTATTTGCTTTAAATTTCATTGTTGTAAATACTATTTGAATTATTTTATTAATCAACTTTAACTTTAAATATTTCCTCTAATTATTTTCTTTCTTTCTCTTATTTTTCTCTTTATATATTTTTATTTAAATATAAATTTTCTTCTCTTAATATTATATTATGTTGTTTTTAATATTCTCATTGCTTTCTCTTCTTTTTGCATTAGTTTAATTTAGCCTTATTTAGCTTTGTGAATTGATTTATGTTTCATTTTTCATCATGCATTAGTCAATTCTTTCATTCTTCCTGTGTCCTTTAACTTTAGTCTTGTTTAATTTCTCTTTCCATTTCTTGTCTTTTTCTTTTTATTTTTTATATCTTTTTGATCCCTTGTAGTTGTCTCATTTTTAAGTTTGGACCACCCCTTCCCCTTATCCTTTATCAACCCAAGTCGGCTTCTTCATTTTTCACTCTTCTCTCTACTATCTTCTTTGCATCCCGATGATGGATCATGGAGTATGATCTGAAACGTTGATGTAAAAAAATGCAACACGGTTTTAATCCAAAAATCATATTACAACTGCATCATGGATTGTGGAAACTTCATGGTTTTAAAGGATGAGGTCATCATGTATAAGGTTGTTGAACCATGAAAGTAGTATGGCCATCATGATCTATGCAAATAGGAAATCAAGTAAAACCTTTAAATGTAATGTGGATAATATTTCCCTTCAAGTTTAGTAGTTCCTTTACCATAGATTTAATTTATGACTATATAATGAAATATGTTGATACTCTAATTTTGTTTTATCATATAAATTTGGATTTAGATTCTTACAATCTAATAACTCCTTGTAAGATATTTTTAGTGGTACTTTATAGGTTAGGGCTTCTCAAGTATTTCATTTATAACAATTTTATAAAATAAAAAATGTGTGTAACTTACAATAAATAAATTTTTAATTCTTTTGTTCAAATTTAATCATATTTAAAATTTGATATCATTGATTATAAAGTTTTATATATTTATTAGATTTTATAATTTTTAAATTAAATATCATTATCTTGTTTATCACATGATAAGGGACATTTTTGGTAGACTATTAAAAATATTTGAAAAATGAAATGGTAATTATACTATATTAGTGTTTGGAGGATATCATTATAATATTTTAAAATAGTTTAAGGAAGTTTGGGTCAATAATTTACTTTAATTATCTGTATTATATTTTTGAATGCATAGTTGATAGTTTCTAAAAAAAATTAAGATTAAAGGGGCCATCTAAAATGGCTATGTACTCTAATTTGTCTATATCAAATTGTTAAATCCTATTAAAAAATTATTGATGTAATTTGTGAAAAGTGCAAATAAAATATAAATATAAATAATAAAAAAGTGTGAACTTATTTTTTATTTTCTTAAATAAATATTATATATATAATAATAATAATTAACTTTTAAAAAAATTATTAAAGTAAAATAACAATTTATTCTAGTAATTTAAAAAAAAATTAATTATTTACAAAATGATTGTTTATTTGAATAATAATAATTGTTTGAGTAAAATAAATAATATATTAATTATAATTACTTTTACTAAAATAAAATAATATAATTAATTTTAATTGTTCACAATATTGTTCCAAGTTGATCTTGAGTGGCCTTCTCTATTTAGTATGCGTGTTGTTTCTTTATAACGAAGGCAAGTCTCCCAACAATGAGAAGAGTACGGATGAAGGCGGTGGGAGAGAACTCTTTTATTTATGATCTTTGTTTACAGTCAGTTGAATCTGTGTAAGCAGTACGTCATGAATATGGTGAAAGATTATGTCAGAAATGCAGTAAGCAAAAGTCATCAACAAGAGATAATGGATTGGATATTGTACACGGTTAAAAATAAATTGAAGGCAGATAATCAGCAACTACGTCATCAATACAGAACAAATTTCCATCATGGAGCACAGGTTGCAGCAACAAAAATCCGTTGTGGAGGAGGATGCCCTATAATGAGACAATAAGGCAAAAGATAAATATATTAACAAACAGTTTAATTGATAAGTAAGAGGTATTTTTCCACAGCATGTCAAATTATGATATTGCTATCAGGATTCAACCGTGTAGTTTTTGAGTCAAACTCATTGATTCATGTTTCATGAGTAGTGGTTCACAAGAACCCATCTCTCATGATAGTGAATGTTCCACTTAGCACCATTCACTATCATGAGAGATGGGTACTTGTGAACCACTACTCATGAAATATGGGTCAATGAGTTTGACTTGAAAACTACATGGTTGAATCTTGATAGCAATATCATAAACAGTTTAATGTTGTAATTGTGAAGTCTTTTTATCATTCTACTTTCTTCTTGTTTGTTTTTTCTTGATGATGGATCATGAAGTTTGATCGGAAAAGTTGATTAAAAAACTCACAGTTTCAATCCAAAAATTTTGAACAAAACAAAATAGAAGAAATATATACAAGTTTCTTACAATCATATAGAAGGAATATATAATTGTATGATAAATAATATGTGATCTATTCTTTGTGATCCTTGGATGAACATTGCTATGATAACATTAACTTTAACCTTGTTAACAAAAACTATTAGTACATGTAAAAGATGTATGTGATGAGGTGGTGAATTGTTATTACTATTGGATTTTTACATGTATTATTTGAGTATTATTTAAGTAGGTATAATTTTTTATTACAAGTACATCCAATCTATATGTCAAAATTCATAGAAAACTGCATATTTCAAGGATAGAGAATAATACTTTGCATCATTGGAGAGTATAATTAATAATCCAAACTTTTATAAGGATTCTAAATTGTAAAATTTTAAAATACAATGTTGAGGCTTTCATTAAGTTTATGATAGATAATTTTTAAGAATGTCTAAATAATTAACTTCCTTTAGAGCTTAATTTTTGAATATTATAAAATCATAATATCCAAACATAGACTACAAAACATCTATTGTCTATCATACAATGCTTGTAGTTGTTTTGAAGGAGAGATCTAAAAAGATACATTCCACAAAAGACTAGGAAAGAAAGCATGATTGGGAGCTATGGTGGAATTAGAACACCTTACCAAAGGAAAAAAGGAAAATTATCCAAGCATAGATAAATAAACCATAAAATGAAAATCTAGTTAAAGGTCATGAGAACAAGTTTGCAAGGTGTTCACTTGTTGATAGGGCTAGGCTAGGCCTATGGTAAAAAGGCGTTGATGATAATCAACAAGGATAAAAATGTGAAAAGGGTAAAAAAGTGATTATAAGGGATTCACACTTTATTTTGGTAGTTTCTACACTAGTTATATATGTTTGTTAACCTAAAGGTAAACTATATAAGGGTAAGAAATGACAAAAAGTGATGATGTCATCAATATTTATTTAGTAACCACTTGATTTGATAAAAGGTTGTCTTTGAATCCAAGTTAATAGAATAATGTTTATTGTCATGTCATATTGAAGATCAAACATGAATGATATAGGATATAGGTCCTCACTCAAAATGATTGGAAAAATACGGATAATGATAAAATCTTACCAATTTAAGGACAATGATTAAAAGGAAAATAAAATTCTAAGGTTTAAATCAAATGAGAAGAGGAAGGATGTAGAAGAAGGATGATGGATGAGAACATCAAATTCTTGTCCCCAATATGATAAAAGATAAAAGTGTGAGGCTTGACCTTTTTCTAGAGAAATTATTTTTGTCTTTCAAACTTATTATATAATTGATACTCGTGGATAGATTTTGTTTTATAGAAGGGGTTTTGATATCATGGTTAGATGATTAATTTTCATAACATTATTATGATGATTCAATTAGTTGATAGTTTTAGTTTTCTTGCATCAATTAATAATGTGTGTTGGATATAGAATTATGGTTTTCTCCCTTTATGATTGTAGCTTGATTTCATTTAGATTATAATAGAAATCGAAAAGAAATTGTATTAAATATCATTATTATATGAGTTGTGTAAGGGTGATTGTGCTCATTAGGCTTAAATTATTTTAATTATCAATGATTAATTTGAGATGATTATGTTGATCATTGCTTCATTTATTTTGTACTATTTTTTCAAGTATACTTACAGGAAATTATGAACTACAGTAAGGAAATGGTTAAGAATACTGTGGTCACCATTCAGGTGTTCTAGTAGGAGCTTCAAAACAACCATGTGGAAAAAGGGTTGGTGATGGTAGTCATAATGTTGGTCACTCCAAGAAAAAGGGAAAGAAAGGGAGCAACTCTGCTTCACCTGGTACTAAGGAGGTCTAGCCTACACATAAGGGACCTCTATCGTTTGAAGAGAAACTCCATTTTCTCGCTAAGGAGTGGCAAGCCATTAATGGCCTTAAGTGTTTGGGTGTCTAGTGGTTGGTCTTGCCCTTAACTAGTTCTGTTTTATGTTTTGTTTTTTCATTTATGTTTAGTCTTTTTATAACTACTCTTGTTTTACTTTCTAGGTGTCTCATGTCTCATGATCCCCCTCGCTTGGCCTCTATAGCCATTTTGTAAATGGGTACAGGTCCTTCCCAACTTTAATATAATCAAAATATTTATTCAAGTATAAAAGTAATTCCATGTCCAATGGAGGTATTTAGAAGTTCTCAAATAGATAGTTATTGTGAATTCCTTACGACACCTTAACCCAGGGTTGTGAGGGAATTGCGATCTTATCCAGTCAACGAATGAGTAGGACTAGTGTTGTGTAACCCATGGTGGTTGAGCTTAATTATTTTAATCATGTGTAATGTCATAAAATTGCACCCCTTGCAATTCCACATACATTCTTGTATCCACTTTAGTGTCCACTCCCTTAGTATTTGTGTAGGCTCATTTTAGCCCCTACCTCAACCTTTCCCCTCTCGGGATGCTTAGGACCCCTTTTGAGCAACTACCCTCACGCGTCAGCTTTGCATCAAACCTTGTGCTTTTCTTATTCCTGACATTTTGTAGTATGATTTGTCTGGACACTAGCGCGTTGAGTGAACGTTTGCACATTGCACTAGCATCCTATGACATTTAAACGTTCAAACGACCATTTTTTAGTGTCTTGCCACTTGTTAGCTAATTTTCTCAATGGTAATGCCTCGAGACTCCATGTAATAGCTCAAGAAGCTTCTTTTCCCTCCTATTCTCTCTTTAAAAGCAATCTTTTCAATCCATTTGGCCTTCTTCTTGGTCTTTCTCTCTTGGAGATACTCTCTTCTCTCTTGCTCTCTTGCTTGCTCAACTCTCTACAACTTGCTACAACAACACTCTCATGTTCTTACAATGCTCGATACTAATCTCTTGGCTCTTGTAGCTCTATTTCTCTCCTTGGCTTCCTCGAGCCTTGAAGGTGATATCTATCTTGTGCCTTATACCTTTGAGAATCTTAGGATTTCTCACATCCCCTATCTATTACATCTTTATTTCGTGATACGAGTTCTCCTTAAGTGGGGTTTTCTTTTATCACTCTCACATTCATTTCATTACTTCTTATTATTTCTCTCTATCTATCTGGTTGTCCATGGAGGTGGGAACATCGAAATGGGGTTTTGACTACAACAAGCCCCTAAACAACCCCAACATTTTTCCTTGGTCTTATGTGTGTAGGCATTGAATATTTTTATTTTCTAGAGGCTTCATTACTTGGGTTGTTGTAAGAATTTTCTTTCTTCTCCTTAGCTTTATAATTTAGATTTTACTTAGTTTACTTTACTCCCTTTAATCTCTATTACACTTTGTTATTTCTTTACATTCTTAAAAAAGTTCCTAGCAATCAGAGTGTTAGTAGTCACTTCACTATTTTTTGTGATAATCTCAGGTTTCAATTCGTACGAGATGCCAATGCGCCTCTAGGACTTTTGTGCATCGCGCTGACATTTATATTTCGTACTACCATCCTTTGTTCAAGATCTTGTTAGTTTTTCCAAAAAAATAGGTCTATGATCTACTCTCTTTGATTCTAGAACTCTCTCCTTTTTGTCTTGTTGCTTGAACATTATTCCTTGAGGTAGTTTAGGGTAGTTTGTTCCCTAGGATTCTCTTAAAAATAAAGAAACTTGTGAGAAGAAAATTCCCCTTCTCTACATTTTGGTGAACTTGACGTGAACACTCCTAAACTATATATATATAAGGACAAATAACAGCAGGGATAACTTTAAGAACCCCCCCCCCCAAACGAAGGTGTAAAATCCTGGTGAATCTTTCCTTTTATTTGGAAAAAATATTAATTTTCCTGGCGAATCTTAATGAATAATTGGTAAAAATAATAATCGCAGTGGTGAATCCTAGTGAATAATCACTAAAAATATTATTTACAATGGTGAATCTCTCCTTTAAAAATTTGCATAGTTGGTCGATGTAGTTCCCCCATATATATATATATATATATATATATATATATTTTAATATTGAAGTAGGGGCCCAGGGGCAGGGTCAAGGGGCAGTGCCCCTTGCGGGGGTCAAGGGAGCAGAGCCCCCTTGTGGGGTCGAGGGGGTAACGCCCCCTCGCGGGGTCCGAGGTTGAGGGAGCACACACAAATGAAGTGCTTTTTAAAAATATCACTTTAAAAGTAAGACTAAATGAAAAGTGAAAATGTTACCATCAATTAGCTTTTTAATCAAACAGCTGCAGGTTGATACCATGACCTAATAATCATGTGCCTTTTAAAAGGCACATGCTTATTAGGTCATGGAATCAACTTGCAGTCACCCAATTAAAAATCTAATCGATGGCAATAGATAAAAGTCCTATTCAAGGCTAAAATATCCCTAAATTTAAATAGTAATTTATTATTAGTGGCGATATTGCCCCAAAATTAATCGAAGGAATATAATATTACTAGCAAATATAATTAATATTTTTAATTACTATGTAAACTACTAGCAAATTAGTTCCAATGATGCATCGTTTACATGGCGAATTAATCAAGACGAAATTTTTTTTTTTGAAACCTTGGCGATTCAATCTCCTTTTTAGCTTGTACTATTCGTCATTTTTGGAGCTCCTGATTTCAATTATTCACCAATTGGTGAAGATTCACCACTAAATTTTTCCCTAAATAACAAATTTATCCTTCAAAAATATTTTTTTTGGGCATTGCCTCAAACCCCATTCCATACCATCAAGGTAGAAGTAATGTGTCAACCTTTGGCCAGTTCGTTTATTCATTATATATTATCTTTAGCTTACTATTTTCAAAATGCATTTATTATTTTCTTTCATTAGCTTAGTTTTTAATTTTATTGAAAGCATTAATGATGTTCCATTTCATGCATGTGATGGTGACTTGTCTTTGCCTATGTCACTTGGTTTCTTTGATCCTTCTCATGAAATTCCTCACTTTAGAGGATATTTTGTTGCAGGAAGATGAAACCATTGATACTTTTCTTATCATTTCTCTACCTTCTCTTCATTCCAATGCACTCTCTTCCAGAGATGATACATTAATGAATGATGAAGCTCCCCTCACATCGTATCCTCTGAGGATAGATGTTGAGCATATTTTTTTGAATGATTCCTCTATAAGTTGTAAGGAATTCATAAATGTCATCTATGTCTCTATCACCCCTTAAAGACCTAAGAGACCAGTCATTCAACTGACTCTGAATAGTCCTTCTCCTAAAAGGATTTGTTATATTAATGGTGTTCCATTTGATAGTGATTATCTTGATATTTCCAAGGCTCCCTCTTATAGAGCAGTGGCCCATACTTATAATACTAGAAAGAATAAATTAAATGTCAATCAACCTATTTCTTACCACCTTCTCAACCAAGTCTTCCTTCAACACCTAAACCCGCAACTAAAGCACTTGGTGATTATGATATTATCAAGCAACTTTGTGTTACTCTGGATAAGATCTCATTGTGGGACTTGCTTCAGTTTGCTTCAATTTATCAAGTTATGCTTCAAAAAGCCTTGAAAAATATTATATTCCCTTCTTCCACTAGGATGATAGATGTTAATGTGTCGATAGCTCATATTCATGCAGATTCGCCAAATATTACATTCTATCCATAGGAACTCCCACCTCTGAATGTACGGAAGCAAGCGGATCCTATAATGATTATAGTCAACATTCACAACATTGGCATTAGATGTACGCTTGTTGACATGATTTTGGTGCTCAATGTATGTAGAATTAATATATTACCTAAAATTAAAATTGATTCATCTTCTCTTGTTGCTTCTTCCTTATGCATTCATGGGTTCAATAATATCAGTTGGCAAGCCCTAGGCATGATAGTCTTGCCTTTGAGATTAAGACTTGTTACCGTACCCACCCTTGTATATGTTATGTCAAATGAATCTCTATATAATATTATTCTCAATAGACTATGGATTCATGCTATGGGTGCAGTCCTATCTACCTTGCATAAATCTATTAAGTTCATTCATAACAATCAAGTTGTCATAATCAGGGTTGACCCTGATGTCATACACTTAGGTGAGATGGTAGTTGTCGGTTAGGCTCCGATTGTACCTACTCTTGTTCCTTCAATTTCTTCCAATGTGTTTATGTCTACTCTAGTAATACCTATTACAAAGGATACTGTTGAGGCAGATGTCCCTGAAGAAGATCCTTTTGAAGCAAGAAATCTTAAGTTTTCTCCTTCTACCTCTTCTCAAGAGAATGCATGTCTCAGTGATGATTGGGGTTCCTTAGAATTTATAGATTCTTTCATTGGGGAATACAAAGTTGACTTGATCCACTTAGACCTTCTGATATCATCCAAACCTGTTATCAAAGATGGTTATTCTTATACATTGTGGGATAATGTGCATAATAATTTTAATGTTCTTAATGTTGATCCTCCCCCTTCTAAGGAAGGTGATCATGCTTTTGGTGGCAATCCTGTCAAGAAGGCTAATGGTGATCTCGTAGTGGAGTATAATCCCCATTGTTGGAATAATTCTCTATATGAAGATCATTCTCCTTCTCAAGATTTGCAAACATTTTATGGCCCTGTTTTTAAACTTGTCTCTAAATATGGCTATGGGCGTAAAGGTTGTGGGCATAACAAACAAGGCATTCAAGTCCCTATAGAATGTGCACCTCGTAAGTGTAATTTGGAGCTTGGTTTCTCGAATGAACAATCTAAATGGAAACCACATTTGAATGTTGACAAGATTTTCGCCCAACCTCATTCTCTTAGATTGACTCATCTTCCATTATCTGTTGTCTTCATGTCTTCTTCTTTTGAGTAGTCAAACTCTTCTTCACAAGAGAAAAGGTTGCTTCCTACTCCTCATCCTCTATTTGAGCAAGAGTGTATCTTTTTGAGGCTTCTCAAAGCCCACTTAATTACTCTTCCTACTACACAAGAAATTTCATAAGCATGATCAAGCAAAACATTCTTTTTGTGAGCATACCATCAAGTGCTTGGCCATTCCACTAGTGAATGTAAGGCCTTGAAGGATAAAATACAACTACTTCATGATATTGGTGTCATCACTCTTCTATTTTTTTAATGCACCTCTCTCTTTTATTTGCATGAAAAGTGATATCGAGGTCTACCTCTATCATGGGGTGATCCCACAAAACTAGTTTACAATTTTGTTGAGGAAGCAAAATTGCAAAAAATGCCCCATGAAGAAAATTTTGGGTTTTGGGGGGTTCGAACGAACTTAGGGTCTAAACAAACCCAAAGAGGGTTTGCTCAAACACCCCTTTGAGTGAACCCTATTAAATGATGGGTCCCTCATTTTGCATGTTTTCAGGAATAAAAACAAACGATTTTTTTTTTAAAAGGGGGATTCGCTCAAACTCCCCTTCGAGCAAACCCCCATTCAAGTGAACCCCTATTTTTTTGAAAGGTCAAGGGGGTTTCACTCAAAGGGGGGTTCAAGCATACCCCACTTTTCCCCCTTCTCCCCGTCTTGCACTAAATTTTTGCAAAAAAATTCCCTTCAAAGCTCGAGTTGAGGATGAAAATGGAGGAGACTTCATAAACCCAACTGGATGATGGTAGTTCTCAAAACGAGCTATCCATCGAATATAATTTTAAAATGGTTTGGTTTTATTATGTATTTTATTTTTTAATTTGATTAAACATAATTTTTTCACTGAAAATCAAGCTCTATGTTCTACACATGTGGAAAAATAGTAGATTATAAAAAAAAATTGAAAAGTATTAGTGCACTAGATATTGATATCTTTGATCCAACAAAAAATAATTGAGTTTCGATGCATACAAAAAAAAAATGGTTTAGCTAGTAAATCATGTCTAAATTGTAAAAGGTTTGACTTTAAAACTTAATTAAGAAAATAATATTCAATTCTATGAAACCAATTCCATGCACTAGATATCGTAGTTACAAATCTAAATTTGAAAAAAATAAAAAATTTATCCTTCATAGAAAAAAAGTTGTGTTAGCCAGTGATGTCACTCTTTAAAAATGGTGTTTACTATTAAAAAATAGTTTTCGAAGGAGATGGAAAAAGAAGTGCAATTTGATTCAAAAAAATCTGAAAAAAATATCACAAATCACTAGTTTTAATCATCTTCAAATTCCTCATAGTTTATCTGCTATACGTGCCCGAAATTGAAGATTTAGTTATACAAAATTAGTTCAATGTCCAGTTTGGCCAAAAATTGTAAACCAATATTTTGGGATCACCCCATGTCTATTCTAAGCATTTTCTCATGAGGTTCTCACACCTCCCTTCTATAGTATCTTATATGGTTATCCTCCCCTATACATTGGGGGTAGTGATAACTTGTTCTATAGATGTACGTCCTTCTTAAGGACCCCCTCTCTTCTCTCTATCTTTCAATTGGAGTGTTCCTTTGAATGTGGCCCTGTATGTCTTGAAGGGTTCCCTGCCAAAGGAGCCCCCCTTTGAAAGCTTCTCCTTCAAATGAATTCATTAGCGTCTAGCTTAGGGGAAACCTGACTAGACCTGTCTTATATCTTGGCATCTAGCTTGGGGGAAACCTGACTAGACTTGTTTTATATCTTGGCATCTAGCTTGGGGGCAGCCTAACTAGACCTATCTTTTCTATGATTGTCCTGCAATGCAGCTTGCAGTAGCCACAAACTTATTTGATAAATCTTACTTTGCAAGACCAAGAACCTGTAGAGCTCCTTTGCACCAAGCTTTCCTTGCAAGACCAAGCACTTGTGAGGACCAATAAGACTCTGTAGAGCCTTTCACATTTGACCCCCAAGATCCAGATCCTATGGCACCACCTTTGTAGGACCGAGCACTTGTAAATAATTTTATCTCTACAAGATTGAGCACCTATAGATCCTTTTGTTCATCTTTTGCGAGATTGAGCACCCATGGAGCCAATTTTGTAGGACCGAGCACCTACAGAGCTTTTATTCACCTTCTACGGGATCGAGCACCTATGGTACTTTTGTTCAAATCTCTGCAGGACCGAGTACTTGTGAATCCATCTCTCTCTTCTCTTCTCAATTGTGTATACCGGATTGAAGACTTGCATCTTCTTCATCCTAAGTATATACCTCTTTCTCTCTTCGACATTGGTTGCTTCCCTAACTTTTGGGTGCATTCTTCTCTTGAAGCAATCAATCCTTACATTCTTCTCTTCATTTAAGAAATTCTTCTATGTATTATTTATTAATTTGGGGACAACGCATAGTACTGAGACAACCTTCTACATTGAGGTCTCTTTCACTTTGCTAAATCAAATCCTTTAGTTTGTTATGTGCCTTTTTGTATGTGTTATCCATGTATATGTTCTAACCCCATGATCTAATGAATTTTTATGTTCTAACCTTGTTGTCTTGTGCAGATATTTCTTGTCTAATGCATTTGTTTTGTAGGTCTTCAGCCTAGGGGCATGCTTCCTTGGTTCGAAGAGCTATCTAATTCCTCTATAGTATCCTTTTGGTAACACAATGTTATATTATGTTTAGTAGATCTCCTTAGCATGCATAATAGTGTAGATTCATATGCCCACTAAAGTGGAGGAAAAATTTAAAGTCGTAAAATTTCACCCCTTGCAATTTCACATACATTCATGTATCCACTTTAGTGTCCACTCCCTTAGTATTTGTGTAGGCTCATTCTAGCCCCTTGTAGTGATGAAAATTGTACTCCCTTCTTAGATATGGTACAATTTCTCACTTAATTTGGACCTATGGTACCCTTGCATTTATGACCCTTTAAAACATCATTAATAGGCGCCTAAGACCCTTTAGTTTGGATCTCAAGGATTATTTCAACTAAAATTTTGACAAAATCAACAGAATCATTAAATTTATAACAACCAATCATTGGTCCACCCCGAAAAACTAGGGTGGGAATCATACACCACCTTCTGCGTATGAGTCCCATGTGGCTCATTTTTATAGTTTGAGTGAGAAATTCAAGTTTTTAATTTAAAATTTTTGTTGATGTCGACATTTGAGATCTAAATAATGGTAAATTAGATGAAGTGCCTATATAAACAAGGTTCCAAATCATTATTTTCATCTAGAGAAAGTAATTCAAGATCTAAGCATTCACAAGCATTTATAAGCACTCAAGCATTCTTTCACAAGAGAAATCAAGAGAAAGTAGCAAGAAAAGTTGAAGTCTTAGAGAAACATTATAGTGTTCTTGTAGGTATTAAAGCTCACTTTCATTCAATATATAGCATTGTCAAGGATTTATGATGATTGTGTATGGTGAATCATGATGGATTCTAGTTTGGGGAGATGCAACTAGCCATCAAGCCAAGCCTAATGACTTATTTCCTAAGTGATACCATCCTCCATTATCATTCTACATTCAACCTAAAGGAAGGTACATGTATTATCATGACTTTCTGGGGTGATTAGAGATCTCCCAAAGTGAGTCATCATCTTCATGCTTGCTTCATGCATCTCATTCTAGTATATTAGAATAGGGTTGCATTGCATTTTGGATTTCTTAATCTTAGAGACACTTAAGATTAGGGCTTACATTCACATTTAATTTTAAGATACATTGTTTTTATCAAGGTTTAATTACCCAACTATGGGTTTGACCAAGGCAAACCCCTCATAAACAAATCAATACTATATTCTATTTTGTAGATCTTTTTATAGGTTCGGATCCAGAAATCAGACCAGGAAGAAAGAGCAAAGATTGAAGGGTAGATTTAAACTTTGACTTTAAAAAAAATCTAAGCAAGACTGATACACCACTTTTGGCATATGAGTCCTAGTACAATGATTTTTCTAGGTTTCAAGAGTTTTGGACTTGTCACTACTAGGTTTTTGTTCCTACACAAAAACCCTAATCTAGGACTAAATCGCCCAACCTGGAATATGAGTCTGAGTGTGCATTAAATTTAACATTTTTAGTGTTTCAAACCTTGTTTTGAGCTTCTACATATTTCCAAGTGCACCTCTATGTTTTTCTAGTTTATTGTTATGATTTGTATTCATTTCGAGGTCATTCATTTGAGTTTTGCATCACTTTAGGTTTTGTCATTAGATCTTGCATGTTATTAGTCTTTCCAAGCCCTAAATTGGCGGTGAACCCCCTT